>CALSBZ010044507.1:1423068-1449471 GCA_943591055.1 Gobionotothen gibberifrons | reverse complement strand
CGGGGGGGGGGGGGGGGGGGGGGGGGGGGGGGGGGGGTCAGACACCTGCTGACCCACAGCCACCCTCCCTCTCACCAGTCATGCGTTGCCTCGGCAAGCACAGACGACGAGAAGGAGCCAGACATGTCCAGGAGATAACATTTTATGAAGGAGCCTGGCGTAGACCAAGACGCCGACGTGCATATATCTTCTACACTCACACTGCTGAATAAGGCTGTTTGAGACAGGCACAGCCCGTGTAGAATGCGCACGGACCCCAGTGGGGAAGGCTCTCCCCGCCCGTCCATAGGCATGTGTAATGCACCCGCATAGCCATCCTGTTAGGCGCTTCTTGGAGAGAGCTTTTCCAGCCACACCATCCCCAAAGCACACAAACAGCTGTTCAGTGAGTCTAATGGCAGCCGTGCGCTCTACATAACATGCTAGCGCACGCACTGGGCAGAGGAGGTGCAATTTAGCCTCCCTGGCCTCAATATGGGGTGGAAGATAAAAGCCACCTAACTGAATAGCCCTTGACCTGAACAAACTCCTTAGGCTCTTAGGAGTAAAGGAGGGGTTCGGTCTGAGTGTCGCCCCGCTACGGTCACCCCGGATCAAAAGGCAGCTTGGGTGCACCGACAGAGCGGTCAGCTCGGACACTCTTTTGGCTGAAGTCAAGGCAAGTAGCAATGCTGTCTTCCATGACAGTGCTTTCAGGGAGGAGAGCTCCAGGGGCTCAAATGGTTCTGTGACCAGAGCCTCGAGCACCAACGGCAGGTCCCACTGTGAGGCGTGCACTACTGGGCGCTGCCTCCTGACCCTCTGCAAAAACCACGACATAAGCGGCTGACTGAAGGCTGACCTGCCTCCAAATCCCTCATGGCAGGACGAAATGGCTGCTGCATACACCTTAATTGTGGAATGAGCCAGCCCCCTGTCCACCAGTATCTGTAAGTAGGTAAGAATAGAGCCCAGCGTACACGACAGAGGCTCTAGACTCCTTCCTTCACACCATCGCCGGAATCCTGCCCACTTTGGCCTGAACAGGCTGTGGTGGATTCTGCTCTTGCTGCTTGGATAGTCTGAATAACGTTGTCAGACAGCCCCACCTGTCTCAGCCTGTCCCTCTCAGGAGCCACGCCCCTATTGCCCCTGCTTCCTGAGACAGCGCTCCCCAGACCTGAGGAATAGCCCAGGGCTGGCCCACCATTATCTGTGTTACCCCGCGTACCACGGCGCCAGGCCCTATCCAGGAGGGGGGGGGGGAGATAAGGTGCAGCGGTGGAAAGGCGTAAAGCAGCTTCCTTGGCCATGGCTCGTGCGCAAATGCGTCCACCCCCACCGGGCCAGGGAGAACCACAGGGCACAGGTCCACCTCTGCTCTCCCAAACTGAGTCCAGACCTGCTTCACCACCTCCTGGTGAAGCCTCTACTTGTCTGGCAGGGGTCCGCCTCTTGACATGAGGTCGGCCCCCCCGTTCTCCCGTCCCGGGATGTGCAGGGCCCTTAGAGACAACACAGTCTGTGAAACCCACAACCACAGGTTCTCTGCTGCGGTCAACAAGGCTATTGAGCGGACTCCGCTTTGCCTGTTGATGTACGCCACTGTGGTGCGGTTGTCACTCCTCACTAGCACATGTTTGCCCTGTATTAAGGGTTTGAAGTGCTGTAGGACCGGAATCACTGCTTGCAGCTCCAGGAGGTTGCTGTGCCGAACCTCTATCAGAGGCCAGCAACCACCTACAGCTCTCTAGGCACGCCCCCCCCCCATCCTGTCACTGAAGCGTCTGTGAAGACTGTGATATAGGAGGTCACTTGCCCCAGTGGAGCTCCCCTCCGCAGATTCTCTGGGGACCCCCAGAATCGGAGGTTACTCTCTACTGAGGGGGGGATGGTCACCAGACGTCGTTTGTGTCTTGAGATCGAAACGAAGGCCGGTAAACCACCTCTGCATGCGACGTGCATGCAGGAGTCTGAGTGGCACTACGGCGTGAGCAGCCGTCATGAGACCCAAAGTCTGCATGATGATCAAAGCTGTCACCGTGGCCCCCTGACGCAGCCTGCAGACTGCCCGCAGCAGGGATGCCTGTCTGCTTTCTGTCAGGGTGGCACATAGTCTGCCTGCATCGAGCATCACCCCCAGATATTCTACCTGCTGGTGAGGTATGGGGGAGCTCTTCTTCCAATTGACCGCCACTCTTTTTCAACCCAACTTGGTTAGGTGTAGGATCAATTGGGCTGTGTGAAACATTGCCCATTCCCTGGACCTGGCCATGACTATGAGGTCGTCCAGATAAAATAACACCCTCATGCCATGGTCCCGCAGCGGTTCGCCGTAGCTGCACGTGCATGGGGATAGGGAGTAGCCAAACGTCAGTCTGTTGTACTCGTAGGCTACCCCCTGGAAGGCAAAACGCAAATACTTTCTGTGTTTTGGAGCAATTTCGCCATGAAAGTAAGCGTTCTTCGGGTCGATGGTTGTGAACCAATCGCCTGGCTGCACCAGTCCCAGTAACTGTTTCATAGTTAACATATGGAACTTCTTGCATGCAATGTGCTGGTGCAGGCATTGAAGATCCAGAATGGGCCTGAATTCTCCTGTCTTCTTGGGAGCCAGGAAGTACAGGGAATAGTGCCCCTTCTCTCTGACTTGAGAGTGCACACTGCAAAACTCCCTATCTCTGTTTCTTATCCTACATTTTCACCCTGAACTAGAGGGAAAGCGTTCTTGGACGCCTTTTCAGCTCTGTTTCCTACTATATTCTTCCTACCCCGTTTACTTTGAACTATTCTAGGAGAGTGTGTTTACGTTGACTCGTTGGGCCTTTCCTCCTGTCCTTTTTGTTCCCCAGTACTTTTCTTTAAGTAGTGCCTTTTCATTACAGTTTCTGGCTTTTTATTTCTTCACGTCTGACTCGTTTTAACATTACGGGGAGTGCATGTACGTAGCTACGTTGTGCCTCCCTTCCTCTGTTTCTGGCTTTTCTTTTCATACCCTTGTTTCTCATATAAGAGAAGAAAAACTTTTCTAATTTCACTTGTACACTTGAGGGGTCAGACTTGATAGATTGCGTGGGGAGGTTTTCAGGAGATCTTTCTTGAGGGTTATCAAGAATAACTTTTATCCAATGACCTTTTCCCTCTCTGTCTGTGTCTGTGTATTCTCTTGTTTCAGATTAATCCAGCCAAATCTCTTTTTCTTGTTTTTTCTTATCTATATCTACGCCGGGTTCCGGAGTCGAGGCTGATCGTCTTGCAGTAGTCCTGTGCCCTTGATCCTCTATCCTGAGCTCTGGACTAAGTCGTGAACCTCGGGTTGTGGCTGAACCTATCGCTGCGGTCCTGCCTGGGTCGTGTCGTGCTGCTTCCCTGATGGCTTCCACAGGATTGTGGCTGACATCCTCGTGGATTCATCTTCTTATTACAGACACACGCATTTCCTAACATTCGGTCTATAGGCTGTAAAATGTATTATCTCTTCGATTTACACACCGCATTTCTTGCACGTCTGTCCGTCCTGGGAGAGGGATCCCTCCTCTGTTGCTCTCCCTGAGGTTTCTCCCATTTTTTATCCCCTTTAAAACTGTGGGTTTTACGCGGAAGTTTTTCCTTGTACGATGTGAGGGTCTAAGGACAGAGGGTGTAGTTTTTATCATATTGATACTCCGAACAATCTGTGCTGTTGTATTTGATGTAAAGTGTCCCTACTGTAGGCTATTTTTATTCTGTACAGCACTTTGGCTCGACCAAAAATCGCTTATAAATGTGCTATATAAATAAAACTTGATTTGATTTGATTTGATTTGAAACTGGAGTGAATAACCCAGTCTCAGTGTCCTGTCCGTCCGCTCTGTTAATACACCACTGATTTTCCATTCCCCATAACATTGTGTTAGGGGATGTGCAATCAGCTGCGGAGCCGCAGCTATGAAGCTGTGGTACTCTCTGGTGGCCCACTCCGCCGTCAAACCCTTATAAAAGGAAGTTTGACCCATGGGGGGCTGACACAGAAAGGGCAGATTTTTCACTGTGGACCCTGAACACACCACGGCACGCTCCCGTGAGAGTGTGCGCTCCACCATCATGCTGTTTTCTCTTAGAAAGAAAGAGGCATCAATCTGAGCTTCTTCTGTCCATGAACGCACCGCGGCTCGCTCTCGGGGGGGGGGGGGCGCTTCGTCATAATGCCGTCTCTTTGAAAAGGGCATTATGGGGAATGTTGAATGTGGAGAGATATGACTCTTACTCTGGGATAAATGCAATCGTTTTTATTGAATGCATTTTACACACACATATCACTCTAGAACTAGAGTTACACTACGTAACCCACTCTTCTTCTGCGGAGGTCCCTGAACGCACCGCGGCCACTCTCACGGGGGCCGCGCCTCATAATGGGTGTCCAATTAACATCGTATGAAAAACGGCCTTGCCGATCTCAACGAGACATTATGGGGAAAATGTAGAATGTGGAGAGAGATGACTCTTACTCTGGGATAAATGCCATAGTTTTTACTAAATGCATTTTTCACACACACATCACTCTAGAACTAGGGTTACAATACGTAACCGACCGTTCATGCAACAGGGCCTCTTTTCGACTTCCTGTTGAAAGGAAACCTATCTCCTCCCAGGATGATAGATTTGACTCTCTATTGCCCCTGAATGGAGGAGGGACGCTGCAAAGCTGGAATGAGTAACCCAGTCTCAGTGTCCTGCCCCTCTACTCTGTCAGTACACAGCTTTTGTCCCTTCCCCACAAAACTGTGTTCAGGGGACATGCCAGCAGCTTTGGAGCCACAGCTAAGAAGCTGTAGTATTCTCTGGTGGCCTACTCCGCTGCCAAACCTTCCATAAGAAGGGAGTTTTGGCATGGGGGCTGACACAGAAAAGGGCCGATTTTCTACTGAGGTCCTTGAACGCACCGCGGCACGCTCCCGTGGGGCCGCGGCTCTGTCCTAATGCCGTGTCTTTGAAACGGACATTATGGTGAAAAGTGGAAATGTGGAGAGAGATGACTCTTACTCTGGGATAAATGCAATCGTTTTCACTGAATGCATTTCTCACACACACATCACTCTCTCTTGAACCCGCACTGTGTTTTGACAGCACTTCGGTTTATTCCACTCACGTGCACTCGCCCAGCTGCTGGCTCCTATACTGGAGTTTACAGAGGGGGCGGGGAGTGTGGGACAGTGTTATTTCCTCTGGGGATGAGCAAGAAGCAGCCACGCCGCGACTACTCCTCACCCACGTGACCAAGGAGATCCAAAGAGCCCTTCCATAAACACGGGGGCTCCTGGCCCGGGAGATCAACACGGTCCTTTTGGAAAGTACCATGTGGCGTGATCCCTCACCGGGATATCACACGGCAGACAACGGCGGCGGCCACGATCAAGCTACAAACAAATCGCTCTGATCTGGTGAGGTGGGGGCTTCTCCAGCAATGAGCGAGACGCCCAACACACCCGTGTTTATTTGCAGTCGCCTTGTCACACGGAAGCGTGGCAGAGCTGTTTTCAGCTCCCTGTCGCTGGGAGCAGCTGCGCTCCGCCGCCATGGTCATCACCTAGGGCGGTGGACCTCCATGGACCGGACCCGGCAGTGCCCGACAACGGCAAACGGAGCCATCCGCCCCGCTGGAATGGCGAACGTGAATGACACCGCCTCGGCCATATCCTGGTCCCCCCAACACTCTAAGCAGAGGTGGTGGAGATCGGCGCCCGCGATCAAACCAGGGCAGGTGGGGCATGGCCGGGCTTCCAGTAATGGTGAGTCCATTTTCCGTTTCTTCTCATCTTCTAATCGTCGTTCGTTTAATAAAACTCTTCGGTTGTCAGCTCGTCTGAAGAGAAAAAAGGATAGTGGGCGGCGGGTGTAGCCGCCTTTATATACTGTGGCCTGCGCGCACATTCAGGTAGGCTCGCCCCGATTGGCCGGCTACGTTTACGTAAACTCAGTAGGTGAAAGCATGCACAGCATGATAGAGAGTAGTACCCATAGAGTCCAGTAGAGGGCGGAATGACTGGTTTAAATCTGGTTCCAGGCCACAATTACAGCATGCTCCTGCCTCTCTGATATGAACTTCCATCAGGGATAGCCTCAGACTAATATGCTGCTTAAAGACTTTGGCTCTCAATCAAACGAGTTTAAATCAGCCTCATATTGGCAAGAGTCCCCCTGCTGCTCTCTCCTCAAGCTAGTAAAAAAAAACACCCAGCAGGCTCCACTGCTGTTCCTGCTGACCCTGACCTCTCTGACCTCTGTGTGGAGGACCCCTGCAGAGCGCTTTGTGAGGCATCAGTGTGACACTGATATCATGTGGTTTTCTGACTGCAAACGAATGTAACAGGACGGGTTATGTATTCTCAACAGTGATCATTTACATCAGGCATCCTCAAAGTCGGATCATTTTGACTCGTTGCGTTGTGGCGATGTCTCGCAGATAACACAGATAATACAGATAATACATATGAAAAGTATAATTTGCTCAGAGTCCAGAGACAGTTGTGGTTCGGTGCGGATCCGGACAGTTGTGGATCCGGACCGAACCACAACTGTCTCTGGACTCTGAGCAAATGTCCGACTGTTCCACTAGGCTTGTTTGAGACGAGCGAGACCGACGCAGACCTGCGCAATTGCAATCGCCGTCTTGCTAGTGCGTTGCATGATGGTCATTTTGTCCGACTTCATACACACTGTTCATACTGCTCACAGGCTGCTGCATATCTAGTGTATTCATACCCCTCACTGTTTATTCATCATTCAATTAATTCTTTATTTTATTCTGTAGATTGTGTACGTTACTTTTCACTGCTTTTTGCACTCCTGGTTAGAAGCTAAACTGCATTTCGTTGTCTCAGTACCTGTAATATGTGCAATAACAATAAAGTTGAATCTCATCTTGAGCAGGAACACATTTATTTACTTAGTACATATCTGACATTAACGATTAAACACGTTTGTGCATTCTTTATAAATGCAAACCGAGTCAAGCCGACTCCGGAGGTGGCGGTATGCACCTTAAAGTTGTTTGCAATCCGCCAAAAAACGGAGAGAAGAAGAAGATGAAGAAGAAGAAGCCGACTCCGAGCATGGATGTATAATAAGAACTGGATACAGCGTGGGAGGCGGGGCCTCATTCATTCCTATGAGAGTTGCTCATTGGCGCATGATGATAAAATGGACCAACTTTTGAGAGAGCGAAACGTCACAGATTACCCGGCATGCCTGAGAAGTACCCGTATGTGCGCTCATAGCGCATGCGCAACTTTAACCATGCCCCCCAAAATGCTCGTTCACATCAAGCACGTACATTTGCGTACACGTAACAGCACCGCGCGTTCATGACAGCATGGTCATTGTGATTGTTATTATGATGGATTTGATATTAACGAGGCGGCAGTTAGCAGCTAGCGGCTAGCTAGTAATTATGCTAATTTACACGCTGTAACAGGATCTAGTGATATCCAAGCAACAGAGCTTCATTTAGCATGAAATAATTATTGCACTGTATATATATATATATATACATATATATACACATATATATATATATATATACATACATATTGTCACAGTCTGCTTTCTCACTCACCTATGTTACACCCATCAGCTCCATTAGTATTTAGGCTCACTTAACTTTCACCTCAGTGCCAGATCGTACTTTGCAGCATGCCAGTCTTTCCCGAATTATCTTCCAGATTGCTCTCCCGGTTTCGACCCTGCCTGTCCCTGACCAGCCTGCCTCGCCTGTTTCCTGACCCTGCCTGTACCCGGACTATTCTGCCTCGCCTGCTCCCTGACCCGGTCTGTATCTGCGACTCCCGTCTTGCTTTCTCCTGGAACCCTCGCCTGTCCCCGACCAGCCCTTTGCCTACTATCTTCCGTTGTGTCTCCTACCAGCCTATTGCCTTTAATAAAGCTGGTTACCGACTATCCCTGGTTTCCCGTGTGTTGCATTTTTCTCCTAGAGACCGCTTTGAGAGGGTTGAGGATGCCATCCAAAGACAGGAGGTCACGATAGCTACCTTAGCTACCGAGACCCACCAGGCAACGTCAACCCAGGGACAAACGCTGGCTTACCTTACCTCCCAGATGCAGCAGTTGGCCGCCACCGTACAACAGCTAGCCGCTACCATGGCTGCTACCGTCCCTCCGTCCGCAGCTCCGATGTTCGCTCCAGCCCCTGGCCCGACTGGATACGCTCCGGAGCCGGAGGTGTTCGGTTCCGTTCGTCTGGGTCCCAACGCTGCCGGAGGTCTGCTGAGTTTGAGCCAGGGTTCCGGCACGGTGGTAGATTATGCTATTGACTTCCGCACCAGCAGCCGCCGCAGCAGCTGGATGGATCGTTATGTTTTTGTCTATCTGGACGACATTTTGATTTTTTCACAAAGAACACATCCACCACGTCCAGACAGTCCTCCAGAGACTTCTGGAGAACTCGCTTTTCGTCAAAACGGAGAAGTGCGAGTTTCACACTTCTTCGGTCACCTTTCTTGGCTACATCGTGGGTCAAGGAAGTGTGGAGATGGATCCCTCCAAGGTTTCAGCAGTTACCTCGTGGCGGGTTCCTGATTCCCGGAAGGAGCTGTAGCGTTTCCTGGGATTCGCCAACTTTTACAGACAGTTAATCCGTGGCTACAGCACCGTGGCCCTGACCTCGTCCAAGGTGACGTTCCGATGGTCCCCTGCAGCCGAGGAGGCTTTTCAGGACCTCAAGGGTCGGTTTACGTCGGCTCCTATCCTGCAAGTACCAGACCCCGCTGGTCAGTTGGTGGTGAAGGTGGATGCTTCTGACGTAGGGGTGGGGGCCATCCTGTCACAACGTTCTGGTGAGAACCAGAAGCTCCACCCCTGTGCTTTCTTTTTGATTGAGTCCGGCGGAGAGAAACTATGACGTTGGGAACCGGGAGCTTCTAGCAGTCAAATTGGCTTGAGGGAACAGAACAACCATTTCAGGTTTGGACCGACCATAAGAACCTGGAATACATCAGGTCGGCACAAAGACTGAATTCATATACATATGTATATATACATATATATGTGTATATATATATAGAGTGCAATAAGCTTCTTAGTGCAATAAGAAGCTACAGGGACGTTAATCTACGTCGGTAATATTAACTTTATTTAATACAACATTTATGGTACAAGATTGAATCATACAGCCCATGTAGTATAACATTTTACAAATGAAGAATTACAGCAAACATGTGCAATATATCCATTATTACAGCTCCGTGGGATGGCAGTAAGGCGATATGGGTCCGTTCTTATTGTGCATCCATGGGTAAAGATAAACACATGTAGTGCTGAACACGTAACATGAACGTGCCGGGTGGCGCGGTCCCGTGGGTTAGATGCGCGTTCATAATGCAGAGGGAAATAACTCTCAGGATAACGTTATTAGCACATTTTTACAACTTGAGGAACGAATGTTTTTAATAAGGGCTATACAAGTGTTCATACTTGGTAGTTTATTTAGTTAAAAAAAAAGTATCCAACAATTTACAGACCACTCTTTCCCCATGTAAGTCAATGGGAAAAAGTGTTTCCGGGCCTGGCAACCAAACGGAAGTGTAGTACCGCCGTTTGGCCACCACGAATATTTTCATCTGAGTCCGGCGCACTTCCTGGGGGCTTGACTCCGAGCTGTCCGACTTCAGGCGAGCTTTTTGAGACCTCCCCCGGCTGCGATCGGCTATTCTCGTCTACTTTCGAGGCGAGCCGCAGCTCGTCTCAAACAAGCCTAGTGTCTGTGTGTGTCTGTCAACGCATTGGTCCAATCACATTCAGCATCCCGTCAGCGTTTTTTCCCCCCACCAACAGTCTGCGAATCAGAGGCACAGTAGGGCGGGTCTTCGCGGAATGCTGGTGGGAAAAATGCGTGTCTCGTCTCTTTCAACCTGTCTGAGTCAGAGCGAGAGTTTAAAAAAAAAAAAAGTCAGAGCGAGAGTTAACAGCTCATCTAGTTGCATCTGTACTGTAGCTAGTAGACTAGTTTCACCTACCGGGCTGGCATGGGGTGGCAACTTCCACCCTAAGAATAGGCCTTGCCACCCCAGCTGGCACCCCAGTTGGCAGCTTTGTTTTGAAAGAAAAGTTGTGGCTCATCGGACATCTATGAGAGAAAGTCTCTAAATGTCCGAGTGCAAGTGAATGCAGCACAAGACGCACGTCTTGTAACCCCTCCCCCGGCCCTGGCGCGAGCGTGGAAATATGATTGGCGGCGATTTCATTTGAACGGGATGGCGCAAAACGAGAAGCATTCGGACCCAAGTAGACCGAAGGAATGAGGTATTTGCGGTCTACAATGACAGAGAAGAGACTGTCAAGTTTGGCTGTACTCAGCATTGAATCAAAACGCACTAAAGCTGTAGATCTTAACCTGTTAAGCCCCAAGCCTGTTTTTCAGGTTTCAGGCTCGAAAATGACATTCCCAGAAAAAATGACCATATCTTCCCTTCTAAAAGGGTTAAATTAATAATCTTTTTTCTCAAAGTAATGATAAACCTGTGAATTGGATGTAGAAAAATCTGAATCAATATAGATGTTTTTTATTTTAAAGAAAATTCAGATTGAACATGGTAAAAAACTGTAAATTATAGTGTCCGTCCAAAAAATATTTTGTACTTATAGTGAAAGCTAACCTTGGATGATGGGTTAGTAGACTAAAAGCTTTAGGAATCCAAAGTACAACATATAATAAGTAGGCCTACCCTGTATCAAGATTGATGCAAAACAAGTGATATTTGACCTTTTTAGACAGATTTAGCAAAAAAAACTCTTCTGGGGCCATTTGGGTGGATTTTCCATATCTCTGGCCCCCCTTGTTCGATTTTGACATGTGACATCTTTTCCTGACCGTTAGAGCCAATAGAATCGAAGGGAAATCGTCCCACACACACTCATGTTAAAAAAAAATGGTGGGGTCTTTGCGTATACAATGTTGCTGGAGAGCGTAGTAATGTTTTCGCTCTGATATTTGAAAACGGAATTGCAGTTTTATTGCTTATAGATTATCAGAACATTGGGACAGTCACATTGGATATTAACCTATGGATTAACTACAGCATCGTTTTTATCGTTTTAATGCCATTGAAGACCAAAAGACCAGTTTTGACCAGACAAAGACCAAGGTAAGCTATGTTAGCGTTTTTGGCTACCTAGCGCCACATGTTTTGATGTACATTGTTGTTGATAACGTCGCGAGTTTGTATCTTTCAGTGTTGAGGTGGGCACCGTTAGATTCTGTGTCTTTCCGATCATAAACGATGTGTTGGATGTGCAGAGCTAGGATAAGTAATAAGGGAGCTAGGAGTGATTTTCGGTGCAGTAATAGGTTAGCATTTTTCGCTCGGGGCTAATTCAGAAGGTCACTGTTAGCATTGAGTGTTTGTTTTTGTTTTTAAATTAAAAATATCAGTTAAATTCGTTTTTCCCCGTTATATGGATATACAATATTCATAGTTTATTCAATATTAAGGTTCCTTAGACGTTGTTTCCTGCAAATGACGCAATTTCGGTCCCGGAACCGGGTCCGTGGGGCTTAACAGGTTAATACGTTTGTGAGGCGTTTTCTGAACAAAATGGTAATCGCCGCATTCAGCTATAATAGACATGTCAACTTGATGCTCTGCTCACGGATGAGCATACAAAACTTACGTGTGTAAATATATTTTTTTCTTTGTGGGGGTCTGCCCCCAAAAAACTGTTTTAGAAAGTCCTGAGAAAGTCAAATAAGACGGTGTGTAAAACTACACTGCCCAGCCAAAAAAAAGTAACCACTTTGATTTAAGGCCAGTAGGTAAGGACATTCCACTGGATAATAACTGAAGTATAAAATAATGCATGACTGAAGTGATGGAGACCACGTTTCAAGCCAAACAAAAAGAGGAAATAACAGATCACATCAAGCAAATCCCCCTCTCAGATTCCACAGCAACCAGAAGAACATAAATACTGGCTGGTGATTTGATTAATCAGCTTTGTGATGGAATAAAAAATGCAGGGTGCATTTCCTTAGCTGTGGATGAGTCCACTGACACCACTGACAATGCTCAGTTGCTGGTGTTTGTGAGTTTTTATGATGAGGCAAAGGGGGAGTTTGTTGAAGATGTGTTGGGCCTGACGAACCTCAGTGGACACACAAGGGGGCAAGACATTTATAAAGCAATAATGGGAATGCTGAATGAAAGAGGGTGCAGCTGCCTTTATTCATAACTGTGCAGCTCTTACACTGCGACTCTGAGGGATCAAGCACAGACACAATAATAATGAAAACTGCTGCATACAGATTAATTTTGTTTTTGCAACCTCGTGTTAAGAATCTTGTTGCAATTGTTTAAAAGTTTGAATGACCGTAATAAACGGACCTTTGTCTTATTGAAAAATGTCTTTGGACCTTTAAGATTTGTATTTGAGTACCCCTGATTTACATCTTGTCACGGTCATTTTGAAGCAACCAGTGTTTTCCTTTTTACATAATTTGTTATGTCAGTATAAAATAAACATGTCTATCAGATGCAGAACATGCACAAGAGCGGGGAGGATAAATTATTCAGAGCTAAACAAAAACAGCCATCCAAAAATGTGATGGGAGAGCGCTTTTGTCCTGACTCTCCTCCTCTTTACCTCTCTTTTCCCTCTAATGCTCTGTCTCTCTCTCCATCAGCCCACTCTGTATCGTTGGAGTGGCTGCCAAATTATCTGTGATATTTCCCTTTGAGAGGGATAAAGAGAGAGATGAGAGAGAGAGAGGGATGGATGGATGGAGATTTGGGGAGAGAGGGAGCACACAGGGGGACTCTGGGAAGAGGGTGATGGAGGGGGTAGAGAGAGGAGTTAGAGGGTGGAGACAGGTGGGAGAGAGAGATCAACTGAGGGATAAGGAAGAGGTAAACCGAGAGATAGAGGAAGAAAGAGAGTTTAAAGATGGCTAGTTCAATATATGGATCGCTACATTTGATCATATAGAAAGGAGGCACAGAGAGTGTGTTTCTTTCTCACACCTACACACACTTACTAATTCTGACTTATTAGCACCAGGATTGTAAAAACAACTGTAAGCAATTCTGGTGTGTGACTGTGCCAGAACAGAAACATCAAAACATTTAATTACCTTTCTCACGTATACTCCAATTTTTCATGGAAGGTGCACATTGAAAAGGCCAAATATGGGTTAGTTTGTGGGGGAGAGACGTGGGCAGAAAGGACAGAGTTGGAGGTGAGTGAACTTCCTGTGAACTCCACTTGAGCTGTAGTATTTCACTGGAACCTGGAAAAACATGATTATTAAATATGCTTGTCTCGCCATCCACAGTGCACTGTTTTTCTGTTTACTAGCACTTTTCATTAAGTTCTCTTAACATGTTTTTAATTATGTGCAGTGGTGGAAAGAAACTAAGTACATTAACTCAAGTAATGTGTTGCAGTACATTTTTAAATACTTTACTCCACGACAATTTGGAGGCAGATAGGCACAAGATGAGTGACTTTGCAGGTTCATAATATTAATAAAATAATTAAGTAAACTGATAAATAATGACAAACTACTATAGATAAAGACACATGGCAGTGTTCAAAGTCAATAAAGTTAGCTCTACCTTTACCAGCTACAACATTTAAATGATGTTCACATTAATAAATTAATGATTATAATCGTGTGATACATTATAAATATTTACGAAAATGTCCATGCTCCTGTGAAAGCCAATTGTCCAGACTTAACCTTTAATCAAATCATAATGAGACCAACTGGCAGCAACTAGATCAGTAAGTATCTGACACTGTTTGATTTTACCTCTCGACTGTCAGCACCCACTGTCCTGGTGATGCCAATATTAACTATAATTTGAATGTTGGATTGTTTTTACATTTACTTATTGATCAAAACACTGCACCGAACTGCACACTGATAGAATTAAGGCACTTTCATATGTAGATAGAAAAATATCAGGTGAATGATGAGGAACAGCCATTATTTAAAGGACTGGAAACGGTATATCATTTTGTATACCTCCGGTCTATGTTGAACAACTGCAAATTTGGAGGTGACGAAAAGATTGGCCATTGCGACCAGTCAGCTTGCAAAACAAAAAAAGATATGGATCAGCACGAACATTTCCTCTTTCCAAAAAAATAAAACTGATGCACTCACTGATTAAATCCATGGAGCTCTATCGATGATGAACCTGGAGATGCAAAAAATATATATCGAAAAGATGACTTCCAAATGTGTAGCTACAAAAGGATCCTTGGAGCGGCATGGAAAATATACAAACTACTCTGTAAAACTGGAGATACAGAAACTGGCAGGGTTTCTTAACTGCCTTCAGAGACTGCTAGACAGCGACATATGGTTGGACGCACTACAAGAATAAACTGTCCCTAGCAAATACCATCATGCACGTTGCAGTTGAGGGAAGAAGAGGCGCATGAAGGCCAAGAAGAAAAGGGCTGACAGACATAAAAAAGGTGGATGGGGAAAGCGGTGTTGGAGTGCATTACACTGGCTGAAGATCAGGATGTTTGGAGATGGTAGGGGGTTTATCAAAGTGCCCCAATGGCCCCCGGGCTTCTGGAATTACCTTACCTGAACTGCTTTCATATTTAGAGTTCAGAAGGCTCTGTAGGGTTGGGGGATAAAGTCAAAACCATCTCTAAAGGACAGAACATCCAGGTAAAACTTGCCAATCTTAACAAGAATAGTCATGATCCTAGTTTTTAGTTTATTCGTTTCTGATTTATTTCAAAAGTTTGATTCATTCTGAATCATAATGCATGTGGAAAAGAGGGTTAGGATGAGTGAGAGCAACCATTAAGTTTAAAAAAATTATCAAATCAGAACTTTGTAGTGAATATATTTTTCTGTGTTGTCTGTTTATAAAGCCCGCTTAAAATAACAGTGGCAAAGTAGGTCATTGTAGTCCACTGTAAGGGAAATTGTAGTTTCAATTATGTCGCCTAGTGTAAGCAGAGTCGGATTCTCTTGGCACATCAGTTGTCTTTTCCTGAAGAATTATCCTACCTTTCGTTAACCCCAGGATGTTTCTCACAGAGTTTAAGGAAAATAGGTTATGAAGATGATGGTTCTGTGGTTCCTGAGGTAACTGTAGACTCCTAAGGTTCATCCCAATTGATTATCTGCCCTCCCACCAGGACCCTGATGAGGTGGCCACTGGTTTTGAGCTGCTGGCAAACAGTCCAGGGTTGCGGTCGAATTGTCCGTTTATGTTAGGAACCTTCCTAACGGAGTGATATGACCCGGAAGTACCTCAGTGGCCGCCATGATAAGAGCTGTTCTTATTATCTAGATCAGGCATGGGCAAACTAAGGTGTGCGGGCCATATACGGCCCGTTGGGCTTTTTAATCCGGCCCGCCGAATATTGGTACAAAATGGTCCAAATTATAGTAAAGACCGCATTCATTTAGCCTTTTTCCTGCAATACCCAGCATTTCAGTTGATCCCACTAGATGGCACACTCTAGACACAATTGACCTTTGCTGGAGTCTGGTCTATTCTCTTAGCTGGCGAGATCAAATACGTCACGCTTACATTGGAGGAGGTCGAGATTAACCTGAGCAATAACAGTTCATGGCGAGTACAGCGAATACAAGTTGTAACAAGCAGTAGCGCTGAGCAAAGTGACTAAAACGCGACCACACACTTATAAAAAACACTTATATAAAGTCAGGTAACACTAACCAGGCTTAGTGTGATTCTGTTTATTTTACCTTACTTTAATGACCATCCGTTCACTGTTATTGACCATTGTGAAGAGGCAGACGTTTTCCTCTTGTTTTGTATTATTGCAGCTATCGGATGGAATCAATACATGGGCTACATGTGGCCATCACAAGTAAAATCATAATGAAAACTACGCCGGTAAAATATGCGTGTAGAAAACGGCTAATGCCACAATATGATATCAACAAGTAGTCAAGATAGTCTGATTAGCTTCGGTTGCTATGCTAACATCACCTGTAGAATGCCAGAGAAACTTTCATAACAGCATCAATTCAGACTGAAACACATTCACTTATGGGGAATTGGGGATATTTATCAGCTGCTTGTGTGACAGTTATTAGCTTATTCGTTATTAAAGCGTTCCAGGAGAGAAGTTTAGGATAAATTAGACCAATGGAGTCTCTGTCTTCAGTTCAGAGGAGGGGAGGAACACAGCTGCTTGTTCCTCCGAAGGGCAGCTGCAAGAGAGACCCAGCTGTGCTCACCGGCCGGCTTTATACTCTCTCTTCTGTGGGGGAGGGAGCCAGCCGCCTTAGTCTTCAATGTCCGACTTTGCACATAACAGAGGATTTTTCATTGTATATTCAACACATGACTAAACACGCCTTGGTTCTACACACTCGCCTGCATCACTTTTTATCTTATTACAATAGCTGATAATATTTACGTTCGGTTTAACATTGAGTTCAAGCTTCCGTCAGTATTTCAGAGATAACTTCCAGAATAGATTTTCAAAATAAACTTGTATTCCTGATTCTGGCGGAAGTCTTTTCAAAATAAAAGCTTAACATACATTTAGCGTGAATACTTCTGTTTTTTCAATAAAATCAACATTTAAGCTAAATTATGCCATTACAACATTGATTTAATTACTAACACAGTCGGACAGTGAAGACTTTACAGCGGCCGCTGCCGTGAGTTAACAGAAGACTAAACTCCGGTGGACAAGCAGCGCTCCAGCGGTCGGTAATGCCGCTGAACCACATTAATAAACAATGCACAACGGCACTCTGGAGAAAGGTATTAGGTTGGAGAAGTAGTTCTTTAATTTAATCTTGCTTCGTATGATTAAAAACTACCCGACGCAGTCCTCTAATTATGTTGTTGTGAGCGGTGTTTTGGAGAAAATCAGCGACGTAAAATGCTGTGTGGGTAATAAGAAGGCACGTAAACGGTTACCTGATGACGCAAACGATGACGCAATAATTCACCTTTGAACCTAATTCACCTTTGAACCTGCATCTGTAACAATGAGTGGACCAAAGAAAAGAAAAGTCGACAATGAGTGCCGAGTGTTTAATGAGTAGTGGACAGCTAAATATTTTTTCACCGATCTGCTACTGGCCCGGTCCATCTGTCACATTTTAAAACTCATAGTGGCCCCCGAGCCAAAAAGTTTGCACACCCCTGCTCTAGATCAGTGCTTCTCAAAGTGTGGTCCGCATGGGCTGGTGTCCGTGAGCGCCCCCTAGTGGTCCGTGAGAATATTGGTACAATTTCACATTGAAATAAATAAATACATTTAAGTTTTCCGCACTCTCGCGGGAATATCTCCGCAATGGAGCGAGCTTAAGTTTCAGCCCAGATCAACACCTTCGTCATACATGTCACCTGTTTGTACCATTTTCAGGCGATTTTGTTTTCGCGCGTGGAATTATACCTGCTCTCGTTTCAGTACATATAATAATGGAACCATAGCAACGGAACTGACAGGCAACGGAACTGACAGGCAACCCTCTGAATCAGACTCCGATTGGCTGTGACTGTCACGGCTAGGCAAACCAGTATGAACCCAAAAGCACGACTCGACAAACTAAGTACAAATAAAAGTCTTTACTGAAAAAATAGTGACACTGTGAGCTCTCCGTAGAGGTAACAGGTTTTGATAACAAAAAACACTCTTACGAGGAAAAGGTTAACATAGTATCAAAAGTCAAAAAGATAAAGTAAATTCCAAAACCTCGGTTCTTAGCTCTTAGCAGAAAACATGGACTTCATGCTGGCAGTCAGGCACATGGGACGAAACGAACTGGCAACAAGACAAGGGAGACAGAAACTATATATAGGCAGGCTAAGGGGGAACAGGTGCAGACAATTAGGGCGGAGTCGACAATCACAGTGGAGGGAAAACAGACAAAGGGAGGAAGTGAGGTAATCTGCAACAAGAAGGAAAGGTTACTACAAAATAAAACAGGATACAAGACTGAACTTAAAACATTAACTTAACAGATTTTACGAGATATAACAGTACCCCCCCCCCCCTTCTAGGGACGGCTCCTGACGGCCCAGGCACTTGTGGATGGCGTCGGTAGAAATCGTCAAAAAGATCCTGATCCACAACAAAACTTGAGCGTTCTTCAGGCCCATAACCCTCCCAGTCAACGAGGAATTGTCTGCCTCTTCCTCTCTTGCGTACCACCAACAGACGCTTGACTGCATAAACCGGGCCGCCCTCGATCACTCGGGGGGGTGGAGGGGGTTTGGCTGCGGGGACCAATACACTTTCTTTCGCTGGTTTCAGTCTTCCCACATGAAAAGTTGGGTGGACTGTCAGGGACCTGGGAAGACGCAAACGGACAGACACAGGATTAATAACCTTTGTCACAGGAAACAGACCTACAAACCTAGGTGCAAGTTTTCGGGAGGCGACATGAAGAGGAAGATCCTTCGTTGAGAGCCAGACGTTCTGGCCAGGCTTGTACACGGGAGCTGGTCGGCGCCTCTGATCTGCTGCCTTTTTCATTCGCTCATTCGCTCCTTCTCAGTCTCCGGGAACACAGGTGGCTGGTAACCATAGGCACATTGGAAAGGGGTTAACCCGGTAGGAGCGGTGGGAAGCGAGTTGCGGGCATATTCAACCCAGGTAAGGCATCTGCTCCAGGACGAAGGGTTCTGAGCAACCAAACAACGAAGGCATGTCTCCAACTCCTGGTTCAGGCGTTCTGTTTGGCCATTGGACTCTGGATGGTATCCGGACGAGAGGCTGACTGTGGCTCCCATCAGGTTACAGAACTCCTTCAAGAACCGCAATATAAACTGTGGTCCTCTGTCTGAAACAATGTCTTTTGGAAAACCATGAACATGAAAAACGTTAGTCATCATTACTTCAGCCGTTTCTTTGGCTGATGGAAGCTTTGGCAAGGCAATAAAATGTACCATCTTCGAGAAACGGTCCACCACTGTGAGTACGGTGGTGTTACCTTTAGACTCCGGTAAACCTGTGACGAAGTCCACAGAGATCTCAGACCATGGCCGGCTGGGAATAGGGAGTGGCCTGAGAAGCCCCATCGGCGCCCTGGAGGATGTTTTATTCCGAGCACAGACAGGGCATGCCCCCACATACTCCTGAACTTCTCGCTCCATTGATGGCCACCAGAAACGTTGCTTGATGAAAAACATTGTTCTCTTAACCCCCGGATGGCAAATGAGCAGCAAGGTGTGAGCCCAATGGATCACCTGTGAACGCATGGTAATAGGCACAAACAGACGATTTTGCGGGCAACCACTAGGTGCAGGGCTCTCACCGTTAGCTTGCTTCACCTGTTTCTATCTGCCAAGTCACCGCTCCAACCACACGGTTCAGTGGCAGGATGGCTTCAGGCTCTTTGGCAATAGGCTCGGGGTCAAATAGACGTGACAGGGCATCGGGCTTCATGTTTTTGGGACCCCGGCCTGAACATCTGAGTTCAAATGTTTAGCTTTTCTTATGTATTCCAGATTCTTATGATCCGTCCATACTAAGAATGGAAACTGAGCCCCCTCTAACCAATGTCGCCACTCCTCCAGAGCTATTTTTACAGCCAGTAACTCACGGTTTCCCACATCTGCTCAGCCGGCGAGAGTTTTCTGGAGAGGAAAGCACAGGGATGCATCTTGTTGTTCTTCTCCGACCGCTGCGACAGGACAGCACCTACACCTAGATTGGAGGCATCCACCTCCACCACAAACTGACAGCTTGGGTCAGGAACAGTTAGAATGGGGGCAGAGGTGAACATACTTTTGAGCCGAGTGAAAGCCTCCTCGGCCTGAGTAGACCACACAAACGGAACCTGAGGGGATGTAAGAGCATGAAGTGGTAGTGCAATAGCGCTGAAGTTTCTAATAAATCTTCGATAGAAGTTAGAAAACCCCAAAAACTGCTGGACCTTCTTTCTGCTGTCAGGAGTCTTCCACTGGGCTACTGCACTAACCTTAGCAGGATCCACTTGAATAAGACCCGGGGATATGATGAAACCAAGGAATGAAACAGTAGTGGCATGGAAATCACATTTTTCAGCCTTGACAAATAACTGATTCCTGAGGAGAAGCTGGAGAACCTGGCGTACATGATGGATGTGGGAGTCTTTGTCGGGTGAGTATATCAGAATGTCGTTGAGGTAGACAAAAACAAACCGATTCAAGCAGTCTCTTAAAACGTCATTGACAAGGGCTTGAAAAACTGCAGGAGCATTGGTGAGACCAAAAGGCATAACTAAATACTCATAATGGCCAGTGGGGGTGTTAAAACCAGTCTTCCATTCATCACCTTCGCGAATTCTGACCAGATGATATGCATTCCTAAAATCTAATTTGGTGAAGATCTTGGCATCTTGAAGCTGCTCGAAAGCTGAAACCATGAGTGGGAGAGGATAAGTATTCTTGACTGTGATGTTGTTTAACGGGGAATAGTCAATACAGGGCCTAAGGGAACCGTCCTTTTTCCCCACAAAGAAAAACCCCGCCCCAGCAGGGGAGGATGAGGGACGAATAAGCCCTGACTTTAGCGAAGCGTCTACATATTCTTTCATGGAATCTCTTTCAGGACCAGAGATTGAGTAAAGTCTCCATTTAGGTATAGGCGCTCCTGGGATCAAATCAATGGCAGAATCATAAGGTCTATGAGGAGGAAGAGTCATGGCTTTAGCCTTGCTACAAACGTCCCCAAGGTCATGATAGCGGGTAGGTACTAATCCCAAGTCTGGAGGTTCAGGTTTCTGGTCAATGTCTGGCGACGCAGTTCTTACACTATTCCAAGAAGCCCCTCTAACAGCTATATTTTCCCCCTGTCTGAGACAATCAGTAGTGCATTCCTCCCCCCACCCTTTAATCTTACCAGAACGCCAATCAATGTTTGGATTGTGTTTCCTCAACCAGGGAAAACCCAATATGACGGGGGGGTGTTGAGCTGAGTTAAACAAGTGAAAGGAAACATCTGCTCTGTTATCTGCTGTCCGCTCTGTGCTCTGTGCGCTCTGGGTCCTGCTACAATTCCTGCTTCCTTACGTAGTAAACAATAAGTAGAGTCTGCTGCGTAATGTGCTTACGCTGGCTGGCATTCTTTATACTTTACGCAGGACCATATCTCTGGAACCCATTGGTCGATTCGTGTGATTTACACCTTTTTCTTAACCATTAGATCCAATAGAATCGAGGGGCAGTTCCCAAATCCATTTAAACATTACCATTGCGGACGTAATAGAGAGGCAAACGAAGCATATCTGAAAGTAGGCCTACAAGCCTGGACTGCAAAACTTTATACCCAGTATATTGCCATAAATATGATGATGGATTATCAGTAAAAATGTCTACGTGACACAGAGACATTGGATTAACCTTGAGCGGCGTTTTTATTCCGGTGAACACAACTTTTGATCACAAATCAAAAAAGGTAAGAAGTAATTATTGTAATAATTTTGAAACCGGATGTTGTTTACTTTCTCTTTTCTGGCTGATAGCTCCGCAATTCGGGGTCGTACAGTGATGACATTACATGTCTGGAATCTGTGGAGTCTCAGCTTTAAATCGTATATCTTGTTTGTGCAGTTAAGATAAGTAATAAGGGCATTTCCACCGTGAGTTCTGTGCAAAAGTGCGTTAGCATTAGTTAGCATTTTTTCGCTCAATGCTAATTCAAAGGCTTGAGAGGCTTCTCAATTCTTAAATGTCCCCTCCTCGACTCCCCTCCTCGACTCCTATCCTCGAGACTTAGTCCCGCCCACAGGAGATGCGAGCAGAGGAGCCGAGGAGGGGAGCCGAGGAGAGAGGAGGGGAAGCAGCAGGCAGTTCGAGAAATGAGAACTCCTCTCCTCTGAGCGGTCATTTTAAAGAGACGTCCATTAATGATGACAGGAGGCACAGCAGCCCTCTGTCTGATGGACAGATGTGTTCATGACGACTTATATATTTACTTTAATTCATTCACAGTGCGGTATAATGAGACAATAACAGGCTACAGATGCGGACACACACAAATATATTTATATAAATATATACCATTTAAAGTATGAGAGCACTCTCATAATAACGTAATACAATCAGAGACTGGATATATCCCCCCCCCCATACTTGCCAACCCTCCCGATTTTCGCGGGAGACTCCCGATTTCATTGCCCTCTCCCGGTTTCCTCCCGTGGTCATATTTCTCCCGATTTCTGACAAAATCAGATTTACTCAGGACTGTTTCCACTCGGACTTTAATACAGCGACACCATTGTTTGGTTTCCATGGTAACACGTCTCTTTACTAGCGGTCGCAACTGAAAGTCTCAGAGGGTGAGGAAGATTGTCACAGAAAACAGAACAAGAATCAACAATTCTACCCTCTGCTCACTCCTTTCCTGTCAAATACAGTTTCAGCCCACATATGCTCCATCAAGGATGGTGCTTCAGGCCGCAAGGCAGTGCACTTACAACTACAATAAGCATGTTAATGTTATACAGCTCCGGCGATCCAAATGGAATGGGGAATTGAAATTACGGGCTAAAAGTTGTATTTACAAGTAGCCTATCAAAAGTAAGCAGAGGAACCAACTGAGACCCGTCTGTCCGCCGCATCTACGCACTGTACAACACACACACACCTACACACTGTAGCACACACACCTACGCACTGTACCACACACACCACACTGTACCACACACACCACACTGTACCACACACACACACCACTGTACCACACACACCACACTGTACCACACACACACACCACTGTACCACACACACCTACAGCTCCTAAAGGATAATTAGGTTACAGCCGTTGTGTATTTTATTATGTGAAGCACTAAATGCCATTTAGTAAATGGTTTTAGAAAAATATAGACTCTTTGTTTGTAGTTATCTACTAAACTAAAGCAAATAAAGAGAGTAGGCCTGTTACACTGAGTGATATATATTTTACACACTGCTCTGACTGATTTCCACACGGACCTCACAGCTGTTCTCACTGGAAACATCACGTCGCGATGAAAGCAGTTTCTAAAATAATATCCAGGAGATGCATGCAGAGCTGTCATTGGCTGAGATAAGTCCGGCCGTGCGTCACGCCTCCACCGTTCCCGGAAATGCATCCACGGAGGAGCCGTGGAGGAACCATCAGTGTATCCTCGGTTATAGCTCCTCCAGAGAGCCTCCTCGACGCTCGATCCTCGGTGTGCATTTAGAGAAATGAGATGTCCTTCAAAATGGCGCGCTGAAATTCATTTCCGGGTCACTACCGGAGGACCGAGGATTCGAGGAGTCGAGGAGGGGAAATTTGAGTATTGGGAAGCCTCTTTGGTATTACTCTTGTGTGTTGTTGTGGATGTTCGGTCCACCACCCACTTGTACAAAAATAGCACTGCACCCCCCCCCCCCCAACAACTCCTGGGCTAAGCCCCGGATCCACTACAATCCTAAATCCGCCACTGTCGTAGACCCTGTCAAAGTTCATCTTCTCCTGTTCAATTTTTTGCTGTAGCTCATCCTCTCTGGCCAGGCAGAACTGCATATCAAAACCTTTGTTTTGAAGTATTCCAAAAACAAAATCTGAGTAGGAGAAGATGGCCTGGAAAGTTTTCAACCAAAAGCTGAAATCGAAGCTGGTAAGGAGGGTGATGTATCCATCAGCGCAATGAACAGTTTCGTCATCAAACTCTGTGTGATGGTCTACGATGTGCTCGAACACCTACGAGAGTAACATTACTTAGTTTAGAAAAAAAACATATAGACCTCCAGTAAACACTAAGATTAGCTTTTTATTTAATTGAATACTAGCATAGTTCTTTACCTTCATGTTTTTATGAGTTTCCAACACTATATAATTTCTTTATTATTGTTAATATTTTCATTACGGTCATTATTATTATTATCTTACCTCTCTCAATTCCCTTGGCCAAGCCAGAGAGGTGGGAGAAGAAGACCTTACACTCTTATCTTGGAAGCTCCCTTTGCCAAGACGAGATTTAAGATGTGAGCATAGCAGTGAATGAAGAGGGCCTGTGGAATGGTTTCCTTTACTATCACGAATCAATAGATTAAATGTCGTGACTATAACACGAAATGCCGTGAGACTGGCTTGTGTGGATAGCAGGGTTGTCCGGCTCCGTTGGAGTTTGCGGTCGTTTACGCTGACTTGTGAGAAATCTTTGCATTTTCGGACTGTGTTCACATACGGAGAATTCTAGCAACATTAGCCAAATTCACGCCTTAACTTACAACGACCCCTGATAGATCTCGCGAGACTGACCACTTTTATGTAGTATTTGCTAAAAGTCTGTAGAAAATGTTTTTTTTCCAAAACTATCATTAAAATGGTAAAACTTTTTTAATTATTTAGTTGCTAGGCCACAGGTTGGTGTTGCTATAGCAACTCCAAGCTACCGCCTGGCGCCACCCATGATAGTGGATAGGGAAAGACGATAGGAGCTGATCTTTGGACAATTTCGACTGCAACCCTGGGTTTGTGAAGTGTGTTGGGGCCAAAGATGGCTGCCATATTCAAATAAAGATCCTCCTGGACCCGGGGGGCAGGACAACGTCAACAGGAAGCTTTTCCCCTCAATTCAGCTCCAGGCCATTACATTTTTGT
Organism: Gobionotothen gibberifrons; assembly: GCA_943591055.1. Classification (NCBI taxonomy): domain Eukaryota; kingdom Metazoa; phylum Chordata; class Actinopteri; order Perciformes; family Nototheniidae; genus Gobionotothen; species Gobionotothen gibberifrons. Next base: position 1,424,919 of record CALSBZ010044507.1, on the reverse strand, counting down.
AGGTTGTTTTTTAGTATGCGGTCAATTTTTTTCATAAAGTTTGAGTTACTTCCAACATTTTCATATCAAAATAAAACCTATGTGCTCAAAATCAGTCTACTGACTCATGCATTGTTTCATTGTGTAATATCCTCATGTGTTTCATGTCAATTGATCTAAGATGAGAAATGACAACTGACATGGTCTAATCTGATTATATTAACAATATATTCCAGTGTTTTGATTGAGACATTCAATTATTTCAGTGTGTGCAGATAATTGGTTGAAAAGGGTACAAATGCAAGAGGTTGACTGAGGGATAACCATTTTGCTGATGTTGTTATGTTATGTTTAATGACAACAATGATACCTTGTGGTTCATGTTACCTTTTGTTTTCCAAGCCTAGCTTTGTTGCTTTTCCTTAAATTGTGAATTTTGATACTATTGTGTAAATATCCTTCACTCTGGGGATGGGCAGCCCTCTCCTGAATGTTGCTGCTCAAGCCAGGCTGGGCCTCCTCCTCCCTTGCCTGGACAGCGGCAGCCACAGAAGTTGAGCCATCTGAGGCCACAGGTGCCGGATTTCCCCCATCACATGAATCTAACAGGATGGGAGGCTCAATAGATCGCCTCCCCCCGATAGCCTCATGCATGGGAGAAAACAACGACCATATGGCTGCTGTGGCCTCTCCCTGGTCCGTCCCCGTCCCAGCGGCTGGGGACCCGAGGTCCTAAAATAAATGAAATCTCTACAGGGTCTGAAATTATATTAAACAATCATATACTGTGTTAAATGATTGAGCGTACAAAAATCTAAGGATCACAAAACATTTCATGATGCTATGCAACATTTTTATCGCACCTTATATTTGCGTTTTCAATTGTCCCATTTTTTTGGACACCTGGGATGGGCTGACAAGTCCCTGCAGTCCCATCTTCTTAAGTATTTCCCTGAGCAAAAACATGTATACATCCATGAAAATGATTAGGTGAAAACAGTTGCACTTCACTTACAACTTGGCCTCCTGCCTGTGAAAAGGTCTTAATTTGCCGACCACAGCTGAATGAGGTGGAGGGTCTTTCCCATCAGTCCTTGTAAAAAAAGTGCATTGTGTTGGGGAAATATTTTCCAAGGCCCATAGCTTTGACCCAGTTTATCAGTTCATTCCATGTCCATTGATGTCCATTGATGATAATTATAATTATTCTAACTATTTTCTTCAAAAATATCATATTTTGCCTATTATTGGAAAGCATGTTATAATATCACACACACATTATGTGCATCCTATGCTTTATTTAGCTTGAAATGTGTCATGATATTCTTAAATTGTCAGTTTTTGCCATGTCCGTTTTTCAGTTGAGGGTGTCTTGGTTTCAAAAAAAGTAAATATAAAAAAGTATTCATTTATTTCAAAAGTCTAAATACTAAAGAATAATACTATTTTTTGAATTTATTTCCTCCTTTAAATAATTTAAATATCTTAATATATGAATGTCCGCAAAAGTTCTGTCAACTATGTTACTAACAGAACTCCCCCCTTTAACTCAAAAATGGTTTGTCCCAATACCATGTCACCAGCATCACATGATGCCAGGTTCCTCTTTGGCAGACATTTTGAACACACTGTGGTGATTGTCCTCTAATTTTTTACAATATGTTATGTATAATAGCACATTGTCAATGAGTATATTAATTGACCATCAACAATGTTACGTACATTGTTATGGTTTACAATTGTTTAATGATTTTAATTCAATTATATGTTCAAATGTGATGTTAACCTGTTCAAGAAAATGACATGTGGTCATCCAGGCAAGGCCTACCATTGAAATGATCGGTCAAAATAGGGAAATTGTCAACTAGGTTA
>CALSBZ010044507.1:1389470-1418068 GCA_943591055.1 Gobionotothen gibberifrons | reverse complement strand
TTTGTGCACTAGAGGCTGTTTCTCAAACTTACCTACCCCTCCTTTAATGACAGTGCTGAACATATCACATGATAAAACAAAACTTTGATACAATTATTTTTTAAACTTTAAAAAATCTTTGGATATATGGTAGAATAGACTCAAGAGCCTTTCAAATTAGATTTTACTTGAAGTGCAGGACTTAATCAAATGATTGTAATGACATCAAGTTTGTCCGTAACATAGTTGACAAACTGAGTAGTGAAAACATCCTTTCCCTTAAAATACATTTTTTTTTAAATGTTCAAGCTTTGCAACTAGTGGATATGTTATACTGAGGAATATACTAACTTGAACCACTGATTGCTCTATTGAGAAAGAACACTTTTTTTGTACTGTTTTGTTGATGTGAAATGCACCCTAAATTATAGAGTCAGTCTCATACCGTCCTGACTGAGTACACGCACCTGTAACCTTGGCTGCTTTGCTCTCAGTGTTTTGTCTCCCTGTTCCTGCCTGTTAGCGTCAGCTGATAGAGGTGTTATGATTATATCTTGTTATGCACAATGTTGATTATTCTCTCTGAACTAGCTAAATACATGGGTCTGGGGTAGAGTTCTTCAGAATTGACGTGGCAACTCTACCGTGAAGTCAGAACCTCTGACTGTGTGACTTGTGATGTGAATCCTCCGGCCAAAGCTCCTAAATAAACCATCAGTGTTTGACATCAGAGCTCCAGCTCTCCCCGTGTCTACTTCCTGAGTCGGTGACTCCCACTGCATTGCTACACAGAAGTTTCCTCCACACATTGTTTAAATGTATTTTCTAAAGACCCAGAATAATGGCTTCAAAAACGTTATATATTACTGAAATTGTTAGTATAACCTTAATAAATGAATTGCACATAATAAATCCCACGGAGCTGTGAGCACTTACAGTTATGTCGTGAAGCTTTTCCACAAATTTTACCGGCTTGCTTGTTTGCCTCAGGTTTATTTGGTTGCTTTGTTCAAATAGAGAGGCGAAGTCCCTCCCCTTCCGAGGGAGCCCATGGGACCCCGGAAGCGGAAAAATATACATTGAAGTCAATGGAGAGATAAACGTTATCTTTTGATCCCGTTTGAATTGTGCCACGAATTACACATATGATGTTTGATAATTTTGCAAGTCAAAAAAATTAAAATGTGTCGTAAAACTGTGAAGTAACACATTTGTTTGTGTGAAACGCTGAATGAACTACATCTCCGGTAGGGCAGAACAACACACGTCACCAAGATGTCCGTCTGTCTTGTCAACAAAAGGATTGACTACACTCACTATCACCACAATGAAACACGTCCAGAAGAATGTCATGCAAAGCTGCCTGTCTGCCTTTGATTCTCTCTGAACTGCCTGGTCTTTTTAATGTTTAATGTCAACCATTTGTGCAGATAGCATGAAGTAGAAAAGATCGCCGATGCTAGCGTTACCGTTAGCATTTCTCCCCCAGGCTTAAGTTGTGTATTATAGAATGATCACACCGCTGTGACAGTACTCTTCAAAGGGTTCACGAAATATGACTAGCCTACTACTCTTACTGTTTAACATGTTGGGTTACTTAATGTTAAGTCTAATAAAAATGACAAGGGTGTAATAATGCTAACTAACGTGCTAGCTACTAGCTAGGTAGCTAACTTGATCCAGCCACTCCTGGTCCTTTCATCAGACGGGAGGCGAAAGAACGAGCAAGACCCATTGCTGGTATGATAACAACCTGGTACTAAGCACACAGGCATCTTGTTAAAGTTATTTTATCTTAGCCAGCGCCATATAGATAGATTAGATTAGATTAGAATCTTTAATGACCACACAGCCAGGCTGGTGGAATTCGTGTTCAGTGCAGATTATTTCAGCTTGTTCCACAATTCAACATACAATAAACAGACAATAAAAAGTACAACACTCAGCACAGGGCAAAGACATACATCATAGATGATATGATATCTATATAGCGCTGATCATAGCTATCTCTTAGTGGAGGAAAACAATGGTGACGTCACTTACGCGACTCTGGGATTTGTAGTCTTTCTAGTTGCGTATTTTTATAGTCTTATATTTCAACAGTTTTACGACAAACTGTGACTTTTTTTACATGGAATGGATTGTTTAAGATTGACAAACATCATATGTGTAATTCGTGGCACAATTAAAACGGGATCAAAAGATAACCTTTTCCTCTCCATTGACTTCAATGTATATTTTTCCGCTTCCGGGGTCCCACAAGCTCCCTCGGAAGGGGAGGGACTTCGCCTCTCTATGGACCAACAGTGGAGGTGAGGGCGGGGCATTTATGCGGGAGTGATAACACTTCCCATAGTCTGCACTCATGTATCCTCCCTCTCGTCTCTCGAAGCCTCCTCCCTCCTCCCTCCTTGACTCCTGCAAGTGCATTTAGGCAGTTGGGACGTCCTTCAACTTGGCGTGTCTCGATCGGTTTTCTGCGTCAAGTCATGGAGGAGAGAGGTGAGAAGAGTCGAGGAGGGACATTGGGAGGAAACTTCATACCTTCCAGATCCCTGAGGAAAGCACTTTCATGTTTTAACAGTCAAGCTTTCCCTTTGTAACAAAAACAAATGAAATTCATAACTTGTTGATCCACAGCTAATCTAACATTAGCAACACAGCCGAGCTAACATTAAAAATAACATCTGAGCTAACGTTAGCTTAATTGTTACGTGGTCACTTGTATGATTAAATGTAGTGCCGTATGAGTGCCAGTGATGTCGGTTGATTTGTAAATGATAAACGTTAGCATGTTCAACACATTAGTTCCGCTACATGTAGCAAATGCGGTCACTTCTCTGGTTATGACGCTGACTCCAGATATACTGTATGTCCGAAAATTAACCGTTAACGTTAACACTCCGCTGTTAAATAAACCACGGATAAAACAAGTTTACAATTATTAAAACATTTACCAATGTTGATAGCATGTAGGTTTACAGATGAAGCACTTAATTTCGGACTCCAGCTTACCTGTTCCTGCCTACGCCCAGTTTCGAGGAAGGTCAAGCCCTCCCACTATTTTCCAAGAGGGCGTTGACAGATTTTCAATTTCAGGTTTTCAATGATCCATTGCAGCTGGCTTAATTATAATTACATTTATTTATAACGGGGGCGGTCTCAAGTCAAGCTGGAGGCTTTCCCTTGAGCGAGGGCAGACCACTTACCAATCACTGCCCTTGCGTTTCAAACTGTCCGAAATTAAGTGCTTCATCTGTATGTTACCAAGTTTAAACCAAACTAGCGAACATCAAATGTTACTTTTCCAAACTACAGATATTTATCGTCTGCCTGATAAACAGTCAATAAAGAGACACACAGTATGACATGGAAATAACAGTAGGCTACAGCTAAATAATACAATTGTTATTTTCAATTACCAGAATTGAATCAGCTGTATAACCAGCTTCTGTCCAATGCAAGAGAACAAGCTAACCGCTGGGGTGACGACTGGTCTTCTTCTCGTGTTTAATGCACATGTGCTGGCCTATGTGTGATGTCAAATTATAGTTAGGTTCAAACAGATTGTCTGTCTGTATTTGAGCACCTAAATATAAAAATTTGAAAATATTTTGAAACACAAATCGTTACGGAAGTACAATTATAAATTGGATGAAGTACGGCTCAACATTTTTCACTTTCTTTAACATTGGAAACAGCAGTGTTTAACATAGAACAGGGTTCTATGCTTTGAGTTCAATATTGATTAAACTTCAGGAATGCATGCATCTTAGTTGATGAATCCTGTCACTTGATCATTGATATTCTGCTACACAGTTTGCTAGTTAAAGTGACATTACATTTGGTGCACATATCCAGCCATCCATCTTTGGCAAATCGGCCTCCGTAGGACCATACACGTTCCCCATTGTGTATTTCTCATGAGTACTGTGTGCTGTCTGTGCGACAGCAGTTAATGATGAAAGATTTGGGTTCTGGGACGCTTTGTATTCATTGCTCATCAGTTCCAAGCCTATAAGGGTAGCATTTATTTTCAGAACATTTATAAATACAGAGGTACAAACAAAAAATATGATCGTTAGTTGACATACAGATTTTTATCACAGTCCTGTTTACGCTTAAACTAGTCTTTGATGTTTTGGTGCACTACAAATTATTTACACCTGACATATAAATCTTTGTTAGTGATCAAGTTAAGAATGAACAAAACTGTATAAATCCTGACCGCAGGCATAGAACATTTACTCTGACTAAAAACTAAAAAGGGGATTCAAAATGTATTATCTCTCGCTGTGAGAAATCGGGTCTGTTTTTTTTTTTACCAGTGAGTAGAAATGTATATCCCTGATGGTCTTCTGCCAAATATAGTACAATTCGAAATGTGAACATGTCACACTGGTTTCTATAATGTGTCAGAAAACTTTTCTTAAAATAAGTTTACTTCAAAATGGATCTTACTATTTCTAACACCAATTATCGTTACATTTTGTGTCACAGAAGCTTTCTCTTGGCCTTCCTTACAGACAGGGGCGGATCTAGAAAAATATTCACGGGGTGGCAGGAGAATTTGAGGGGTGGCATCCCCTGGCAGAAGTATATGCTGATTTAATCGCAGTCATATCAATCAATGTTAAATTGGAAAGCCACAATATTTATATTTTAACTCAATAACATTAGGTGACATTATTGTGGCACATCAGTAAAGCCTTAAATAGAAATATATAAGGTGGCAGTAATAATTGAATGCATTTTAACTGAACAATAACTGAATAGAATCGTTTAATGTCATTATACATGTACAATGAGATAAATGAAATGATAACTGAATGAGTTTGTCTCACTCTTAGACCAGCAGGGGTACCAAATATGTGACCCGCTCTATCGAAATCAGTCGGAGGTCGCAACTGCTCATTTCAAAATAAACGTGGATTTGCGTAAAAAACTATTTTTTCTGGTGTAAGGGAAACTTCTGTGTAGCATTGCAGTGGGAGTCACCGACTCATGAAGGAGACACAGGAGGAGCAGGAGTTCTGATGTCAAACACTGGTGTTTAATACAAGTCTCGGCCGGAGAAATTCACATAACAAGTCACAGCAATCAGAGGTTCTGACCGCACGGGTGGGTTGCCATGTCAATTCTGATCAGCCTCTGTCTTGGTAGACCATTTAACTAGTTTACAGAGAGTCAAAATCAACATATTGGGGATGGGCCTTGATACCTGGAGACTGTCTCTGACCCCCTGCTGTGCTTTTGAAGCCAGCGTTGTCAGAGTTTTATAACTCCAACTTCCACCAGATCAAGTCATAAAACGTATTGTATCAACACATATAGCTGCCTTATCACGTTCCTTACGGGAGATAACGATCAGGGCTGATCGTAAATGCACAGATGCAGGAAAGGGTCAAATTCCTGGAGTGAAGACAGAATTATTCCCTCACATCTGGGTTTGGGTGTTTTGTTTGATTTTAAACAAAGAAAGTCTTGGCTTTCAGAATATGAAACTTTTATTTCCAAAATCACACGATAAATACATTTTTGAAGCTTGTGAAGGGAAGATGACAGGCACCTCTCACTCGCAATCTGCTCTTCCGCAGCGCCGTCCCCTCTCCCTCCAACCCAGTCTCATGGCATTTCGTGTTATAGTCACGACATTTAATCTATTGATTCGTGTTCACCAACACGATTATCCCCTTTTTTTCGTGTCACACAGAACGATTTTAAAAGCAATGTATTTCGACTGGTGATATGTGTTTCGTGCCTGCAACACGTATTTTTCTCCGGTCGGGTCGTGGAAGACCGGAAGCTGTGTGGTTCATAAAAACATGTTCTTACTCAATATCAAGCCACAATTATTGCTTTTATTTTAAATCGTATAATTTCGGACTTTTGTTGCCGTCTGTGAGGAAAATAAATGGGGCTCAGAGCCTTAGGATACTGAAATCTGTATTTTTTAAATCTTTTTTTCCTTCTAATTTGTTATTCTTTTCAAAATAACACACTGTTATTTACTCAACAATAACACACAATTATCCTTGTTTTATTTATTGGTTTATTTCCATAATCTTGGGCTTTTTGGGCGTCCGTCAGGAACTGAATTTCAAAATAAAAATAACCGGTAGGCATTTCGAGCGATTACCCAAGATCCTCAGCTATGGTTTAAGCTTGCTGATTAGATGTTTTAGCCGCAATGCATGTTGGGATTTGGTGTTTATATGATATGAAAAAGGAAAAACATTAAAAAAAAAAATAATAATACTTAATTCTGAGTGTTCTTGCTTTTCTCTTTGAAAGTCATCACATAACGGCATTGTAATACACGGTTCGGCTGCATTACATATTACAGATCTGCCGTAGTTATTTATTTATAGAGCCTAATGTACCTGTGTTCACAGTTATTATCTATAGTGTCATAACAGAAAGTTTAATTCAGCATTCAGCGTATTTCTGATATTTCTGAGATCATATGCTTTCTATATTGATGATGTGTTACTGAACTGGGTTGCACACACAGAGAGACAATGGTACTTCTGAGTTATCAATGGATGTATTCATTTTGAGTGAGCTGACTTCGGGGTTGGGGAACTTTTGTTAGTCAACTAAAACCTATGGAAGTCATGAGACGATGACGTTCTAACATATACACAGATGGCTTTCAAGGAGATAAACATGTGACATGTTGTGTTGTAGGCTGCATGATCAAAATGTGTGTGTGTGTCTATGTTTCTGTAAAAGGTCTATGCTTGAGAGCAGAGGTAATGTTTTCTTAGTTATTGTTTGATTGTTGTAACGAAATAATAATTGATCAACTATACCTGTTATGTGCAACATATAGTGAAACATTTCTATAAAGACATTGGTTCTTCTTAACACACACACACACACACACACACACACACACACACACACACACACACACACACACACACACACACACACACTGTGAGGAGAGGGGACGGACAACTGCTGACTCATTGGCCCAGGAATGAGGCAACCAATTTGAAGGCCCGATTTTCTAACGCTGTGCATGCAGTAGGTGTTGGACTGGAAGTACCGGAGACCATAAACGGTTTTGGAAACTTCTGTCAGCTAGTGCTCATCTTCTCAATAAAACATCTTTGCTGATGTTTTTTCGAGTCTTCTGGCCAATCAGAATCAAGATTGTTGCCGGAAGTCCCCAAGGAGAATAACTTTGTGGTAGAACTATGCCTTATACATCCATGGGTACAACTTCAGATAAAAATGAACCCATAATGAAATATGACCCCCGGTTTGATGATTGACAGGTCACAGAACAATGGGAGCTATCTACCCTACCCACAATTTAAAGTAATTCACACAGACTATCTCCTCTTTACTCTTCTCTCTGTGTGGAGCAGCAAGTTCAGCTTCAGAACAAAGTGAAAAACAAACAATGGCATAAAATATTATTGATATGTCGGGTTGTAATACATTTATTTATTTTCTTCTCAGAGTGTACCAGAATGCGTAGTTTATGTTAGTATTTCTAAAAATCTCCTGGGGGAGAATCCCCCCAGACCCCCCTTCTGGGGATGGGTTTTCAGCATGTGTGCCTTTTTATACAGTTCAGCTTTGATTCCATCAACTCATTAAACCTTTTTTAATAGCATACTTTAGTTATAGTTCTTTAGATATAAGGGATATATGCACTGTACTTCACTTTAATTAATATTGTATGCTGAAAAGCGTATAGTACAGCACGATTTTTTGTTGAATATTTGAGTGCTTAAAAATGTTGGGTCGCGATTTATTGACCAAGTTAAAAAGTGGGTCCCGAGGCCTGACCAGTTGAGAACCACTGCTGTACGGGGTACTCTGTATTTGGTATGTATTTCTGTATTGTTGTTTTTTACCATTAAAACTCAGCTTGTTGCTTATGTCAGACCTCGGTGTTCGAGTTCTTTCCTTCAAAAGGCTACTCATCAAACGATCGGCGCGGAGCAGAGTCGAACCTTCAACCACGACACTAGGTGGTGCTCCAACAAGCCCTGATCAGAAGACCTTTGGAAAAACTGGAAGAAATGCCGCGGAAACGGAATACTTGACGTGGATCATAAATATATCAACAATTAAACAACATCTTCAATTTCTCTTCACACAATACGTCTCCTTCCAGTATCAACACTAATTCGGCTGACTTTTACATTTGATCTAATTCGTAGTTATATTTACACCATAACGGTGCACAGCTGATATAAAAGGACTTGTAGTTTTTAAAGATATTACTGATTTTCTTTGAATATAAGAATGTAAATACTGAGTCTGAAATAATATAGCAATATGCTGTAAAATTATGTGAAAACATGAATAAAACTACACATCTTCAGATGTTGTACATACATAAGTGTCCTACACTAATAATACATACAGTTATACAGTTATTATGGCTGTGTGTACCTTGTGTGCACCGCCTAGTGGTTAAAGCACGTTATTGAATTATTGTTTTTATGTATTATATTTGATGAAAAAATATTAAGAGTACATACTTTCATAGGGGGAAAGTAGAAGGTCAATGATAGAAATATAGAATATAAAAAATCAAGAAGATACTATAAGTGATCTCTACAATAAAACAGTTTAGTGCAGGATGTACAAAGATATTAATAGGAGGTGCAAAACTGAAAAACGAATTAACCTTTATTTAAACATTACATAATACTTTAGATTAAGGTCTTCTTTTAAATAAGAAAAAAACTTTGGGGATATCTATCTGCAGATAAATATTAAGCCTGTCAAAGTACTTAACGTCTAATATCTTGCTTTCCTGCAATGTTAACTATGTTGAAGCACTTATTTTAACTGATATTATACATATGAATTATACTCTTATGTATGTAGATCAGTGGTCGCCAACCAGTCGATCGCGATCGACCGGTCGATCCCGAGTGTGGTGCGGGTAGATCGCGGACCGTTAAAAAAAATTAAATTAAAATAATAATGTTTGAAAAACACGTTTTTAGATGTAAACCTATCATCCACCACCCCATTAGCAGGTGCCACTTGATTGACGTATATTTGAGACACCTCAATAATATAATACATTAACCGTGCTTGACGTGAACCTCATCATGACACAAGAGGGGACGGCAGAACTGTAATTTCCCGTGTTCAGTGAATGCAACAGAGGCGTTGCATGGAAATACACGTGTGTTTGTGTCATTCCAGCTCGGCTCTGTGTGTGTGTGGCAATAGCGCATTTAGTGTGATAGAGAGAGGGAGAGAGAGAGGGAGTGAGGGAGTGAGGGAGAGAGAGGGACCGGTGCTAGCGGGGACCGTGATGTTAGCATCTGGTTAGCTAGCTGCACTAACGGACATAAGGAGCTGTTTCCACAACAAGCTGGAGGAGAGTCCTCCCCTGTCAGTCAGACTGAGGTGAGCTAAAGGACTCTCTGAGTGTTTAGAACGGTTTTGTCACAAATTATTCAAAAGATTATTTCCACGGCACACCTTCATATGATCATTATAGTTATACAAACAATAAGAGAATAAATGAAAAACAGGTATGAAATATTATATGGCAGTAAAACAGTTTAAAAGGGGAGTGATTTGTAAAATATCCATAAAGAAATAGTAAATCTGTTTACAGTTCTGTTTCATATGGGTGCTGAGAGAGGTATCCATAGATCTCTTCATGTTGCTCTCAAAGTGCACCAGATTGATGCTTTCAACTTCAATATTTAAAAAAAAATCTTCCCGGGAGAGCATCCCCTCGGACCCCCCTAGAGGAGGTGAGGACCTAGAGGAGGTGAGGACCCCCTAGAGGAGGTGAGGTCCGCCGCCCAATAGCACTTTACCCCTGCCTATATGCCGTTAGCTGATTATGGAGCCTTCATTGTAACAGTAACTCAGATGCAATTAGCCTATATAAAAGGCCTCAAATTGGAAGCACTGTCTGGGCCGTCTTTTTCACTCAATTCTGCAATAGGTAGATCTCGCCTTTCACCTAGGCCAAGGTCGTGATCTTGGGCTTAAAAAGGTTGGTGACCACAGATGTACATAGTATAAGAAATGTGCAGAATATGACAGTTTAATGGTGGAGGTATACACACATAACCTGTTGAGGAACCTGTGACCCAAGATTTTCATTCATTGCATAACTACACCGTAGTAGAACATCTTGAAATCTTGAAAGGTATGTGCAAAATAGCCATAATATACAGTCTTTAATTAACCATTAGTAGAGCATAACGAGTAATGAATATACTTTATTACTCATTTCCATTCATGTCAATTGCAGATCAATGTTTAGTCTTCTCAAGCACCAACTATCAAATATCTCTCCTGATTGTTGGCACTTGACAATCACCTTCCCTGAATTTTACTCAGGTGTAACTAAAGTCTGATTTAAGGGTTGTTTATATTTCACATCATTAATCAGAATCTGCAAAGTAACTCAAATAAATGTAGTGGAGTAAAAATACCAGGTTAACCTCTGAATTGTAGTGGAGTAGAATTACAAAGTAACAATGAGCTGTCATGTGGGTATATATTAATGCTGCGCATTATGGACACAAGCAATTTTCACCCATTCATGAATGATATGTTTTACATTTTATAACACCAATGTGTTTAATACTGGCAACTTCTAATTGTGGGAGAAACGAAAACGTTCAGTAGATATGTCCCATAGAACATTTTGCGAAACACAATAGCCAGCATGTGTAGTTCTGGGGTGTAAACCAATACATAAAAACAAGGATAATTGTGTGTTATTTTTGAGTAAATAACAGTGTGTTATTTTGAAAAGAATAACAAATTAGAAGGAAAAAAAGATTTAAAAAATACTAGGGCCGGGACTCGATTAAAAAAATTAATCTAATTAATTAGAGGCTTTGTAATTAATTAATCGAAATTAATCGCATTTTTAATCGCATATAAATATTTGACCTGAGAACAGTGAGAAGCAATTTTTTTCACATGAATTTTAGTATACCATTGAATAATGACTGAATACATAAGCTTAAGCAACAAAACATTGTTTATTTTTTTTCAAGGTGGTACTTGTCACAGTTCTGCTTTCTTTCTCACCTATTTTCTGCATTTACATTCCTGAGTCACCTGGTAGCCACACCCTGTCTCTCTCTCACTCTGTTACACTCATCAGTCATTTAGTATTTAGGCTCACTTCACTTTCACCTCAGTGCCAGATCGTACTTTGCACTATGCCAGTCTTTCCCGTATTTACCTCCAGATTGCTCTCCCGGTTTCGACCCTGCCTGTCCCAGACCATCCTGCCTTGTCTGTTTCCCGACCCTGCCTGTACTCGGATTATTCTGCCTTGCCTGCTCCCTGACCGGTTCTGTACCTGCGACTCCCGCCTTGCATTCTCCTGGACCCCTCGCCTGTCCCCGACCAGCCCTTTGCCTACTATCTGCCGTGTTGTCTCATACCAGCCTATTGCCTACAATAAAGCTGGTTACCGACTATCCCTGGTTTCCCGTGTGTTGCACTTTGGTTCTCAGCTCGTATGTGACAGTACTTAACCAAGACCAACAGAAAAGTGCAATTTTTGCCATAAAGTGTAGCAATAGCATATTTAGGAATATAGTACATTTCAGAGATTCAGGTAGCCTATAGGTAGGTAGACCTTCTGTAAACTATAACACTTTGTTTTTAAGTAAAACACAATACTTTCAAGTACATTCAAAACATTGGAAACCCTGACTATTAGAAAACATCTCTCTGTTGCTTCAGAGGCCATAACAGACTTTGTTGATTTACCAACAGTTTTTTGCAGCCCCTTATCTTCTACCACTCCAAGTGGTCTACAGTCGAGTGCAATCCAGTGAGCCAGGGAGTTGGTTATTTGTTCAGACGTGGACTTAGTTATCCTGGCCCTGAAACCAGGGTGGGTCCCTTGTACTCGGAGTCGGGCTAACGTCCACGCTAGCTTCCACGCTAGCTTCCACGCTAGCTTCCACGCTAGCTGCTATATGTTTAGCATTGAGGTGATACTTGAGGCTTGATGTGCTGCGGTGATATGCGAATTCCTTTTTGCATAATTTGCACACCACCGTGCTCTTATCGACGCTTCCATCCGTCCGTTTTTTAAAACAACATGTCCCATCCACGGGGCCAACCAAAGCGGTCTCATCAGCTTCTTCGTTCATGTTTGAATTGTTCACTGTGGTTTGTTGTTGTCTGAAGTCATGAACGTTAGTTGGTGCTCCAGTATAATCGGTACGCCTGAAACTCATCCAGTGAGAAATGTTCCGCGGTGCAAAAATAAGTGCGATTAAAATGCGTTAATTTTTGTGTAATTAATTCATCTTAATTAACGCGTTAAAGTCCCGGCCCTAAAAAAATACAGATTTCAGTATCCTGAGGCTCTGAGTCCCATTTATTTTCCTCACAGACGTCTACAAAAGTCCGAAATGATACGATTTAAAATAAAAGCAATAATTGTGGCTTGATATTGAGTAAGAACATGTTTTTTATGAACCACACAGCTTCTGGTCTTCCACGACCCGACCGGAGAAAAATACGTGTTGCAGGCACTAAACACATTACCAGTAGAAATACATTGCTTTTAAAATCGTTCTGTGACACAAAAAAAAGGGGATAATCGTGTTGGTGAACACGAATCAATAGATTAAATGTCGTGACTATAACACCGTGAGAGTGGGTTGCTCCCTCCGGCTGAAATTATTAATGTAAGCGTATAGTAATAATAGATAACACGGCAGGGTCCGTTACAGTTTGTTTTCATCTGATTTCAATTAAACAAAGTCTTGGCTTTCAGAATAGTACATGTTTCGGCAAATGCAGATGATAAATACAACTTTGAAGCTTGTAACGGCATAATTACAAGCGGAGAACGGAGTAACTTAACGTCACAGCAGGCATAACAACAGCCAGTGTTTCTCGTGAGGGTTTTCCCCGGGAAACAAACACAATACACACAAACGCAAAATTACACAAACACACACACACACACTCGCGAGCTTCCCCCAGACCAGTAATCCAAACGCAAATATCTTCCCTCCGTAGTATTTTGATCATTTGCTCCGATAATAATCAATCAGATCGATGGATTCCAGAGAAGAGAACACTTTGAAGGCCTTTTTCTCAAAATGATGACTCGGTGACAGTCATTATATAATGTGACATATTTCGCGAGTACAAAAACAATCCTGATATCATTAGAAAGCTAGGAATATCCAGCAGGCCCTGTTCAACTTTGCAAACCACTCGGGCTACCAATATGTCACAGTGTCGAGGGAGAGAGGTGGAGGGTTCCAGCATCCCTTCCGCATAATCCCCCCACCCGCTCTGGACCTGACCCCAAATGATGGCCTCGCTACGTGTTATCACCCTTTTTCCCCGTTTCTTTATCCACTTTTTCCTCCGCTGTTCCTCCACTTTCAGCATCCACTTCCTCATCAGGCTGCTGCATTCCTGAATACACGTTCGTAATCCTACGTCACTCCAGTCAATACACACGGTCAGGGGGGGGGGAGACGGCAGAGCTGTTTGGGGGGGGGGGGATCGTCCACAAAAACTATCAATTGAATGTATGGGCCGCCGTGCCAATTTTACACTGCTCTGCTCTCATGGTGGCTGCTGGCTGTCCATGGTGAATGGTGTGAAATGTAGTCATTTTATTAGGCTATGTTTTCGTTGTCCTTGTGGTTTGTTGGACTTTATGTCATGTTATATCATTATTATCTCTGATATATATTTCGTTTCTATACCCTTTGTAGAAACGAAATCATAAATATTACACATTTTCTTTAGTTACTTTTCTTTCAAACATTGTTTTAAATTGTAATCTTACTGACTGAGCGACTTTTTACGCACAAGCGTCAGATTACCACCCCGGACCGATATTTTTGTCAAGCTTTATTGGGTTTAAAGGGCCCGGTCATGTGGCCCCGCCCCCCGGCCCGTGTCTGATATGTGCCGGCAGTGGTCCTGTGGAAATGATAGAATCACTTCCACCAGGACATTGAAAAGAGGTGTGTCCTCTTTTAAGGACACCATTCCTCCCCACCCTCCACTTTCAGTCATAACGAGACACAGTGGAGGAAACCTTCGCACTCTGAACAGTGCTCATCACCCTGCGGGAGACTCACTGTATTCAGATTGCACCACCTACGGGTCAGGTCCATAGGACGAGACACCCCGGGTGTCCCCCCCGCCTCGGACAGAATGTTCCTGGGGGGGGGGGGGGGGCGCTGTCACGGCTGACCGCACAGCCACTGATAAATCCCCGCCTGCCAGTACATTACAGGTCGGTGCGGAACTATCAGGACCAATGCGTGGTGCTGTTCTCTCACTCTGGTCAGAGATGGGTTCTCAGAGCCAGTGGTGGGAATGCACACGGGGGAACCGGAGGCCAAATGTGCGCGAGCACGCCCACGCCCAACGGTGCGTTTTAGACCGCGCATTGAAAGAACAGCTGATAATGAGCATAATCTTTTTTATGCGAACAGATCTATCGCGGCTCAGCCGCGACACACCCACAGCTGACTCACAACCATTGGAGGTGAAGTCCAGTCTGCATATGGTGATACGCCTCTGGGCAGCAGGACTGTCCCGAGGTTCGTCACAACTGGTGCATGTCTCGCTCTCGAGGAGAGGAGGCGACCGCAGCACCACAAGATCAGTTTGCGTGCCAGCATGTAACTGGGGAGAACGCAAAACCTCCCTAATGGTTTTCATACGATATTGTCGTATTATCCATCCTCACGAGGACATGGTGTCCTCTGAGAGAAGGCATAAGGCGTTTTAGGGTGGGGAACACCGCTAAAACTTTTAGGTAATTTACGTGCAACCGTTGGAGGTTCCTGTTTTTCCAGAAACCCTCTCACAGGTCGACCTTTGTAAATACCTCTCCAGCCCGTCAGACATGCGTCCGTGGTGATCGCCCTTTGCGATAAGACAGCACCCATGCTGTGCTGCTCCTTCATACTTCCATACATGATGTATTGTGTGGAAGTTTGGGGGAACACGTATAAAACAAATACACATCCTATCTTCATCCTGCAAAAAAGAGCCATACGAGTTATACATAAAACTACGTACAGAGAACCAACAAATAAATTATTCATCAAACTAAGAACACTAAAACTACAAGACCTGGTTGACTATAAAACTATTCAAATTATGTTCAAAGCCGCAAATCAACAATTACCTCATAACATCCAGGGACTTTTCACACGGAGAGAAAATTTCAGAAAACCACCCGTACGAACAAATGCCAAACTTCATTGCATCTCCTCAAAAGGTGTTAGTCTGTGGAATAACTGTAATGATGCACTGCAATATTGTACAAGTCTATCTAAACTGAAAGTACTATTTAGGAGCCAAATCATTAATGGTTATGAACAGGACCTGTAAAATCCCATTTGTTATTTCTTGTAAACGTAATTTCTTTCTGATTGTTTTGTACAAAAAACAAAAAGCAAACAAATTAACGAGACAAACATGTCGCTGATGACGATGACCTAATATTTTATTTATAAGAAAAATATATGTTAGAGGGGGTAGGAACAGAAACGTTTTTTTAAAACTTCTTCTTGCCCCTGTTGAACATGACAGAGACTATTTGAAACCCCCGGCAGACATTGTGAACATCTTCCACTGATTTCTCCTTAGAGTCAGCGGAGATGACATGTCTCCCGCCCTCAGAGTCTCTGTTTTGTCGTGTTCTTGGGGTCCTTTAGTGTCTGAGCACAGTGGTACCTTATTTCGACAATCCCCACCGACACTGTGCATGCGTGTGACGGTGGTGTTTTTACAACCTCAGCCGTCACTGCGTTTGCACGTGACGGTGGTGGCTCCACAGCCCCAGTCGTCACTGCGTCTGCACGTGATGGAGGCGGCTTCAAAACCCCCGACGCCACTGCGCATGCGCGTGGTGGCTTTAAAACCCCTGAAGGTGCCTTCACAGACCCGTTCTAATGTCCGCCTTTTGAGAGAGGCCGTAGCTGCTCTCAAAAGGGGAACAATAGGCGGGCTGTTTATTGTTTTTATTGTTTTTATTGTTTTTTTCTTTCATTTTTTGAGCTGCGCCCTCGGCCTGAGCCTGGATGCGTCAGCGGAAATGTTTTATATAGAAAAGAAACGTGACAGACATGTGTTTTTGTGCACTTGAGGATGGCGTTGAGGCATCTCTCGAGGCAGGAACACATCTGGAGCTGGAGAACGCAGCTCTGTCACAGAGGGGAGAAGAGGAGGCCGTCAGGTTACTCGCTTCTTCCTTCCCGTCAGGTGGCTGAGCATCTGGGTCGGTTGCGCCTGCGTGGCTGCTGCCGGAACCGGAGATCTGCTCGGCCAGCTCGCCCTCGTCTCCTGCCTGGGCTGGGGACTCGGGTCGGGCTGTTGCCTCTGCTGCCTCGGTATATCAAACCGGGCAGGGTGAGAGGCATTTCGGGCGGGGGGCTGCCGTGAGACCGTCGTAGGTAGCGGCTGGACCCTTCAAGGGAGACAGAGGTGGAGGGCCTCGTCTTCTCTCCTTTTCGACTCACGTCTCCCCTGTAGTGAGACTAGAGCGGAGCCGAAATGCCCTCGGGAACGATAGGCATGTCCAATACATCCTCCTTTTCCCGGTCTGGGAGGTTGGTCAGGTCGAGCCACCTTGCTCTCTCCTGCACCACCATTATGCCCATAATCTTGCCCGTAGCCTGGACCGCGCTACGGGTCCCATAAGGCCGGCCCAGACCCGCTCGCCAGATCCCCGCAGAGCTCTGCCTGGTAGGGGGGGGGTTCAACTTTAGCGGTGGGCGCCCTCGTGTCCTGGTAGCCGTCCGGCGCACCAGTGTACACGAGGGGTCCCATGCTCAACAGGTTAGCTTGGCTAGCTAGCCGTCGGCGGAGGCTCTTTCGGGACAAGCGGGAGCAATGTCCGCACGAGCTGGGGTTATCGATAGCCTCCTGGGCGTGTTCCAGCCCGAGGCAGGACGAGCAGACCTGGTGTGTGTCTGTGTCCGAGATCTTGAACCCACAGTCGCAGAGCCTAGCAACTGAGTTCCCGGCTCCTCTGGTATGGTAGAGAGGCGTCCATCTTGCCTGCCGCGGTGACGGTGTGGAGAGGGCCCGCTCTCAGCTGGAAAGTTGCAGAGGAAAAAATCGTACAACTCGTCCTTAGTCCGGAGAAAAGCGACGGCGTAGATTTATTTCCAAAAGGGTATTAACTGGCATGTTAGACAATCCCATAGTGAGACATCGAACGGAGTGTTATGAATGAGAACATTGATTTAATTTCTAACAATACATCACGCTTACGTCGAGGCGGGGGCAGGGGGAATCTGAATCGTCGTTGAAGTTGATGATTACGATTGTAAAACAGTTTTGAATGTAGCATGTAACGACTGTAAAGTTGGTAGTAAAGTCATCCCATTTCTTCCATTTCGTTTCGACAGAGGAAAACCAAAACGAGTAGCGCTTCAACACAATCGGCCATTGTTGTTGTTGTGTGAGCTGTGAGGGGTTTCCGCGGTCTGGCTTTATGAAGCAGGCATGCAAACGGTTACGTCATGACGCAAGCAATGACGCAATGACGCAGCACCAGTCGGACTCTGGGCGGTGTGAAAAGAGCCGGTGCTAAACCGAAGAACCAGTTCTGAACCTGAAAAGCTCTAGCACGGAGCTTGAACCGGAGTTGCGTTGGTTTGAATGAGGTATAAGAGAACTCTCCCTGAGTTTAACCTAAACCTACCAAAATAAATTAGTAATGAATGTTTGATGTTACGTGGAAATACTTACCACTTGCAGGGGCTTTAAAGCAGCAGGCAAACAACTTATTGCTTTTTTATTTGGTTTTCATTATCTGCACAAACTCAGATTCACGTAGCGTTATGGGTACTTTAATTGCAAGTCATTTGTTAAAGCACCCAGAAAACTGCACAGATTACTGCCAGAATCACTACTTACTCCCCCTGCAGTACAAGTAACCCACTACTGCTCAGTCATGGAGGACATATTCCTTTAACAGCTTTATTCCTGGCAGCGGGGGATGCTCAGTTGCAGCGGGGTATCAAAGGTTCATGTAAACAGCTTAAAATGAGTAAGACCTTAACCAGAGTCTGGCTTAGAGCCAAGTTACTCACTGCAAGTCATCACATTATAATCTCTCTATGTACATGTGGAAAGAAATTCAGTGAAATTAATATCGACATCAAAATCTGTCAAAATGGGTACTGGGTCATAATCTCCATGAACTATAGGGTCAGGGGACTAATGATAGGAGTATTCCGTATCCGAGACTTTAACATACGTATACAACGACAATTATTTGAAAAACATAAATCAGGCTAAAAGAAATCCAATGCTGTTAGTACAAAACAGCACAGACTGGTTACACAAGTGTACAGCTGCTAAGTGCGTGCAAGCGAGGCGGAGAGAATCAAACGGCTTTGGATCAAAAGACAAAATATAATTTTTCCTCTGTCTCAGATCACAGTGTGTGTGAGTGTGTGTAGGTTTACCCACACATAGGAAACAGTGTGGGTTGCATACACTCCGGGCAATTCCGGCTTATATTGGTACGCATGTGTGTGTGTAAGAGAGAAAGAGAGGGATTGTAAGTGTGAGTGTATGCAGGATTTTGCGAGTGTGTGCATGTGTGTGCGTGGGTGTGTGTCAGAGAGAGGGGGAGTGAACAGGTCTTTTCTAAATGAGGGGGAGAATGAGAGATCAGGAGAGAATTAGTCACAGAAAGAGATCTCCTGTGACTTCGATATCCAGTATTTCCCAAACTTATTTTCTTCCGACCTCTCTATCTACCTCTTTTCGAACATTATCGCGACAATTATGCTACAAAAGATTATCTCTTCAGCCTTATTACACACATAATCTGGTCTGAGCTTTATATATATTAATATATATATACTCACAGTATAAGCCTAATTATGTGGTTGAAACGCCGGGTTACGTATTGTAACCCTTGTTATATTAACACAGGCGGAGCCCTCTACTGGACTCTATGGGTACTACCTTATCATGCAAGCATTCACCTACTGAGATTTCTATGGACGTAGCCGGCCCCGGGGCGGGCCTACCTGAATGCGTGCGCATCTCACTTCCGTATAAAAGGAGGCCTCGCCTCCTGACCACTATCCTACACCACTCTTCAGCGAGCGGTATAGGACAGACAGTGCCCCAAGGTAGAGGGCTCCGCCTGTGTTAATATAACAAGGGTTACAATACGTAACCCGGCGTTATATCTCTCACAGGCTCCGCCCTCTACTGGACTCTATGGGTACAGTGGGCGGAGCCCCGATGTATGCACGCACTGTCGTCCAGCACACCGTTCCACCTCACTGTCCCTGACCGGCTTTAGCAGCCACTGCGCCTCACTCACCTCTCCCTCGGTTGTAACCGTGGAGAAGTCTGGGCTGCGGCTGATAGAGCACACCCTGACGCGCTTGCCTCGCGAAAAAAGTGTGCTCGAACAACAGTGCTGAGGGCCCCCCTGCGTCCGCCTATAGGCAGACAGGGAAAGCCTGCAACCCTGTATGGGTTCACTATGCACTCTCCCTCCTGAGTCCCTAAAGAGCACGGGGAGAACGCAAGTGCCCCCTATGTCCCCACACTCAAACACTGACCCGTGCAGAGTGTGTAGGGACTATAGTATGGAGGGCTCTCCCCCTCCTGCCCCCAGGCAGGCGAGGGGAGCCCTCCAGCCCTGAAAAGGGCCCAGAGCACCCCACGTCACCCCGCGACCCTCCAGGGGTCCGGAGAAACGTAAGGGCATTTACGCCCGGGGAGAGGGTCAGATGCCCACTGACCAACAGCCCCCCCCCCTCCTCACCAGTCCTGTGTTGCCCCAGCAAGCACAGACGTTGAGAAAGAGCCAGACATATCCAAGAGATAAAACTTTATGAAGGGGCCTGGCGTTGACCAAGACGCCGCCGTGCATATATCCTCCACACTCACACCGTTGAATAAGGCTGTTGATGCAGCCATAGCTCGTGTGGAGTGCGCACGGACCCCCATGGGACAGGCTCTCCCTGCCTGCTCGTAGGCGTGTGCAATGCCTTCGCAAAGCCAGCCTGGCAGGCGTTTCTTGGACAGAGCTTTTCCAGTCACCCCGCCCCCGAAGCACACAAACAGCTGTTCAGTGCGTCTCAGGGTAGCTGTGCGCTCTACATAACATGCTAACGCGCGCACCGGGCAGAGGAGGTATAATTTAGCTTCCCTGGCCCCACCATGGGGAGGAAGACTAAATCCCCCCAACTGAATAACCCTCGACCTGAACGCACTCCTTAGGCTCTTGGGCACAAAGGAGGGGTTTGGTCTGAGTGTCGCGCCGCTCCAGTCACCCCGAATCAGTAAACAGCTCGGGTGCACCGACAGAGCGGTTAACTCGGACACTCTTTTGGCTGACGTTTAAGGCAAGTAGCAATGCTGTCTTCCACGACAGTGCTTTCAGGGAGGAGAGCTCCAGAGGCTCAAATGGTTCTGTGACCAGAGCCTCGAGCACCAGCGGCAGGTCCCACTGTGAGGTGGAGGCGCGCACTACTGGGCGCAGCCTCCTGACCCCCTGTAAAAACCGCAACATCAGTGGATGAGAAAAGGCTGACCTGCCGTTGAATCCCTCATGACAGGACGAGATGGCTGCTGCATACACTTTTATAGTAGAATGAGCTAGTTCTCTGTCCACCAATAACTGTAAGAAGGAAAAAATAGAGCCAAACTCACAAGATAGGGGCTCTATTTTCTGCTCCTCACACCATCGCTGGAATCCCAGCCACTTTGGCCTATAACAGGCTGTGGTGGATCCAGCTCTAGCTGCCTGGATAGACTGAATAACGCTATCAGACAATCCACCCTGTCTCAGCCTGTCCCTCTCAGGAGCCAAGCCTGAAGAGGACGGCCCAGAGTGGGTAACGCCCCGATTGCACCTGCCTCTTGAGACATCGCCCCCCCAGAACTGGGGGATTGCCCAGGGCTGGCCCACCTTCATCTGTGTCATCTCTGAGTACCACGGAGCCCCGACGCGATCCGGCGCTACCAGAATGACTGCCAGACGTTCTCGCCTCACTCTCCCCAGGAGAGGGAGAATGAGACGCAGTGGTGGAAAGGCGTATAGCAGCTTCTTTGGCCATGGCTCGTGTGCAAACGCGTCCACCTCTAAAGGCGGGTTGTCGCTCAGGGCCATGGAGAACCACAGGGCACAGTGGCTGTTGCGCCGGCTGGCGAACAGATCCACTTCCGCTCTCCCGAACTGGGCCCAGATCTGCTTCACCACCTCTGGGTGAAGCGTCCATTCGCCTGGCAGGGGGCCGCCCCTCAACATGAGGTCGGCCCCCCTGTTCTCCAGTCCCGGGATATGGAGGGCTCTCAGAGATAAAACCACCTCTGATGCCCATAACCACAGCCTCTCCGCTGTGGCCAACAAGGCGGCGGAGCGGACTCCGCCCTGCCTGTTGATATAAGCCACTGTGGTGCTGTTGTCGCTCCTAACCAGTACATGTCTCCCTTGAATTAGGGGCATGAAATGCTGGAGGACTAACACTACCGCCCGTAGCTCTAGGAGGTTGCTGTGTCGAGACTCTGTTAGAGCCCAGCGCCCACCTATAGCCCTCTTCAGGCAGGTCCCTCCCCATCCTGTTCCCATGAACACTGTGATGTAGGAGGTTACCCGTCCCAGTGAAGACCCCCTCCGGAGGTGCCCGGGAGACCCCAGAACCGGAGGTTGCCCTCCACTGAGGGGGGGATGGTCACCAGCCGCCGTTTGTGCCTCTTGGGATCCAAACGCAGGCTGGAGAACCACCTCTGCAGGCGGCACATATGCAGTAACCCCTGCGGGACCACAATGTGAGCAGCCGTCATGAAACTCAAAGTCTGCATGACAGTTAAAGCTGTCACTGATGCCCCCTGTCGCAGCCTGTGAACCGCCCGGAGAAGGGACGCACTTCTGCTCTCTGACAGGGTGGCACGTAGCGCGCCTGCATCGAGCACCACTCCCAAATACAACGCCTGTCGGTGAGGTATGGGGGTGCTCTTTTCTCAATTGATCGCAAAGCCTAACTTGGTTAAGTGTGTGATCAATTGTGCTGTGCAAAACCTTGCCTGTTCCCTGGACCCGGCCATGACTATGAGGTCGTCTAGGTAAAAGAAAAACTCTCATGCCATGGGCGTGCAGCGGTTTAAGCGCAGTGGCCACACATTTACTGAACGTGCGTGGGGATAGAGAGTAGCCGAACGGTACTCTGTTGTACTCGTAGGCTATCCCCTAGAAGGCAAAACGCAGACACTTTCTGTGCGCCGGAGCAATTTCCACATGAAAGTATGCGTCTTTCAGGTCGATGGTGGTCAACCTATCGCCCGGTTTGCACTAGCCCCATTAACTGTTTTAATGTTAACATGCAGAATTTCCTGCAGGCAATGTTGCTGAGATCTAGAATAGATCTGAATTCCCCTGCCTTCCTGAGAACCAGGAAGAACATGGAATAAAGACCACTTTCTCTGTGCTGAGGGTGCACAACAGACACAGCCTGTTTCTGCACCAGAGCCTGAATCTCTGCTGAGAGGAAACCAATGTCCTCCTGGGAAGACAGATTTCTTCTCGCATGCCCATAAAAGGAGGTGGGATGCTGCAAAACTGGAGTGAATAGCCCCGTTTCAGCGTCCTGTCCATCCACTTGTTAGTACACTGCTGAGTTTCCATTCCCCATAACATTGTGTTAATGGACAACCCTCAGCTGGGGGGCCGCAGCTATGAAGCTGTGATACTCTCTGGTGACCCGTTCCGCCGCAAAAACTCCGCGTGAAGGGAAGATTTGCCTATGGAGGGTCGACACAGAAAGGGCCGATTATTTACTGAGGTCCCTGAACGCACCGCCGTGCGCTCTATAGCACCTATGTTCAGTTTTTAGCTATGGTGTTATAAAGCTTAAAACAGTGTAAACCTAATTAAATGTAAACGGAGGGATTCATTCAGGGAGATAGACATGTGACATGTTGTGTTGGGTGCTACAGGGTCAAAGGTGTGTGTGCTCATTGGAGCAGCTATATGTTGGATGATTGATTGCTACTGTTTTACTGTTGGGGAATGTAAGTGATGCAATTTCTCATTGTTTGATAGTTGTACAACGAAATAATAACTGATCAAGTATATCTGTGAGGTGCAAGATATAGTGAAAACATCTGTTATAGAAATTGTGAGATCAAATGTATTTAACATTGCTGGCTCTAAACTGTATTCTGAAAATGCCATGTCATGTCATGTGGTTTAATTGATTGGGTTAAATCCCCTGGAAGTGGCAGCAGATGTTTTGCAAGGAAGTCTTATGACACTACAGGAAGGAAGTGTTAGATAAGGGATTAACCTGTTGTTTTGGGGTAGGAATTTTACAGGGCAAAGGGGGTCTCAGCTAATCTAATCAACTGTTTTAATGTAATTAAGTTTTGATGAGAGAGACTGTTTTACTCAGGAACAGGACGTGAACTTTGGGAGAGACATCTTGCTGGCACACACACACACTGTAAAGAAGGAGGGAGGAGCATCCTCCCTGCATATGTATAAATACTATGGACATTTCAATGTTAAGTCACTCTTGTTCTGACATACTGTAGTGATACGTATGGCGGTAGAGCAGGAGTCCGGAGTACTTTGTGCTCTGTATTTTGTATGTATTTCTGTATTGTTGTTTTTACCAGTAAACTCAGCTTGTTGCTTATCCCAGACCCCGGTGTTCGAGTTCTTTCCTTCAAAAGGCTACCCATCAAACGATCCGCGCGGAGCAGATTCAAAACCTTCAACCATCCACTAGGTGGTGCTCCAACAATGTGGTGACCCCGACGTGATGGGTAGAAGCATAGAAGGAACACCGACAGAAAGCGGACGAACGGTCCAGGGAAGACACCTCGAAAATCTCTGACAACTAAAACCAGGGCCCTACAACTAAAAGGTAAGCAGATACCTGTTATTATCAAAAATCTGTGATTGGCTATACCCAAATTTTAGAGTTGTCAGGGAATTCCCAGTGTCATAGTCAGATGGTAAAGGAATACAATACAGAATTATTATATAAGCTTAAGTGAAGAACGAGGGGTGTAAGAAGACGGTGAAAGACCCCGTAGGTCAGTTTAGGACCATACGGCAAACTCGTTGTATAGAAGTTCATGGTTTTCTAAAGACTCCATCGGAACTAGGTAAAGAATAACACCGGACAGTCTCAAGAAGGAGCTGCAGGGGTGATTATTGTAAAGGATAACACTGGACAGTCTCAAGAAGGAGCTGCAGGGGTGATTATTGTAAAGGATAACACTGGACAGTCTCATAAAGGAGTTGCAGGAGTGTTATGTCAGGCCATGGTGAGTTAGAGACTCAGTATAAAGCGCTAAATGTTTTGGTATACCATAGTTTGTTAACTGTTATGTTTGATGTGTTAAACCGGTGTAGTCTGGTTTAATAAAGTATATTGTGTGGAGTTCTTTAGCCAAAAAGTATATTTTTGTGCGATGTTCTAAGCCGAAAAGATTGTGTACAAGATTGGTATGAGATCAGCTTTTAAGGTCAGCATCTATAGAATTTAGAGCTAAAGATAAATGAAGATTGTGTTGTTTTGTATTGTCAAGCAGTGTGGGTTTTCTAAACTATAAAGTACCCACACGCATGTGTTTTTTTGTTTTGTTGTCACAGTTCATTTTAAAGTCAGCCACCTCATGGCTAGATCTCATCTCTGAGAGTCCATTGTGTTAAGTTTGATCAGAATCCAATTTATTTGACCCCATGAGGTCAAGAGTCATTCTATTAGATCACAATCTTGTGAAAGAGAAATCATTGTTCTTTAGTCACATTGTGAATTAGAAAAGAGTTCATTTTACTAAATCAGTTTATCTATAAATATTGTAGTTGGAGTTAACGACAGCACCAGGAAACTCAAGAATCCGTAGAGTATACATACATTGAGATCAGTAAAGTACACTTAAACTGTTTACATATCATAGACAAGGAATTTAGAAAATAAACAAATGTTCACCAAAAGTAATAAGTATAATGAAAAGTAGACATGGGCCTACACTTGAGTCAATTTACATTACTGTGGTCTGATTGGTGTACTCTGCAGGTTTACTATTGTTCTAAGTAACAGTGGGATTTAGAATATTGGAGAAAATATGGAGATGTTTCGTAGTGTGTGAAATATGTGATGCTTGAAACATGCAGGTTTTCCAATTTATAGGAGAAAATGTTTTCCTGAGAGTTATGTTGGGTAAATATGTAGCGATGGTTGAAGTAATTCTTGGAAGGAGTTTTTTTTTAATATCATTTGACAACTAAGACAGATAGTATGATTAGAAAAGACAGAGTGGAAAGGGTTGGATTTATTTAACCTCAGTGTGCTGAGTCTTTCTATAGGTAATGCGTTCCGAGACCTGGACTCCCCCTCTGCGTCAGAAGAGCTACGACCCCGACCCTCCAAGCAGACAAAAGACCTAACCCAACAGGAGACTCCTCCTTCTCCATCGGACAGACAGAGAACCAGAGCTGAACCAACAACAACAAGACTGCATCCAGAACTGCATCCAGAACAATCTCCACCAGAGGCATCCAGAACAAAACTTTATGCTGACATACAGAGAGATACTCTCATCAGTCCCTCAGACGGGGCATGAAGTTCCAAGCTGAGCCACGAGATTTGGCAAGCGCAAAGTGTGAGACGTGAGAGCAGACAGTACAAGAACAGTGGCAGGATGGGGGCTGCAGATGTGACTGGGCAGATGGCTGCATACAAGAGTTACAGCGGATGGATTCAAGAGCTGATGGACAAAGGGGGAGGAGTCAGTTGGTCGAGCAGAATGTGAGGAGGCGGGGTCACGGCTTGAGAAAACCAGGGGAGGAGAAAAGGAGAACGGGAATGAGTGAGTTTACACATAAACACACTTATTCACAAAACGCACATAAAAGAGACCATATTTAAAGAACTTGAATTGACTTGATAAATACGTAAAGACAGAAAGATTTATTAACCATGAATTAATCAATTGGTAAATTAAAAATAGCAGTAAAGAGGAAACTATTAAAGTAAAATAAGAAAATCATCCTAAAACACACTGAGGGATAAAGGGGGAGACATGATGGAAAAATTCACTACACTTTAAGCAGTGGGTGTTTTGGAGTTAGGAGTAGAACCATATTCTTCAATCTTTTCATCATGTTATTCTTTTAGAGATTTGTATTCATGTGTGAATACAGTAGTGATCTCATTTGTTAGGGCTAGTGCCAAGCCAAATATAGTATTCCAATCTAAAGTATTGATTTCACCATTGTGGCATAGTTATTACCATAGGAGGGCTTTAAGATGGAAATAAATGACTTCTGTTTTTGAATCCATGATAAAGTAGGGAGTAATTGTTGCATGTTTGGGCACCCAGGGTTCCACACACTGCTAAAGAGTTTAACATTGTTTGTTTTTTAAGTGGACCAGAATTGAAGATAAATGAGTATAATGAGCTATGAAATGCATAGCAGAGCTACACAGATCCTAGTAATGGTTTGACTCAAGATAATAGTTATGTACACAAGTAACCTGAAATAGGTCTATTAGACATGTTAATACTAATTAGGTGTAAAATAATTACAGTAGTAGCAAGGCAAGGCAATTTTATTTATATAGCACTTTTCAGCACGTGGCAATTCAAAGTGCTTTACAGATTAAAAGCAAAAGACATTTAAGAACAAATACAGCATAAAATGGCCTTTAAAATCAGTCATTAAAAAGAAAAGCTAATAAAATAAACATTAAAATAAAAATAAAAATACATGGATAAAAGTTACAGTGCAGTCTAAGATATGGATAGTTCAATTAAAAGCAGCGACAAAAAGAAAAGTCTTCTGCCTGGATTTAAAAGTAGTAAGAGTTGCAGCGGACCTACAGGTTTCTGGGAGTTTGTTCTAATATATTTTTTAGTGAGACCTGTGAAGACACCATTGCAGTAGTCGAGTCTACTGAAGATAAAAGCATGGAAAAGTTTTTCCAAATCCTGCTGTGACAATAGTCTTTTAATCCTAGATATGTTCTTTAGATGATAGTATGCTGATTTAGTAACTGTTTTAATGTGACTGTTGAAACTCAGGTCAGAGTCCATGACTACACCTAGATTTCTGGCTCTATCTGTTGTTTTGAACATTGCAGACTGAAGCTCAGCGCTAACTTTTATACGTTCTGCCTTGGCTCCAAAAACCATTACCTAGTTTTATCTTTGTTTAATTGGAGAAAGTTCTGACACATCCAGTCATTGATTTGTTCAAAGCACTTACTCAGTGTTTGAATTGGAGCATAGTCTCCTGGTGAAATGATTACGTAGTAGTACTCTATTCTCCATTACAGGATTGTGTTACACATGAGTTCATGTGTAAAAAGGGGGAGTGTTTGTGTAATGTATTCTGTCAACATGGCTGTAAAATTCACAACTTCAATTTTCCTTTTAGGGATTGAAAGAAACCTTGGGGACAACGACAGAGGACTTCGCGGGGAAGCAGAGGAATCTACTTCTCTCTGATCAGTTCCACCATTGAAGGGAAAGCCGCATCTCACCCTCCCTATCAGATGCCCTTGTTGGCGTATTCCTTTGAGGGGGAGGAGGACCCTGATGATTCACCACATAAGGATACTACTAGTTCCTTCACTGCCATGGAAAGTTGTGTTCTGTTCCCATGAAGGTTTCAAGTACTCTAGGTCTCAGTTTCTGATGGATCTATACAATGGACGGACACAGTGACAAAGAAGGACAGTGATTATTTTTCGAATGCCTTGTGTAAATGGATCTCTTGATTGTGAGATCCAAAGGGGGAATTATAGCACCTATGTTCAGTTTTTAGCTATGGTGTTATAAAGCTTAAAACAGTGTAAACCTAATTAAATGTAAACGGAGGGATTCATTCAGGGAGATAGACATGTGACATGTTGTGTTGGGTGCTACAGGGTCAAAGGTGTGTGTGCTCATTGGAGCAGCTCTTGTGTGAGCGCGCGCTCCACCACAATGCTGTTCTCACCACTACGGTAAACAGCATTTACTCGGAGTCTTTATAGGCGTAGTGTGTTCTACTGAGGTCCCTGAACGCACCGCCACGCGCTCTTGTGTGAGTGCGGGCTCCACCATAATGCAGCCTTTACCACTACGGTAAACTGCATTAATTGGAGTCTTTGCTCTAGGCGTAGTGTGTTCTCTGACAGTAATACGCCGGCCATAATGTCCCTGTAACCGCATAGCGCTCTCAACATTGTATGTAAGTGCAGCATTTGTGGAAAACAAAGGACACTCAGATTTGGATACAGATCAACCTCATTCTTATTAGAAAACGTAGTGATCTGTGCATTATACAGGGAGGAGGCGGAATTCGCCCTCTCGTCCCGGGCGGAGAGATTTTCTCCCCCCGCCAGTCAGATCCGTGAAGACGGGCAGCCCGTCCCCGTGAGTGCCGACACACCGGTTCCACGGGGTGGGCCGAAGAGGTGGAGGGCGCCGCGGGCACGAGATCTCCGTGCTGGCACCTCACCCTTCGTCTCACCGTCGCGCCGCGCTCCCTCGTTTGCAGAAAAGCCTGTGGAGCAGCGCGCACTGTGGTGACACTTCTCTCTACTGAGGTCTTTGAACGCACCGCGGCCCGTCCTCAGGAGAGGGGGCCGCGCGCACCGTCACAA
>CALSBZ010044507.1:1373447-1389460 GCA_943591055.1 Gobionotothen gibberifrons | reverse complement strand
AAAAAGTGGAATTGTGGAGAGAGATGACTCTTACTCTGGGATAAATGTACTCGTTCTCACTGAATGCATTTTTCACACACACACATCACTCTAGAACTAGAGTTTACAAACGTAAAACACCGTTCTCCTGCGGAGGTCCCTGAACGCACCGCAGCCACTCTCACGAGGGCCGCGCGCCCCCGTATTAACGCTGTATTTCCCATTCAACGGTGAAATGCATTAATCGGAGCTATTATACCAGGCAAGGTGTGTTTTCTGACAACAGCACGCCGGCAATAGCGTCTCTTGAACCCGCACAGTGCTTTGACAGCACACGGTTTATTCCACTCACGTGCACACGCCCACCTGCTGGCTCCCTATACTGGGGTTTACAGCAGGGGACGGGGAGTGTTGGACAGTGTTTCTTCCAAAGAGCCCTTCCGTAAAGACGGGGGCTCCCAGGAGATCAACACGGTCCTCTTTGGAAAAATGCCCTCTGACCTGGTGAGGCGGGGGCATCTCTAGCAATAAGCGAGTAGCCCACACACCCGCCGCCATGATCATCATCCAGGGAGAGTACAGCCCTGGGCGGTGGACTTCCATGGACGCCGGACTCGGAAGGAATGGCGAATGTGAAAAGCCTCCTCGGCCATATCCTGGTCCCCCAAACACTCGAAGCAGAGATGGTGGGGATTGGCGCCCGCTATTTAAGCCAGGGCATAATTCCAAAAAATACTCGTTGTCTTTCTCTTTCTTCCTTTCTCTCTAAAAAATAAAACGTCTCGGACTCAGTGCTAGGCTATCACCTCCGCTCGCTGAAGAGTAAAGGATAGTGGTCAGGAGGCGAGGCCTCCTTTTATACGGAAGTGAGATGCGCACGCATTCAGGTAGGCCCGCCCCGGGGCCGGCTACGTCCATAGAAATCTCAGTAGGTGAATGCTTGCATGATAAGGTAGTACCCATAGAGTCCAGTAGAGGGCGGAGCCTGTGAGAGATATAACCATTTGAAAGAAATTACCTTCCAATTAGGAGAAACCTGTGTTACATGCCTAGCTTTCTTCCATAATAACGTTGTAAGGTGTGTTGAGCTGTGGTTTTTATTAATGCTTTCAACTGCATTAAACACAAGCTGCTATTGCTGACTCATAGAGGAAAAGGGAAATATTGTATTAAAGTAACTCCTGTATTGATGTCAGCTTCAGTCGACAACAATATGATTTCAACTCAGTATGAACTTTCTGTATCTAGACCGTTGTTTTCTCTTAAGGTCAAGTCTACCTGTTTCTTCCTGTCACACCAGGGATACTTTTGTATGTTTCTTAGATATCGGATTAAGTGAGAAACACATGGAATTAAGGGGTTTTAGGGTCTTGCTCAAGGACACTTCAGCAGGCACCTCAGTACTGATCAAAACAAGACTTGCCATATTTCCACTATATAGTATGGCATGGCACTTGCTCTGAAACCTTTTTGTTTCGTTTTCCATTAGCAATAGTTGTAGACGATACCAGGGTTGCCAACTTTGGGTACCTGGCTGGAGTGAGATTTTGATATCATGGGTTTAATTACACATATGCGCACGAAATGACTGCTATCGTGTCAGCAGCGGGACCTTAGCATATATATAGGATATATATATACAATATATACAAATACACAATATTGGACACAGACTATAAAGGGCACACAGTTTCATTCACTAATGAAAGTCAAACATATGTTTGTTTCCACTGTTTTATTGTGTGCCTGTCGCGATAAGCAATTCATTGACTTATCGTACGATAAATAAAAATGAACTCGATAAATTGCCATTTACATGAGGATGTGACTAGCAGTTTGAAAGGATGTAGTTGAATTATTATTATATATTATCATTATGTCAGTGGTCTAAAATGGTCATACAACGGTGCAGACAATATCATCGTTTATCGCAATAATTTCCGGGGAAATTTATCCAACAAAATATATTATCGTGAGAGGCCTATACATGAAATACACACACACACACAAACAAATCTACAGACTTACTCCAAACTGCCAAATATATTAATTAACACACTCTCACTCTCACTCTCATACACTCTTTGACTCTATTTTGGCCGAGTAGAACAATTTACTTTTTTATCATTTCTACTGGATCTTAGATCTGCGCATGCGCAATACGGCTCCAGAGTATTTCTGTTGGGTAATCAATGGTAGGGCTAACCCATACAGTGGTGGGGCTCAAGTCAGTATTTGCAATGTAATTACATACACGCTCCCCTTGACAGTGAAACGCCACGCGATCCAAATTGAACTGTATGAAATAAAAAGGCACATTTGTCTTGTAGTAAAAAAAAAAGGGTGACCTGGAGCCAATCCTGCAATTTCCCCACAGGTGAAAGAATTGACATGCTGAAAACCCAACCCCTGCAGGGGGGTCTGGGGGGATTGTCCCCCAGGAGATTTTTTAAAATACTAACATAAAATACACATTCTGGTACTCTCTTGAGAAGAAAATTAAATAAATCTATTACTGGATGCAGCGTAGCCGAGAGCGGGTGCGAGAACACAGCCTTCCCCAGCTACCTGCTGAACGGAAAGAGTAGAGCAATGCTCCTACTCGCCGAACACAAGGAGGGTTGTAACTACACCCACGTTACCGGCAGAGGGAGCGAGAGCACTGCCTTCACCTAGCTGGACTAAATAAAGAAGCTTAACGGGGCAGCTTAGCCAGGCGGCTGCTGCTAAGGATCAAGCAGCACGTCTACCAGGAGCGGGGGCGAGAACACTGCCTTCACTGGTTGAGTTAAACAATGAAGCTCACCAGAACACGCCAGATGTTAGCCAAGCGGCCGCTGCTAACAATCAGAGCAATACGTTACAGGGAGCGGGAGCGAGAGCACTGCCTTCACCAGCTGAGTTTAAATAAAGAAGCTTTAACAAAACATGCCAGATGTTAGCCAAGCGGCTGCTGCTAACAATCAAAACAATACGTTACCAGGAGCGGGAGCGAGTTAAATAATGAAGCTTAACAGTACATGCGTAGCATGCTGCGAATGGATCTGGCCCTTCCTACATCCAGAACATGGTTAAACGGTCCACCCCAGCACGTGCACTCCGCTCTGCATCGGCCAAACAGCTTGCTGAACCCGCACTGCGAGGGGGACCCAAGTTCCCATCAGCAAAAACACGTGGGTTTGCTATCCTGGCTCCAAAATGGTGGAATGAGCTCCCCATTGAAATCTGGACAGCAGAAAGCCTACACATCTTCCGGCGCAGACTGAAAACTCATCCACTTCGAGCGATAGAATTATTAACAAAGCACTTATATAATAATAAAGGACTGGCTTATCTAAAGCTAGTTGAGTAGCACTTGAAATGTTTTAGCTCTATGAAACCTGATGTACTTATATGATTCTGTTTTCTTCAAGTTTGTATTTTGTTGGTCGAACGCACTTATTGTAAGTCGCTTTGGATAAAAGCGTCAGCTAAATGCAATGTAATGTAATGTAGTGCAAGGCGTTAGCCAAGCGGCTGCTGCTAACAATAAAGCCAGATCAAGTCAAATAACGCAAATGTTTAAGACCAGATAACTAGCTTCTAAAGAAGAGAACAGCACAGCGCCGTAGTTACAGTAGTAACCATGGCCAGTGCTTACACGGCATAG
Source organism: Gobionotothen gibberifrons (assembly GCA_943591055.1). Taxonomy (NCBI): domain Eukaryota; kingdom Metazoa; phylum Chordata; class Actinopteri; order Perciformes; family Nototheniidae; genus Gobionotothen; species Gobionotothen gibberifrons. The sequence goes on along the minus strand of CALSBZ010044507.1, from coordinate 1,385,832 downwards.
AACCGTAGTTACAGTAGTAACTATGGCCAGTACTTTCACGGCTTAGAACCGTAGTTACAGTTGTAAGCTAATGATAGCTCGGGCACAACGCCACAAGCAGAACTTTCAAAAGAGCATAATAAGGGCAACTTTATGGGAGAGGAAGCGGGAACACTGTCGTCACCCAACCCAGTCTCACGGCATTTTGTGTTATAGTCACGACATTTAATCTATTGATTCGTGGTCACCAACACGATTATCCCCTTTTTTTCGTGTCACACAGAACGACTTTAAAAGCAATGTATTTCTACTGGTAATGTGTTTCGTGCCTGCAACACGTCTTTTTCTCCGGTCGGGTCATGGAAGACCGGAAGCTGTGTGGTTCATAAAAACATGTTCTTACTCAATATCAACACAATTATTGCTTTTATTTAAAATCGTATAATTTCGGACTTCTGTTGCCGTCTATGAGGAAAATAAATGGGGCTCAGAGCCTCAGGATACTGAAATCTGTATTTTTAAAATCTTTTTTTCCTTCTAATTTGTTATTCTTCTCAAAATAACACACTGTTATTTACTCACCAATAACACACAATTATCCTTGTTTTTATTTATTGCTTTATTTCCATAATCTCGGGTTTTTTTGCCGTCCGTCAGGAAATGTCATTTCTATTCTATTTCCGGAAACAGACGTAGGCCTGTGTTAGTAATTAAATCAATGTTGTAATGGCATAATTTAGCTTAAATGTTGATTTTATTGAAAAATACCAGTATTCACGCAGAATGTATGTTAAGCTTTTATTTTGAAACGACTTCCGCCAGAATCAGGGATACAAGTTTATTTTGAAAATCTATTCCGGAAGTTATCTCTGAAATACTGACGGAAGCTTGAACTCAATGTTAAACCAAACGTAAATATTATCAGCTGTTGTAATAAGAAAAAGTGATGCAGGCGAGTGTGTAGAACCAAGACGTGTTTAGTCATGTGTTAAATGTACGATGTAAATAGCCTTTGAAAAAGTGTGTGCGGAAATAAGAGGACGAGCGGAAGTCATCAACAACAGAGATAGCGGACGGGAGGAGCCAAGCCTACTGTATTTAAGGAACGAAATGTGTTTTGTTTGTCCCTTCTTCTGAGCTACACCTGAGGAGAACAGCTGTTCGCCTCTTTTCAACTCCCGTCTGCCTGTAACACCACCGCGCCTGATTTTTGATTAAAGTACCCACCTTTTGAAACTTTAGTCGAGACTCACTGATCTCCTTATTTTAAAACTTTCTCTTCTGGACTCAAGAATAATGGACTAATCAATACCTGTAAGGGACATTTCGAGCATTTTCGAGTTTAGGATGCTGAACACACTACACTACCCATAATCCCCAGCTATCGTTTAGGACTACAGTCCCCGTGATTAATCTTCAACCTCTGTGATTGGATGTTGGAGTGGCAGTGCGCCAAGGGTACGCCGAGCGTTAAACAGCTGTTTGAAATGGAACGAAACCACGCCAGACTATCCAAAACTGGAATCGAACGCCCCCCCCCCCAGAACTACACATGCTGGCTATTGTGTTTCGCAAAATGTTCTATGGGACATATCTACTGAACGTTTTCGTTTTCCCCACAATTAGAAGTTGCCAGTATTAAACACATTGGTGTTATCAAATGTAAAACATATAATTCATAAATGGGTGAAAATCGCTTGTGTCCATAATGCGCAGCATTAATATATACCCACATGACAGCTCATTGTTACTTTGTAATTCTACTCCACTACAATTCAGAGGTTAACCTGGTATTTTTACTCCACTACATTTATTTGAGTTACTTTGCAGATTCTGATTAATGATGTGAAATATAAACAACCCTTAAATCAGACTTTAGTTACACCTGAGTAAAATTCAGGGAAGGTGATTGTCAAGTGCCAACAATCAGGAGAGATATTTGATAGTTGGTGCTTGAGAAGACTAAACATTTATCTGCAATTGACATGAATGGAAATGAGTAATAAAGTATATTCATTACTCCTTATTCTCTACTAATGGTTAATTAAAGACTGTATATTATGGCTATTTTGCACATCCCTTTCAATATTTCAAGATTTTCTACTACGGTGTAGTTATGCAATGAATGAAAATCTTGGGTCACAGGTTCCTCAACAGGTTATGTGTGTATACATCCACCATTAAACTGTCATATTCTGCACATTTCTTATACTATCTACATACATAAGAGTATAATTCATATGTATAATAACAGTTAAAATAAGTGCTTCAACATAGTTAACATTGCAGGAAAGCAATATATTAGACGTTAGGTACTTTGCCACCTTTTGAAACTTTTGAAACTTTAGTCGAGACTCACTGAGACTCACTGATCTCCTTATTTTAAAACTTTCTCTTCTGGACTCAAGAATAATGGACTAATCAATACCTGTAAGGGACATTTCGAGCATTTTCGAGTTTAGGATGCTGAACACACTACACTACCCATAATCCCCAGCTATCGTTTAGGACTACAGTCCCCGTGATTAATCTTCAACCTCTGTGATTGGATGTTGGAGTGGCAGTGCGCCAAGGGTACGCCGACCCAGGTAGAGGGCTCCACCTGTGCTTATATAACTAGGGTTACAATACGTAACCCCCTGTTATATCTCACACAGAGCCCCGATGTATACACGCCCTGTCATCCAACAACATCGGCCCACCACACCGTCCCTGACCGGCTTTTGGCTAACATCCATTGCATCCCACTTCCTCGCATCCGGTTGTAACCGTAGAGAAGTCGGGGCCGCAATTTGGATAAGGCACACTCACACACACTTACCTCGTGTAGAGTGTGCATGGAAAAGATCTGTGCGGAGACTCCGTCTGGAGCCTACCGCGCACCATGTTCCCCAGGTCCCTCAGGAGCATGGGAAAACATAAGTGCACCACGTCCCCCACACTCACACACGCTCCGTGTAGAGTGGGCATGGACAATAGTGAGGAAGGCTCTCCCAGCCTGCCTCCAGCCCTGTATGGGGCTGATTGCGCACCATGTCTCCCGAGTCCCTCAGGAGCATGGGAAAACACAAGTGCTTTATGTCCAGGGGGACCCACAGCCACCCTCCCTCTCACCAGTCATGCGTTGCCTCGGCAAGCACAGACGACGAGAAGGAGCAAGACATGTCCAGGAGATAACATTTTATGAAGGAGCCTGGCGTAGACCAAGACGCCGACGTGCATATATCTTCTACACTCACACTGCTGAATAAGGCTGTTTGAGACAGGCACAGCCCGTGTAGAATGCGCACGGACCCCAGTGGGGAGGGCTCTCCCCGCCCGTCCATAGGCATGTGTAATGCACCCGCATAGCCATCCTGTTAGGCGCTTCTTAGAGAGAGCTTTTCCAGCCACACCATCCCCAAAGCACACAAACAGCTGTTCAGTGCGTCTAATGGCAGCCGTGCGCTCTACATAACATGCTAGCGCACGCACTGGGCAGAGGAGGTGCAATTTAGCCTCCCTGGCCTCAATATGGGGTGGAAGATTAAAGCCACCTAACTGAATAGCCCTTGACCTGAACAAACTCCTTAGGCTCTTAGGAGTAAAGGAGGGGTTCGGTCTGAGTGTCGCCCCGCTACGGTCACCCCGGATCAAAAGGCAGCTTGGGTGCACCGACAGAGCGGTCAGCTCGGACACTCTTTTGGCTGAAGTCAAGGCAAGTAGCAATGCTGTCTTCCATGACAGTGCTTTCAGGGAGGAGAGCTCCAGGGGCTCAAATGGTTCTGTGACCAGAGCCTCGAGCACCAACGGCAGGTCCCACTGTGAGGCGGAGGCGTGCACTACTGGGCGCTGCCTCCTGACCCTCTGCAAAAACCACGACATAAGCGGCTGACTGAAGGCTGACCTGCCTCCAAATCCCTCATGGCAGGACGAAATGGCTGCTGCATACACCTTAATTGTGGAATGAGCCAGCCCCCTGTCCACCAGTATCTGTAAGTAGGTAAGAATAGAGCCCAGCATACACGACAGAGGCTCTAGACTCCTTCCTTCACACCATCGCCGGAATCCTGCCCACTTTGGCCTGAACAGGCTGTGGTGGATTCTGCTCTTGCTGCTTGGATAGTCTGAATAACGTTGTCAGACAGCCCCACCTGTCTCAGCCTGTCCCTCTCAGGAGCCAAGCCTGGAGAGGTTGGCCCAGAGTGGGTAACGCCCCTATTGCCCCTGCTTCCTGAGACAGCGCTCCCCAGACCTGAGGAATAGCCCAGGGCTGGCCCACCATTATCTGTGTTACCCCGCGTACCACGGCGCCAGGCGGCGATCTGGGGCCACTAGGATGACTGACAGCTGCTCCCGCCTCACCCTATCCAGGAGGGGGGGGGGGAGATAAGGTGCAGCGGTGGAAAGGCGTAAAGCAGCTTCCTTGGCCATGGCTCGTGCGCAAATGCGTCCACCCCCACCGGGCCAGGGAGAACCACAGGGCACAGGTCCACCTCTGCTCTCCCAAACTGAGTCCAGACCTGCTTCACCACCTCCTGGTGAAGCCTCCACTCGTCTGGCAGGGGTCCGCCTCTTGACATGAGGTCGGCCCCCCCGTTCTCCCGTCCCGGGATGTGCAGGGCCCTTAGAGACAACACAGTCTGAAACCCACAACCACAGGTTCTCTGCTGCGGTCAACAAGGCTATTGAGCGGACTCCGCTTTGCCTGTTGATGTACGCCACTGTGGTGCGGTTGTCGCTCCTCACTAGCACATGTTTGCCCGGTATTAAGGGTTTGAAGTGCTGTAGGACCGGAATCACTGCTTGCAGCTCCAGGAGGTTGCTGTGCCGAGCCTCTATCAGAGGCCAGCAACCACCTACAGCTCTCTAGGCACGTCCCCCCCCATCCTGTCACTGAAGCGTCTGTGAAGACTGTGATATAGGAGGTCACTTGCCCCAGTGGAGCTCCCCTCCGCAGATTCTCTGGGGACCCCCAGAATCGGAGGTTACTCTCTACTGAGGGGGGGATGGTCACCAGACGTCGTTTGTGTCTTGAGATCGAAACGAAGGCCGGTAAACCACCTCTGCATGCGACGTGCATGCAGGAGTCTGAGTGGCACTACGGCGTGAGCAGCCGTCATGAGACCCAAAGTCTGCATGATGATCAAAGCTGTCACCGTGGCCCCCTGACGCAGCCTGCAGACTGCCCGCAGCAGGGATGCCTGTCTGCTTTCTGTCAGGGTGGCACATAGTCTGCCTGCATCGAGCATCACCCCCAGATATTCTACCTGCTGGTGAGGTATGGGGTAGCTCTTCTTCCAATTGACCACCACTCTTTTTCAACCCAACTTGGTTAGGTGTAGGATCAATTGGGCTGTGTGAAACATTGCCCATTCCCTGGACCTGGCCATGACTATGAGGTCGTCCAGATAAAATAACACCCTCATGCCATGGTCCCGCAGCGGTTGCAGCGCCGTAGCTGCACGTGCGTGGGGATAGGGAGTAGCCAAACGTCAGTCTGTTGTACTCGTAGGCTACCCCATGGAAGGCAAAACGCAAATACTTTCTGTGTTTTGGAGCAATTTCGCCATGAAAGTAAGCGTTCTTCAGGTCGATGGTTGTGAACCAATCGCCTGGCTGCACCAGTCCCAGTAACTGTTTCATAGTTAACATATGGAACTTCTTGCATGCAATGTGCTGGTGCAGGCATTGAAGATCCAGAATGGGCCTGAATTCTCCTGTCTTCTTGGGAGCCAGGAAGTACAGGGAATAGTGCCCCTTCTCTCTGACTTGAGAGTGCACACTGCAAAACTGGAGTGAATAACCCAGTCTCAGTGTCCTGTCCGTCCGCTCTGTTAATACACCACTGATTTTCCATTCCCCATAACATTGTGTTAGGGGATGTGCAATCAGCTGCGGAGCCGCAGCTATGAAGCTTTGGTACTCTCTGGTGGCCCACTCCGCCGTCAAACCCCTATAAAAGGAAGTTTGACTCATGGGGGGCTGACACAGAAAGGGCAGATTTTTCACTGAGGACCCTGAACACACCACGGCACGCTCCCGTGAGAGTGTGCGCTCCGCCATAATGCTCTTTTCTCTTAGAAAGAAAGAGGCATCAATCTGAGCTCTGAGCGCGCTTCGTCATAATGCCGTCTCTTTGAAACGGACATTATGGTGAAAAGTGGAAATGTGGAGAGAGATGACTCTTACTCTGGGATAAATGCAATCGTTTTCACTGAATGCATTTCTCACACACACATCACTCTCTCTTGAACCTGCACAGTGTTTTGACAGCACTTCGGTTTATTCCACTCACGTGCACGCGCCCAGCTGCTGGCTCCTATACTGGAGTTTACAGAGGGGGCGGGGAGTGTGGGACAGTGTTATTTCCTCTGGGGATGAGCAAGAAGCAGCCACGCCGCGACTACTCCTCACCCACGTGACCAAGGAGATCCAAAGAGCCCTTCCGTAAACACGGGGGCTCCCGGCCCGGGAGATCAACACTGTCCTTTTGGAAAGTGCCATGTGGCATGATCCCTCACCGGGATATCACACGGCAGACAACGGCGGCGGCCACGATCAAGCTACAAACAAATCGCTCTGATCTGGTGAGGTGGGGGCATCTCCAGCAATGAGCGAGACGCCCAACACACCCGTGTTTATTTGCAGTCGCCTTGTCACGCGGAAGCGTGGCAGAGCTGTTTTCAGCTCCCTGTCGCTGGGAGCAGCTGCGCTCCGCCATGGTCATCACCTAGGGCAGTGGACCTCCATGGACCGGACCCGGCAGTGCCCGACAACGGCAAACTGAGCCATCCGCCCCGCTGGAATGGCGAACGTGAATGACACCGCCTCGGCCATATCCTGGTCCCCCCAACACTCTAAGCAGAGGTGGTGGAGATCGGCGCCCGCGATCAAACCAGGGCAGGTGGGGCATGGCCGGGCTTCCAGTAATGGTGAGTCCATTTTCCATTTCTTCTCATCTTCTAATCGTCGTTCGTTTAATAAAACTCTTCGGTTGTCAGCTCGTCTGAAGAGAAAAAAGGATAGTGGGCGGCGGGTGTAGCCGCCTTTATATACTGTGGCCTGCGCGCGCATTCAGGTAGGCTCGCCCCGATTGGCCGGCTACGTTTACGTAAACTCAGTAGGTGAAAGCACGCACAGCATGATAGAGAGTAGTACCCATAGAGTCCAGTAGAGGGCGGAGCCTGTGTGAGATATAACACATTACCAGTAGAAATACATTGCTTTTAAAGTCGTTCTGTGTGACATGAAAAAAAGGGGATAATCGTGTTGGTGACCACGAATCAATAGATTAAATGTCGTGACTATAAAACGAAATGCCGTGAGACTGGGTTGCGTCACCAGAAAGTCTAAGCCAAACAATAAACAAGACAGCAATCAGGACAACTTAGCTGGGAGAGGGTGCTGGGACACAACCAACACCAACATCAAGTTGAGACAAACCTGTTCGTCGAGGCTCTGCACAGCGCACAGCCGGCCACAGCTCCTGGAGGACGCGTTAACAACCCGTAGCTCCGACTGTCAGTCGCGAAGCTGCACGTGGCCAGCTGCACGTGGCCAGCTGCACGCGGCCAGCTGCATGCAGATAAATCACTCAGATCAAAAGTTCAAACCTGAACGTTTCATCTTCTCGCGCATGATCAGTTAGATGAGTTTCTTTCCGTTACATGGATATAAAACATTCATAGTTTATTAAATGAACATGCCCTCAGACACTGTTTCCTGCAAGATGTTGCAGGAGGCCGTCTGTACCGGGGGCTCTCTGGCTTAACAGGTTAAGGTGCCAAACATGCCTTTATGTTGAGACACAGCTTGTTGAAATAGTAAAAAGACAGGTCAATTAAAGAAAATCAGGAGACAAAAACACAGAAGAGTGCTTCAAAAGAAAATCAGGATTAAATGGAGGGACTTCAAGAGAACATGTGGGATGGTTATAGACTGGAGAGACGTAGGAGAATTTTTTTTTATTGAGACGTAGGCATGGAAGGAAAGCATGGGAAAGTAGATGAAGACAGTGAATGAAGAGAAATATAAAAAGGAAATAAACGGGACAGAAACGGGGAGAAATGCTATAACGTTGGTAACCCTTAACCCAACTGGAGTGTTGATGACCAGAAAACACCAGAAGACACAGTGCCAGTAGAAGACAAAACGAGGATGGAAAACAGGTTGGATTAGAGAACAATGGATTTGAGTTTGGATGGTTGGCAGAGAAAGGGTATTCGAGGAACAGCGAAAGCCTTCAGAAGAGTTGTTAGGGGAGCTACAGAGAGATCCCTGCTTAGCAACTGAGGATGAACAAGTGGGAGAAGCATGTCGTGCTTCAAAGTGTATCTTGGGAGGTTTGTGTGAGTGCCTATATGTAACGTACCATATGCTTGTAAGTCTGCCATTTAAAGATTAGCTGTTAAAGTGACGCTTTACCAAAAATATGTATTTTTAATATCAAACACTCTTCCCCTGTAGGCTTGAAAAGACGGCTATTTATATGTTAGAAGTTCCTTCAGTTAAAAAGGAACAGCAGCTTGCTTAGGCTTGAATTCATGTTGGTTGCAGGATTTTCAAAGTGCAGAATTCCCCATCAGGAAAATGTAGAGGGGTCAAAAGTAATGCAGCATTCCAATCCACTCAACTGCTTTCACCACAATTATTAAGGTTTTTGGTGACCAAAAGGCCTTTTACACGTTGCGTTTTTTGCACATCTCATAACAATTGAAATAATCTCAATCAAATTGGAAAGCAATGTCATACTGGCGGCAATTTGTTGCACAGGAAAAATGTTTAGGGAATAAAAGTGACTTATTAGACCTTTATAGGTCATGCTCTTAATATTCTGGTACAAACAGAAGAAACTTCACCTGGAGATACATCAGCTACGAACTGAGGATAACTGGTAAGAAGGTTTTGGTTGTTAGTAACAGCAGGTGCAACAGGAGTGCAACCTCTAAATAACTGTGTAAAAATATAAAGCTTAGCAAGGGTGGTGTTTTTCCCTCGTTTTTTAAGCGATACATGTGAATGACCTATAAATAATTGCCCAATTTGATCAGTTTCTATCTATCCTGCAGTATCCTATAGTACTTTGTTCATCGGTTTGGTAAGGATGTTGGGAATAGATTCACAGACTTTCTACTATGATCAAAACCCATTTAGATTCCAGCTTTTAGTGTGGTAAAGACAGTATAGACAGTGTGGTATTTTCTTTAGTGATGACTCTGTAATGCATTTCTTTAGTATGCAGTTTTCAATATGTTTTTGCACAAAATAACTTGTCAATAAACGTTATGGTTTTGTTAGATAAAAAAAAACATAAAGAAAAAGGTGCTACAGACTCTTGCATCATACAAATGGAAAAAAATCACAGATCTATCTCGGAAATCCTTACATGAAGGCAGTGTACATATTAGCCAATATTTGTCATCATTACCATTCTCTTTAACACACCAAAATACACGATCAATCAACATTTTGAGAAAAGGCTATACCCTCCCAAAAATAATTGAGTAATACTGGAATTAGTAATTGTTATGTATTGATTTTCAAAATCGTAATTCCTTACATTCTCTACTTTATACTAAAACAAATATTGCCTGTTTGGAGTGCAGAGGATTAAAGTGAAATTTGCTCATCAGTCACTTGGGGGAAGAAGCATTGTATCACGTTATGTATAGTTGTGACTAATGAAGCTCAGCGTAAGTTCAACCAGGAAGACCGTCTTTACTCTTCATTTACTATTCCCATGTAACTACTCTCTCTCCTCTCAATAAGTGATCGGGGGCGTCACTCTCCAGCTTAACCAATCACTTCGCTCTATTCTCAAGAGCCTATCATAGCGCTCTGCCAAACCTTTTAAGTCTGCTCTCCCCCCTTTGACAGCTGTCATTTCAGGTGACTCTACGCAACCCTCCTCCACCCCTTTTCACCTCCGTCCCTTTGAATCCAGGGTCAAGCTAAACCACTCCTCTTCAGACCGTCCCAACTATCCATTCACCACCACCAGTGTCTAGACCCCAGGGGGGTTTCATCGGATCGGTTCTACCCTCTCGGATGATACTTCCTGCACAACAGGGCCTAATCGCCAACATCACCATTACATTCATTTGTGTATCTCTGCAATCAATATGTATTCTGACATCAAAACCGTCTCTCCTGATTGAAATGTTTTTGTCTTTACAATTTAAAACCCTATCACACACTGAGCATCATTAGCATTGAGCTGGAGTTGTGTTTTCCCCCTGTGATAAATGTGATATTCAGGTAATAATTCACATTCATGGTGGCAAGAAAAATACCTAGCTTTTTATTCTTAATACTCTTTTATGTTCACAAGCTGGTTGCCAACCTTTTCTCTGTCATTTGGTGTTCAGAGAGGTCCTGTTTTCCTTGAGTTTCCTTCCATAGTTGACATGAATTGAAAGAAAATATGTTGGTTAGGTTTAGCAAAAGGTAATTGTTTGGATTTAAATAAGAATGATAAATATTAATGGTACATGTAGTAAACATATGTACATAAGTTAAGTACAACCTTTTAAAGGCTGCCAACATCAGCCCCTCCCTTGATGGTCAGCTAATTTCTCTCTCCTCCGTTGTCACCAACCTCGGTGTAAGGTTTGACCCCACTCTGTCTTTCCAAGCCCACATCAAACATATCACCAAGACCTCCTTCTTTCATCTGAGAAACATTTCCCAACTGAAGCCCTCACTCTCAACTGATGACATCAAAAAACTGGTTCATGCACTCGTCTTCTCAAGACTAGATTATTGCAATGCACTCCTCTCCGGTCTCCCAGCCAAATCCATCAACCGCCTGCAACTTGTCCAGAACAGTACAGCCAGAGTTCTCACCGGTACAAAAAGGTCCTCACACATAACCCCCATACTTGCACAACTACACTGACTCCCAGTCCACTACAGGATCCAGTTTAAGGTTCTGCTCCTCACTTACAAAGCCCTGAATGGACAAAGCCCAAAATACCTCTGTGACCTCATCCGTACCCAGACATCTACCCGCTCTCTCCGCTCCAGCCACGCTCCTCTTCTTTACATCCCCCGCACACGTCTCCGAACAATGGGAGACCGAGCCTTCTGCTCATTCGCCCCGCGCCTCTGGAACTCCCTCCCAGATCAGCTGATATCTGCCCCTTCCACCGAGGTCTTCAAAACCGGCCTTAAGACCCTCTTCTTTCGGCAGGCCTTCCAATAATAATAACAATAATTTGTTGTGACGCGCTTCGAGATTTGTCTTGGCAGATGAGAAGCGCTATATAAATTACATTTATTATTATTATTTATTTATTGAAGCCAGACTTCCTCCATCGCTCCCATCATAATAAACATGTCCCTAGAAGACATGAGTCGGATGAGTGTTCACTGTGGGGTCTAGAGCAGGCATCCTCAAAGTCCGGACTCCGGTCCGGATCCGGACCCAACCACAACTGTCTCTGGACTCTGAGCAAATTATACTTTTCATATGTATTATCTGTATTATCTGTATTATCTGTGTTATCTGTGAGACATTGCCACAACGCAACGAGTCAAAATTCTCCGCTATGTCCACTGACAAACAGCGCTCTGTTCCACTGTCTGTGTGTGTCTGTCAACGCATTGGTCCAATCACATTCAGCATCCCGTCAGTGTTTTTTCCCCCACCAACATTCTGCGAATCAGAGGCACAGTAGGGCGGGTCTTCGCGGAATGCGGGTGGGAAAAAAGTCAGAGCGAGAGGTAACAGCTCATCTAGTTGAATCTGTACTGTAGCTAGTAGCCTAGTTTCACATACCGGGGTGGCATGGGGTGGCAACTGCCACCCCAGTTGGCAGCTTTGTTTTGAAAGAAAAGTTGTGGCTCATCGGACATTTATGAGAGAAAGTCTCTAATGTCCGAGTGCAAGTGAATGCAGCACAAGATGCACGTCTTGTAACCCCTCCCCCGGCCCTGGCGCGAGCGGCGATTTCATTTGAACAGTACGGCGCAAAACGAGAAGCATTCGGACCCAAGTACTGAAGGAATGAGGTATTTGCGGTCTACAATGACAGAGAAGAGACTGTCAGTGTGGCTGTACTCAGCATTGAATCAAAACGCACTAAAGCTGTTGATCTTAATACGTTTGTGAGGCGTTTTGCTGAACAACATGGTAATCGCCGCATTCAGCTGTAATAGACATGTCAACTTGATGCTCTGCTCACGGATGGATGAGCATACAAAACTGTTAAGATGATGACCTTACGTGTGTAAATATATTTTTTTCTTTGAGGGGGTCTGCCCCCAAAAAACAGTGTTAAGTCCTGAGAAAGTCAAATAAGACGATGTGTAAAACTACACTGCCCAGGCCCCAGCCAAAAAAAAGTAACCACTTTGATTTAACTAGGCCAGTAGGCAAGGACTTTCCACTTGATAATAACTGAAGTATAAAAGAATGCATGAC
>CALSBZ010044507.1:1335230-1368447 GCA_943591055.1 Gobionotothen gibberifrons | reverse complement strand
GTAGTGGAGTAAAAATACCAGGTTAACCTCTGAATTGTAGTGGAGTAGAACAAAGTAGTATGCTGCTGTAACAAAAACATTTCCCAAGTTGGGATCAATAAAGTATGTCTTATCTTATCTTAAGATGATCGATGGCTACTGCTATATTTGCAAAATGTGCCTCTGAACCTATAGGTTACTTACGTAACCCCAGTTCTCATTCGTAACACTCAGTTCGATGTCTCACTATGGGATATTGTAGCTCCCGTATTGCCAGACGAGCTTATCTCGAAAGTCACCAAGACCAACCAGAACTTTACAGTTAGAGCTCTAACTCAGCAGGGGGCCCAGCACTGCTCGAGCCACACTGGGAGTAGAGACGTCTAGCCTGTAAAAGCGGACAAAAGTGAGCAAACTGAGTGCATGAAGGATGTACAGACAGCGCATGAATGTCACTGACACGCTTGGCGGATGCCAGGGCCAGTAACAGCACTGTCTTAAGCGACAGGTGCTTCATGTCAGCTTCTTCCAGGGGTTCAAATGGTGCTCGAGTGAGCCCATCTAAAACCACTGTCAAGTCCCATAAGGGCACCAGTGACCTGGAGACAGGGAGGAGCCTGCGAGCTCCCTTCTTAAAACGGCAGACCAGGGGATGCTGGCTGGCCGTCTTACCCTCAAAGCCCACATGGCATGCAGCAATAGCAGCCAAGTACACTTTGATCGTGGAGAAAGCTCTGTGTTTATCAATCAGGTCCTGTAGAAATGATAAAATCACTCCAACAGGACACTGAAAAGAGGTGTGCCTTTTCTGAAGGCACCATTCCTCAAACACCCTCCACTTACAGTCATAGAGAGACCTGGTGGAGGAGGCTCTCGCACTCTGAATAGTGTGCGAGAGACCCACTGTACTCAGATTGTACCACTCACGGGCCAGGCCCATAGGGCCATGCGCTCCGGGTGTGGGTGAAAGATCGTCCCCCCCGCCTGAGACAATATGTCCCTGCGCAGGGGGAGCTGCCACGGCTGACCGTGCAGCAACTGATACATCTCTGCCAGCCAGTACATTGCAGGCCAGTGCAGAGCTATCAGAATCATTGTGTGGCGCTGTTCCCTCACTCTGGCCAGAGTTTGGGGTATCAGGGCCAGGGGTGGAAACGCGTACAGGAGGACCGGAGGCCACACGTGTGCGAGCGCGTCCACGCCTAACGGTGCGTTTTGATCGCGCGTTGAAAGGAAAAGCTGACAGTGAGCATTTTCTTTTGATGCGAACAGATCCACCGCGGCTCGGCCGTAACGCACCCACAGCTGGCTCACAATCATTGGATGTAGAGTCCAGTCTGCATATAATGGTACACCTCTGGACAGTAAGTCTGCCCCGAGGTTCAATACCCCTGGTACGGGCGTCGCTCTCAGAGAGAGGAGACGGCCGCAGCTCCACAAGATCAGTTTGTGTGCCAGCATGTGTAACTGGAGAGAGCGCAAACCCCCTTGTCGGTTTATATACGATATTGTGGTCGTATTGTCCGTCCTCACGAGGACATGGTGTCCTCTGAGAAAAGGCAGAAAGCGTTTTAGGGTGAGAAACACCGCTAAAAGCTCCAGGTAATTTATGTGCGCCCGCTGGAGGTCTCTGCTCCAGAGACCCCTCACCGGGCGACCCTCGTAAATACCTCCCCAGCCTGTCAGACATGCGTCCGTGGTGACTACCTTCCGTGAAAGGACAGTCCCCATCGGTACACCCCGTACTAGAAAAGTCGGGTGTAACCAGTGGCGCAGTGCCATTACGCATCTCGCCGTAACCATCACTCTCTGCGCGCCATGGCACAGCATGCTCTTCTCTGTGTTTATTATGAAACCCAGGTTGAGCAGGTGCTTTACGAGGACATTTGTCTGCGTAATAGCCTCCTGCTTCGACTGTGCGAGGAGCAGCCAGTCGTCTAGGTAGGTTGCCAGGTGAATACCCTGTTGTCTCAACGGGGCTATCGCGGCTTCCGTACATCGTACAAACACTCTGGGACTGAGGGACAGCCCGAAGGGAAGTACTCTGTACTCGTAACAAACCCCCTGAAATGCGAACCTCAGATATTTCCTGTGTGGGTAATATACTGGGATGTGGAAATACGCATCTTTCAGGTCGACTGATGTAAACCAGTCGTTTTGTCGCACGAGACGCAGCAGAGATGTGTGAGTGAGCATTCTGAATTTGTATCTTTTTAGATACGCGTTAAGAGCCCTCAAATCTAGTATTGGCCGAATTCCGTTCCCTCCCCGTTTGGGAACGAGGAAATACTTGGAATAAAAGCCGCTCTGACTCTGCTCGGCGGGTATTATAGATATAGCCTTCTTTTCTAGAAGCGAGAGGATCTCTCTTTCTAGAATGTGGGCTGACTCCCCTCGGGCTTGTGAATACAGAACGCCCGAGAAGCGAGGGCGGGGTGACAGCGAATTGGAGTCTGTAGCCCCGTGTAACAGTTTTTAACACCCAAGCAGACGTTGTGAGCATCTTCCATTGTTCGCTCCTTAGAGCCCTCTGAGTCTCCATTTGTTGTGTTATGGGGCCCTCTAGTGTCTGAACACGGTGGTTCCCCGATTTGACAATTTCCACCGACACTGCGCATGCGCGTGACGGAGGCGTCATCACAACCCCAGCCGGCACTGCGTCTGCACGTGACGGTGGTGGCCTCACGGCCCCAGTCGTCACTGCGCATGCGCGTGGCGGCGGTGCCTTCACAGACCCGTTCATTGTCCGTCTTTTGAGAGAGCCCGTAGCTGCTCTCAAAAGGGGAACAAATGGCGGGCTGTTTATTGGTTTTATTGTTTTTATTGTTTTTTCTTTCCTTTTTTTTTTTTTTTGAGCTGCGCCCTCGGCATGGATGCGTCAGCGGAAAATGCTTTATCTGAGAAAACACAACAATACCGTGACAACATGTGTTTTGGTGCACTTGAGGATGGCGTTGAGGCATCTCTCGAGGCAGCGGGAACACATCTGGAGCTGGGGAACCTTCCAGCTCCGTCACCGAGGGGAGAAGAGGAGGCTGTCAGGCCGCCCGCTTCTTCTTCCTCGACTGCTGGCCGAAATTCTGGGTTGGCAGTAATGCCGGTCCAGGGTTGCTTGACATTTCCTCGCAAAGCTCCGCTTGGTAAGCGGTTAGCAGCGAGGAAATGTTCAAAGCCCTGGCGGACAATGCTGCCGCTTTGTAGGACCGTTCAGTCATGGTTGACAGGAACCGGTCCGCCTTCGCCGGCAGCGTGGGGTTCCTGCTCGGAGCTGCCACCAGCGGTTCCATCGGCGGTATGCGGAGCAGGCCGAGCCTCTCCATACCGTCGCAGTCTAGGGAGGAGGCACCCTGGATTGGGGCCTTGTTGCTGAAGGGCCGGTCTCTCCACGAGACCGACACCTCCTCCAACATCTCCGGGAAGACTGGCAGGAGTTGCCTCGTTGTCCTCGTTGCTTGGGGCAAATGTTTGCCCTCGTAACGGGACCTGGAGATCTCCTTGGCCATTTCGGGCCATGGGATGTCTAGTCTGGCTGCGGCACACTGACACACGGCCTGCAGGTCCATACTAAGACAGGGCTAAGCTGGTGTGCTATCGCCCGGGAGAGCAGTCATCGCTCCCGGCGTTGTAGCCTGAGCCGATGACATGAAGACGTTGTCTTCCTGCTCATCAGAGTTGGACAGGAGGAATCCAGAGGCGTCCTCATCGTCCTCCGTATAGTCCAACTCTAGGACGTCTTCTTCGGGCGAGACCATGGTGAGGTCCAGCCGGGAGCTCCGCTCGCACGTCCCTCACTGCCACCGAGTCCCAGCCTGACACGGCGTGGGGCTCCGGTTCTGCAGCAGCCACTATTGATGAGCCCCAGACCGACACAGTGCGGGGCTCCATCTCTGTGGCGGACGCCCTCGTGTCTTGATTTCCGTCCGGTAAATCAAGGGACATGAGGGGGTCCTGACTCGACAGGCTAGCTTGGCGAGCTAGCCGTCGGTGGAGGCTCTTCGCGGTGAAACGAGCACAATGCCCGCATGAGCCGGGGTTGTCGATAGCCTCCTGGGCATGTTGCAGCCCGAGGCAGGACGAGCAGACCTGGTGTGCGTCTGTATCCGACATCTTCAACCCGCAGCCGGCTCCCTGACTCCTCTGGTGTGAGGGAGAGACGTGTCCATCTTGTTCGCCATTAAGGCGACGTGGGAAGGACGCGCTCGTAGCAGGTGCATTGACGAGAAAAAAATCCTCTCCAACCTGTCGTTGATCCGGAGAAAAGACGACGGTGTAGAATTTATTCCCGAAGAATATTAACTGGTGTGTTAATATTCTTTCTTAGTCCTATTCTTCTCTGGTGTGAGAAGAAAGAAAAAAGCGTCCTCGCTAACGTGGTGTCGGTAGCGAGGAAGGTAAGCTAGCAACAGGTGTGCTGCTAGCTTAAGCAAAAACCTTACCTTTTCGATTTCCGGAGAAAAAAGAAAAAGGGTGAGGTCGAATGTGGCACTAACTGGTATGTTAGTACCGACAGTCTTCTCGTGGAAGAATATATAAAGGTAGCCTGCGAGTGCCCGTCGACCGAATTTAGCTTGGTTAGCTAGGTTCTGTCTGTCGACTGTGTGATCTAGCCCGGCTACCGATATAGAGATGTGCTCTGAAGCGAGAAGAGGTGTTTGAATGACGCATGCGTCGTAGCGCAAGCTACTTATAGGGGGTGGATTCCCTGACGCTGACGTCAAGATCACCTGCCAATCAGGATTGGCGTAATGAGATTGATGCTTCTGTTTGCTCCGCAGATGAGGCGCATCCCATAGTGAGACATCGAACGGAGTGTTACGAATGAGAACTTGACAAGTGCATGTTTCAGGCTTATCAATGAACAACAGGAGGGGTCACATACATAAGACCAGCTGTTAAATAAAGCTCTTCTGACCTTAGGTGTCATGTGGGTATATTAATTCACCCATTTATTAATTATATGTTTTACATTTGATAACACCACTGTGTTTCATATCCCCTAAACCTCCATGGTGTACACAGTTTAATACTGGCAACTTCTAATTGTGTGAAATACGGGGGGGCTGGACCCGTCCAATTCCAGTTTTGTAAAGTCTGCCGTGGTTCCATTCCATTTCAAAGAGCTGTTGACGCTCAGCGTAACCTTGTCGCACTGCCACTCCAACATCCAATCACAGGGCTTGATGACTAATCACGGGGTGTGTAAAGCAAGGCGGATGTTGTAGTCCCAAACGATAGCTGGGGATTCTGGGTAGTGTAGTGTCTTCGGAAACTGTAGTGTCTAAACTCCTAAAAAACTATTTGTTTCTCTGAATCGAAGGTTAAAAACACAAAAGCATTGTACACAATTTAAACCAATCAATATTGTGTAATTAGCAAGGATAAACTGATGTTTTTTAGTGGATGAGTAATGCAGATATCACTGTGTAATCATTTGACGGTGAGGGGAATATATCCGGTTTTATTATGAAAACTTCGAGACTGGAAAAACTGTTTTCACCCACGCTAACTTTACATGGAAGCTGCATACACGTTATCCTGACGAGACCTCAGATCATCTTCGTAAATATCTATCAAACTATAGATCCTACACATTCACTGGACGTGGATTCTAAGAGTACAATATACACTTCTCGCTAGAAATCTAATCAAAAAGCATTTTAATGGCCAAACTATTCTACAATTTAAGATTTTCCAGAGAGGGTTATTTGTGAATAAACGAATAAACGGGAGCATGTTGTTTCTTACACGACCACTAGAGGTGCTACACTTTAAAACGTGGCTATGGGTCGTAATCTAAGCTGCTTAAACAATCGACCTATTTGGTCGTTTTTTGTAGGAGGACAGGCTGGTTTTAAGCTACAGGCCCTGTAAATATGCGTCATAGATAGTTGTAGCTTGTTGTAAAGATGACCAATACAGTTTCTTTTTTTTTGTTGTGATGGCGGCTTGGCCTTAGGGATGGGGTGCCACATAGAATTTCCCAATTCCAAACCAACCCTTACACACTCCCTCGCCGTGACTTAGTGAGCTCCTTCTGTAGTCTCACTCCCTGCTAAATGAGGCTCCCTTCTTTCCGGTGAAGGATGTAAATACAGCGGCAAGCTTTGGTAACTTCTTTAACAATGGTTTCAAATCAGCATTTCTGGGACATAAAATAATAAGAAATAATTATAATAAAACTCCAACAATATTTAGTAAAATGTTGTACACAGCATTTTACGTGACATACAAACAGTGTTGCATATGGTCAGGTAGGGTATAAAGTGAAGTTAGGACCAATACAGACTCACTGTTGGAGGGCTTGATACAGTAAATCACTCTTACTCCCACTAGTTAGCTTGGAACAGCACTTGGCAACTTGGAGTGGAAGTGGATGGTATAGGGTTGCGTTTCTCAAAGTGTGGGGCGCAGAGATGTGATAGGTGGGTCGCAGAGATGTGATAGGTGGGTCGCGAATGGACGCGATGAACGGGAGATTATTATTATTTTTTTAAATATCTTTTTTGGACCTCAGGCCTTAATCGAACCTGGGTCCTCGCGGGCGGTAGTGGACTGTTACAGCCGGAGACTCGCAACGGCGGTGGACTTTCACAGCGCCGGACCCGCCGGAGCCTCGCAACGTCCACGGCCCACCTATGCCTGAGCCAGCGGCCCACCGAAGGCAGCAGCCCACCAACGGCAGCGGCCCACCGGGAAAAGTCCCGAATCTCCCGATGGCCAATCCGAACATTGTGTTTGTTACTTTCGTTGCAGTTGTATGTCTTAAGTGTAATTTGGCATGCTTTTATTTTGAAGGCGAGTTTATGCTATTGACA
Source organism: Gobionotothen gibberifrons (assembly GCA_943591055.1). Lineage (NCBI taxonomy): Eukaryota > Metazoa > Chordata > Actinopteri > Perciformes > Nototheniidae > Gobionotothen > Gobionotothen gibberifrons. Next base: position 1,361,653 of record CALSBZ010044507.1, on the reverse strand, counting down.
GGAAGTTGTTGTTCCTATGGAAACAAAAAAAGCTTCACAGCGGGCGGAACTTGTCATAAAGTCTGCGATAATAAAAACCCACCCATTTAGAGGGAAGATATGATTGGTCAATTGTACTGTCATTTTACATTACTCTCTCGTTCAGTTACTATAGCGGGCCCTCTGTGAATTCATAGCTGGACCACCAATCAGCTCCTGTCTTCACAGTACCTCGCAGAGAAAAGGAGCTTCTTTCATTTAACCCTTCACATTCCAACAGAAACTGAATAGGCAGATTCGAAGGATTTATTTCTTTGGAAATGTTATTTTAAATACAATTAAATCAAGTTATTTTGGTAAAACTAATGAAAAATATTAAAAAATATTAAAAAAAAACATATTTAAAAAATAATATATTTTTTTAATGTTTTCAAATATTATTTTGTAGAATATCTTAGGCCCTGACGGCTCGCCACTGGTGGGGCGGCACCTCACCACTTCATAAGGAGTTTAACCGTGACACTTTTCGTGACACTTTTCGAAATCCCGTTTGTGTCCCCCCACTTTACAAATAGGCCTATGTTTATTATTATTTTTTAACGCAAGCCGTCATCGCCACGGAGGAGCACACAGCCTCTGTGAGCGAGCGAGACAGAGAGAGAGAGAGCTAGAGAGAGCACACCTTTATCTATTTAATATAGCCTAGTTGTAAAAAATTAAGTACGAAATCATTCCAATGTGTAGTAAAAAAAAACAGTTTAAAAGGGGAGTGATTAGTAAAATATGCATACATAAAAAGAAAGAATGCTATAGGTAACATAAGCGAAGGATTAACAAGTTTAAATGATTTGTTATTGGTTGTGATCATATTCTAAAGATGTTTGGATTATTGAAAGGTATACAGCTCCCTTTCCCAGTGTGTGTTGAGAGCTGTATCCATAAATTCATGTTGTGCTCAAAGTGCACCAGATTGATGCATTTAACTTCAACATTTAAAAAAAAATCTTCCCGGGGTTGTATGCCCCCGGACCCCCCTAATGTGAGGTCCACCCCAAATAACGCAGCTTCAAATAATTAAATTGCATACATTTTCTTTTAGTAAACACTGAAAACGGGTCCCACAGACCGAAACAGAACACGAAGGTTAAAGGTAAGCATATAATCATGTTAAAATGTGCTAAATATATACACTGCAAAAAAAAAAAAGAGGAGTAAAAGTAGCTCACGACTTGTTTTATTTTTTGATAGTAGCTCTCATCCTAAAAAAGTTGGAGACCCCTGTTATAGAACGATACATTTGACAATTTTAAGCTTAGCCTACCATTTTATTGGAGCGATGAAAAGGCCCACCTGTTCAAAGTGGGGAATGACAGAACATTTTTGAAAACCACTGGTATAGGGTGTAAGGGTCCGTTTGGAATTGAGCCTCAAGTGGTCAGGGGTCAAATGCCTCGCTCAAGGGCACCTCTCCAGATACAGGGTCACACTCCCTAACCTGGTCCATGCTAGACTTGAAACAGCCGTGGAGGGTCCCTGACTGTTTTAAAATGCATACTTTTTGCATTCGTTTCTATCCGTACTATTTATCTCTTGCATGTTCTTGTATGAAATGTGCATACACATATGGTATCATAATCATATTAGGCCGGCATTTCTCAGCTTTACCTTTTCTCTTATTTAATACATCTTCATGCATGCAATATACAAAAAAGGTCCTATAGAAATATGTTTTGTTAAACTGCAGTTTTTGGACAAATTTAACAGACAACAAGAGGTGCCTGAAATTATGAAAATAAAAATGTAAATCCGCGACCCGGGAAGTACCACTGCAGTAATGGGGCATGTGTACTTTTGCTTAAAACAGGTGTTTGTTTTTACTATAGTAAAGAGTGCTCAATTTACAAAGCAAGAATTAAACATTTATTTACATTTTAATTCTAGTTTACAACAGTAAGATATTGCTTAACATGGAAATCTGGGGACTCTGAACCTGGACTTTTCTGCTTTGAGGAAATAAATGCTTACGGAACCACTGCACCAACAGGGGTGAGCTGAGGGTTACAGAAAGCTGTTTTTATAGATAACTCAAAGCTATCCAGGGTCTGTTGAACTGGCTTTGTCGTACAGGCCACAGGATGAACTGAACCCTTCCTTCATACACAACCATATCCATCTGAACTGCACTCTGAAATTGAACTGGACTGTTTTCAGAGTGTTAAAGGACAATACAACCTTCTCATAGACTAACTCACACTCTTTCCACATGGTTTTGAGAAATTATTCCTCTGTTATTGAATTAATTCATAGAATTCTTGACATATTCGGGTTATATATATTTGGTATATCATATTTGGCAGTTTTGGTAATTGGACTGTGCTGTGATCTTTTGCTTTGTGATGTATTCATTATAATTACCGGTAAAGTTAAATACAGACATTTTACTTTGATGAACAAACTGATTGATTTGCTGATTTTGTACCTTGCGTAGCTAGGTCACTTGGCCACCCTTCTCTCTGTTTATCTAAAACAAAATAGATTTTACACTTTTGGAACAAAACCTACCCCACCTTACAAATTAAACACTAACAGGAACATGATATCAATCAATCAATGTTTATTTATATAGCCCAATATCACAAATGTTACATTTGTCTCAGTGGTCTTCACAGTTTGTACAGAATATCAGTATGACAATAAATGGTAAATGGACTGTACTTATATAGCGCTTTATCCAGTCTTTAAGACCCCTCAAAGCGTTTTACATACTACATGTCGTTCACCCATTCACACCCATTCATACAGAGCAGTGGACCTAACTCTAGGACCTAACATTCATACACATTCACACACCGTTGGCCATGCCATCGGGAGCAACTCAGGGTTAAGTATCTTGCCCAAGGATACATCGACATGTTGACTGCATGGGCTGGGATCGAAACCACAACCTTCTGGTTGAAAGACGACCACACTCCCTCGCAGCCACAGTCGCCACAGATACACACAATACAACACCCTCTGTCCTTAGACCCTCACATCGTACAAGGAAAAACTTCCAGAGAAAACCCACAGTTTAAAGGGGAAAAATGGGAGAAACCTCAGGGAGAGCAACAGAGGAGGGATCCCTCTCCCAGGACGGACAGACGTGCAAGAGATGCCGTGTGTAAAAAAAAGATAATACATTTGCAACATAGGTAGTCCAAATGTTTGGAAATGCATGTGTGTATAATAGGAAGATGAATCCACGAGGACATCCATCTAGGACTTATGATCCAGGACCACAGCAACAGCCACGACTCAAGATCCGGGCTCGCGATCCAGGACACAGGACTGCAGCAACAGGATCATCCATGACTCCGGATCCCGGCTTATATAGACACCAAAAAGAAATAAATTTGGGGAAGCTGGGTTAATCGGAACATGAGAGTACACAGGTACAGACAGAGAGAAGGAAGAAGTAAGATGTCCCCCGACAAACTAAGCCTATATCAGCAAAACTAGGGGCTGAATCTAATCAGCCCTAACTATAAGCTTTATCAAAAAGGAAGGTCTTAAGCGCACTCTTAAAAACGGATAGGCTGTCTGCCGCCCGAACACAAACTGGAAGCTGATTCCACAAATGTGGAGCTTGATAAGAAAAGGCTCTGGCTCCCATTGTACTTTTAGAGACTCTAGGAACAACCAACAACCCTGCGTTCTTGGAACGCAATACCCTAGTAGGACAGTAGGGTATAATGAGTTCTTTAAGGTAAGATGGCGCCTGCCCATTAAGGGCTTTGTAGGCGAGAAGAATAATTTTAAATTCTATCCTGTGTTCTATAGGGAGCCAGTGTAAGGCAGCCAGAACAGGAGTAATGTGGTCCCTTCTCCTAACTCTAGTTAGTACACGAGCTGCAGCATTTTGAATCAGCTGAAGCGACTTAACTGACTTCTTGGTACACCCTGATAATAAGGAGTTACAATAATCCAGCCTAGAAGTAACAAATTCATGGACTAGTTTCTCTGCATCGTTTTGAGGCAAGATATGCCTAATTTTTGCAATGTTACGTAGATGGAAGTAGGCGGTCCTTGAAATTGATTTTATGTGGGCATTAAAGGATAAATCCTGATCAAATATAACACCAAGATTCCTTACAGTCTCACTGGAGGCCAAATGAATGCCATCCATAGTTAGTATATCTTTAGTTAATTTGTCTCGTAGATTCTTCGGGCCGAGTACAATAACTTCAGTTTTGGTCGTGTTTAACATCAAAAAGTTTAAGGTCATCCACGTTTTTAAGTCCTTAAGGCAGTCTTGAATTTTATTTAGATGATTAATTTCATCAGGCTTGATTGATAAATAAAGTTGAGTATCATCCGCATACAGATGGAGCACTTATTTTAGGACTCCAGCTTAGCTGTTCCTGCCTACGGCCTGCCAACTCCCAGTTTGGAGGAAGGTCAAGCCCTCCCACTATTTTCCAAGAGGGCGTTGCCAGATTTTCAATTTCAGGTTTTAACCAGGAGATGGCGCTTCATTCACAAATACAGAAATGATGTCGTACACAGTGCGGATAAAGTGCGGATAAAGCTGCTTGAATGAAGAGCATTTGAACATATAGTCTTTATATATTAAATAATCATAATAATAATGTAAATGTTTACATTACATTAAACCATGCATTTTGTAATGTCAGCATTTCATTTAGAAGAAAAGTAGTTAGTTAGTTATTTTCATGTCGATGGACACTGAATAATATTTTTTAATAGAGGATTCATAATATTGTTTGACGAGAACAAAATTAACGATCAAGCAGCATTTTAAATTCTAAATATCCCTGCAAATATAGCAATGACATTTCTGCTTCTATCTTTGCAAAACGAGTAAACAGTCACATTTGGGTCTCAAATCAACTCGACATCATTAATAACGATATATGATACAAATATAAGACTGACAACAACAACAAGCCACAGAAGTCGTATCACAAGTTATCCTGGGCGGAGCAGCTGAAGACTTCTCCACGCTGCTTTCAAACTGTGAGTAAACAACGTGTGCTTCACTTGTAGGCTGTCTGAAGGTATACACAGGTCTCAGATGGACTTCGTATGTGTGTGTTCCTGCCAGTAATTAGCCGTGTCTCGGCTCGCTGTACGGCTAAATATTGAAGCTAAATTAGCAACTACATGTTAGCAACTACATGTCCCACAATGCATTTCGTTCTATGACTTGCGCACTGTCTTAATCTCAGCCGTATTTTAACCGCCGGCCGACAGGGGGCGAAAGAGACGAGTGAGCGATACAGGGAGAGAAACACAGAAGAAGAGATGAGAGCGCAGCAGAGAGAAGCGGAGAGGATATCTGTATAGTTCAATGTTCATTGACAATACATATGAATTGTACTTTCTTTATTTGATTGGCAGTCAGTTGTTGATTACATGCAGACGTTGATAAAGCTACAGGCTACTTCAATATCACACTAATTCATGAAGCAACTTAGACATTTTAATGTTCCGGACCTTTGCATGGGGACATTTTCTCTAACTGGACCTCATTACATTTTAGTTGAATACCCCTATGTGGATGCACATTGCACACTAACCTTTCCCTGCTTATTTTTTAATATATGAAGCGTGAGCTGTATGCTCGAGTCTTCCTGCCTGTCGGCCTGTCAGATCTTGTACTTGAGTACAAGTAGAAGTATCAGAGTGTAGGAATACTCTGTTACAGTACAAGTCCTGCATTAAAAATGTTCCTCAAGTAAAAGTATTATCATTAAAATATAGTGAAAGTAGCGACAGTAAAAGTAGTGATTGTGCAGATTGGTCCATTTCAGAATAATATATATGATATGTTTTATAATGATTGATCATGAAAGTGTTCTCAAAGCTGGTAAAGGTGCAGCTAGTTTGAATGACTTTGTATACTGCAGGGTAGCTTGTGGATTTACTCCGGTTGATGGCCCATTAGTTGTGTAAATACACAGCTGAGAGCTGCCGTTTCATTCATACGACGGAGTATTAGGGCCACACTTAGAAAAAAAAACGGAGAGATTTCGAGAATAAAGTCGTAATAATACGAGAATAAAGTCATAGTTACGAGAATAAAGTCGTAATGTTAGGAGAATAAAGTCATAATTACGAGATTAAAGTCGTAATGTTACGAGAATAAAGTCATAATTACGAGATTAAAGTCGTAGTTTCATAAGTGACTTGAGAAGGAGACAACAGCAGCGCCCTGCAATACAATGAGGAATGTGGAGCATCTTGTGAAGCAGTACTTTAGTTTAGGCTTCTCAAATAACGAAATAGTTTTTTTTTGGCACATCAGCATCAGATTATCATAAGTATTAGAACTTTGAATAGGTTGTGCAAGAAACTATGTCTATTTTATTTCTGATTGTCTCCTTTCAGCTAACCAGTAAGTGTTTTAGCACACCACGTGACGCATCTGAACGAATCACGTTCGACAACAGAAATGTTGTCGAACCCTTGTTCACAGGTCTCACTGCTTTCACACCGATTTGCATACTGTGTAGAGTGAGCGATTAGTTTATTCTCTCAGACGCAATTCAGGGGGGGAGGGGGGGAGAAAGTGTTCTCAAAGCTGGTAAAGGTGCAGCTAGTTTGAATGACTTTGTATACTGCAGGGTAGCTTGTGAATTTACTCCAGGTGGAACTAAAGTCTGATGTAACACTTGATTATATTTCACATCATTCATCCACGTCTGTGAAGTAACTAAAGGGATTAAATACCATTTACCTCTGAACTGTAGAGGAGTACAATAACAAAGTAGCAAAACATTGAAATACTTAAAGTAAAGTCAAGAAATCTCTTTTTATCACTCCATAAATCAGAAAACACTGTCAACAGTATGATTTGCCTAATGTGGGACAGTCCTAAAAGGGGCATGGATTGTGCAAGAGCAATGGTTATTTACAGGGCTTTAGTCTTCTAATGCATTATTTTAGATATTTAAGGTGAAGGGCAAATTATATTAAATAATTGGGGGTATGTGGGGCGTAATTGGGGGTAATTGGGGGGCTCTGTTAAAATGGTATGACAACGTCAGGGATAATGTTAGGGATAAATGTCTGAGTTTAAAAGATGGCAATTAATTTAAGCCCAAATATTCATAGTAATTTAATAAATCCTTCCAACACACGTTGTAAAAAATAGCCTAAATTAAGAAATCATTCCAGCTGTCCACATTCCTGGATTCACGTCTTTCTCTTCCGACATTCCAGATATTTATAACTAGTTTAGGTAGTGAATATGAGGAGAAGAGGCGTGTGGATATAAGCAATTAATGTAACAAGTCGAAATCTGTTTTACGCGATGTCACAACGGACTATTTTTCTTAGCGGATGCATGTCAATTTATATCAATACATACAACTATTTTTTAAATCAATAAAAACATTTTCTAAATCCATAAAAGCATTTAAATTAATATTGGGAGTCATGTCGTTACTTTGTTGAGAATTTGGCCATGTACTAAACGGGATAATTTGCAGCGACTTGTTCCTTATGGGGAACACCCTTCATGCTGAGCAAGATTCCTCCGCTACACCGTCGAGGCTCCATTAAAATATAAATATGTGTAGTGAATTACTGACGTTCATATTGAGTTTAAGATGATGATTAATTTAGGATTAAAAATCGAGAGCCGGGCTGCATTTCCTCCCGTTCGTTTTTTTCAACTACAGTACATTAAGTTCCGCTGACCGCTGTACATCCAGCGTACTGTACAGTATCAGACTTTATTTCACATGAGCACCAGTGTGGAACCCCACTGCACCCCCTGGTGGATCAATGATTCATTGCAGCTGGCTTCATTATAATTACATTTATTTAAAACGGGGGCGGTCTCAAGTCAAGCTGGAGGCTTTCCGTTGAGCGAGGGCAGACCACTTACCAATCTCTGCCCTCGCGTTTCAAACTGTCCGAAAATAAGTGCTCCATCTGTAACAATGAAAATGTACAGAATGATTCCTTATAATATTGCCTAACGGAAGCATATACAATGTGAACAAAATAGGTCCGAGCACTGAGCCCTGTGGCACTCCATGGCTAACTTTGGTTTGCGTCGAAGATTCATCGCTGACACGTACAATATAGATAGGACCTAAACCAGCCTAAAGCAGTTCCCTGTATGCCAACTAAGTGCTCTAGTCTTTGCAATAGGATGTCATGGTCGATAGTATCAAATGCAGCACTGAGATCGAGCAAGACAAGAATAGAGACAAGTCCTTTGTCTGAGGCTATTAGAATGTCATTTGTGACTTTAACCAGAGCTGTCTCTGTGCTATGATGTGTTCTAAAGCCAGACTGAAAAACTTCAAATAAATCATAGTTTTTTAAGTAATCACACAACTGTTTTGCGACTGCTTTCTCAAGAATTTTTGAGAAGAACGGAAGATTAGAAATAGGTCTATAGTTGGCTAATATCTCTGGATCGAGGTTGTGCTTTTTAAGAAGTGGTTTTATCATTGCTACTTTGAATGATATGGGCTCTGGCTTTGTTTAAAGACTGCTTAATCGAAAAAGAGTTGGACATTTCCAGAAAACAATCGATCAAAGGTTTTCTTCCTTATTCGTGATTTGTAAAAAACCTACATTTAGTTTTATTCAAGTATAAGGATAACTTATGAATTATTATATTCAAATCCGATCAGCCGCTGTGTGTGGGCAGTTAGAAGAGTTCCGTGAAGGGGTGCTTACGTATTTCGCTGATCGCCCTTCAGTGCAAAATTAAGAGTTTAAGACAGTCTTCAAGATGGCACACCAATACAAATTTGGGTTTAAGTGAAGAGCGAGAGAATGTTAAATAGGTGACCCACCTGTAGAGGTAGTAGATAGATATAAGAGATTTTGACCAGGGAAATTGGAGTTTGACACCCACACACCGTGGCTAAGTAACAGTATTTTTTAATGTCATTGATTCATACAATTACTATAACCCATTTTCACATGTGAGCTCTTAATGGCACATATCGCTTCTCTTCTCTCCTCTTCACACATTTTACAAAAAGCTTCGCTCGGACTGACGCTGCAGAGGAAATGAGGAAAGTGCTGGACAATCAATTTAAAAAAAAAGAGAAGAATAAACCGATCAGAAGTCAGAGTCTCTCTAAAGCAGCGGGAGATAAAGCGCAGTGTGCGGTAAGGGTAAATTATATTTGAAATAGAAAATTGTCAATAGCAGCTTGAATAGAAATACATTTAATAAGGCAGCTTCTTATCTGTGCAAGTTAAGAGGAGAGGTTTAATACGAGCTCCGGCTCCCTATTGTAAGTGAAATATCAGCGTGTGTGTGTGTGTTTCACTGAAGCTTTCATGTGTATGTGTGAAATAGTGTGTGTTCAGCCCATAAGTGCTAATGGCTGTGCGAATTACATTATTCCCCAATACATGTGTGGGCATATGATGGTGTAATCACTGAGCATGTGCTTTATGTGTGAGAGTACACATATGTGTGTGTGTGCCTCGCTGTGGCTCAAAAGATGTGTTGCTTATGTTTGTGTGCATAAAGATTAGACTCCTTTTTTACCCTTCTTCATTTAATTCTAGATGAACCATCTGTAAATATGTTCTGTGCTCTGGTCTTCACATAATAATTGTTTCCAATTCTCTATAGGTTACTCAGAGCTGTACACTTGGCCTCAAATCGGATTGGCAAAACACTGTATTTCGGGGTCCTTTAATAACCCTACAACAAGCCCTAACACATCATACCTGTGTCTCAGACAGAGAGAATTTACCATGGTTAAGTAATCTCGAGCAACTCTCGACCAATGACAGGACTTTTTCGCTATGGCTGATGGGGAAAGCCGTTTCCATGGAAGGATCAATGAAGATAAGTTATTACACATTGTCACGCAAAAGAAAATGTGATGAATTATATTTGGGTAAAATGTACATCTGATTATTCGGTACACCCAAAGAGAGCCAGCAAAGGGCCAAAGGTCATATTCCATCTCTGGAATTTGCGGTCAGGACTGAGCTTCAGTACATGGGTCACTGGGTCTACCAGGTGAGCTATCGGGCGATAACTAACGTACCTACAAGGTCATAAAAGGGTGATATTGAACCTAAAAATCGTATACTGACTTTAAAACATAAATGTGTACCCTAGGAACTTTGTTGGATGTTTAATGGTTATGTTAAAGCCACCTAAAGCATCGGGTTAAAGAAAAATGAATTGGCTATTACCTCTAGGGTCACAGAAAAATATGGCGGTGGCTGATTTTGGTGGCTTTAAAAACAAATGTTTTTAAGATAGGATAGGGCAAGTGAAAAGGGCAGCAAACCATGGGTTGATTGCATATGCTAACCCTGAGTACAAGGCTTGGTTTAACAGGGCACCTCCCAGTGTTCCACAGAGCTAAACGTGTTAACCTTGTGGGGGGACCCAAAAGAGAGGACTAATGATGTCCCACCAATGTGGTTCAGGATGGGGTTATAAACCATTAGTTAGCCAGAGGACATGGAAGGGAGGGACTCGCATGCACAAGCAACTGGCTGGACTACTGAACAAAGAACAGAAAACCTAGTTTCCCTTACCATTGTTCTTATCCAAAGGCTGCAACTGTAGTATGTGAACCCAAGTCTTTGTTTGACACCATCGCTCTTGACCATGTTGCTAAACTTTTAAGAGGAGAAGCAATCTAGTGGACACATGATATATGAACACATGTTAAGCAAATTAAGACCTTACAATCTCGAAACCAGGCGATGGCCTATACTTTGGGGGCTGATATCCGGATAACGGGTGTGCCAAGTCCTTAATTACAGTCCTATTAATAACTTTTGACACAACTTGAGAGATAATGTCTAACACCGTATTCATTTGCAAGTAGACGGTTTAGAAGCTGTTTTAAACTAACAAAGACTTAACTAAGACAAATTGTCAGCAAACAAAACTTGTCTAAATGCCCATGAGCAAGACCCTGATTATGACCCAGTGCAGTGAAAGGATCAAATAAGTTATACTGTATAACATTTTTTTTTAAATGTCAGAGGTTTTTTAAAACAACAGAGTAGGTTGAATTAGATGTCTAATTTAACAATCGATATATAATTCCATCTACATGGACTGTTCTGAAGTTGACACTACTAAACATTAAATAAATGTACTTCTCATGTACACTTTTCATTGTGAAATTGCAGCCTAGAGATTTAACTTGTTCCTCTAAGTGCAGCTTAAGGTGTCTGAGACTATTTTAGAGTAACAGCAGGGGACTGAAGACATTACCAGCACTCAACAAAGAGAAATGATAAAGTATATTAGGATGAGGATTACATCTTGAATCAAAGTTTGACGCTTTTGTCACTATTGTCGGCTTTAACCTCTGCTACATTAAGGTATAGAGAGGCGAAGTCCCTCCCCTTCCGAGGGAGCTCATGGGACCCCGGAAGCGGAAAAATATACATTGAAGTCAATGGAGAGAGAAACGTTATCTTTTGATCCCGTTTGAATTGTGCCACGAATGATGTTTGTCAATCTTAAACAATCCTTTTCATGTAAAAAAAGTCACAGTTTGTCGTAAAACTGTTGAAATATAAGACTATGAAAAATACGCAACTAGAAAGACTACAAATCCCAGAGTCGCGTAAGTGATGTCACCATTGTTTTCCTCCACTAAGAGATAGCATCTATCTATATGGCGCTGGCTAAGATAAGATAACTTTAACAAGATGCCTGTGTGCTTAGTACCAGGTTGTTATCATACCAGCAATGGGTCTTGCTCGTTCTTTCTCTCTCCATTGACTTCAATGTATATTTTTCCGCTTCCGGGGTCCCATGAGCTCCCTCGGAAGGGGAGGGACTTCACCTCTCTATACAAGTGAAGAAAACATTAGCAGAGGGTGGTCGAAGAAGAAGGGCCATTAATCTGCACATGTACTTCCTAACCACTAGATTCCACCGGGTCCGTCTGCGTCAAGTTACGGCCTCGTTACGGCTGCGTTACGGCTGCGTTACGGCTGCGTTACGGCTGCACCGCGGCGTTCGAAAAGATCGCGGCCACTCTAGTCAATGGGTGCTATTCCACCAGACGTGCCGCGTTACGGCTCAGAAGCGTCCCAGAAGCGTCTTGCCGCTGGGCTCCTCTCTTACGTGACACACTCCTCGTCATCAATAGGTTTGCTCAAAATAGGATTCAAGTCTATTTTTCTACGCGACGCGAGGCGTTGCAGAGGCGGCGGGCAGGAAGTGGACCAGCATCTGGCCCATCCCCAAAATAAACACATTTTGCAGACCCTATCCCTCCGTAGTCTTTCAAGTAGGAGGAGAAATGCCAGCGTTCTTCTCCGGTTTACAGGCACTGTGTAAATTATATATATAGAATAATTATGATGATGAAGGCATTTTTTTACCACTAAAATACAGCAACACATCTTTGATTCATGTCGTTTATAACTGGAATATTACAAGTATTATTAACTTTGTCTGTACAAAGTAGCCTGTCCAGGAAATATGCACAAATCAACAAAAACTGCGAGCCGGCAGGCAAGACGCTCCGCTTCTGAAATGCTTCTGAAACGAGGCCGGACCAAAACCGCGGCGCAGCCGTAACGCGACGCAGACGGACCTGGTGGAATCGAGGGGTAAGGCACTTGATTATAAATGCAAAACCAGGAATATAGGCATAAGTAAATCTGTATGTGTGTGTTTTGTAAGCGTGTGTGTTCAATTAATAATATGTTCCTCTTGCAGCCCAGAGGGCCAGTGAGAGAGGGTTTTGTGGAAATCATTACAATTCCGATGAGCATTGGCAAACATACATGTGACATACATGTTCATATTTCTTGGCATGAAAACACACTTGCTCACTTACTTATTGCGAGATTAGGGAGAAATGTTGGAGAAATGTCTGTAGTATATTGGGAGTGGGCTGATACACATGGTGCCATGTCATCTAATTTTCTTTGAAGATTCTTTTAACTCCTTGAACTCATTCAAAAAGCATCTCTTTGCTTATGCCACCAACTGTGACTTTCATCAAACTCGTATTCAGGTCGACTTTAATCTCATATGGCAGTAGAACATCTTGATACATCCACTGCAAGTTTTTCCATGCTAAATGTAACCGTCGGAGAAGATGGTAGGTATGACCTTCTGACATGAAAGACATTTTCTTCTTTGAAGTTTGCATTCGAAAACCTACTAAAGAAAGCAGATTAAGGAAATTAGGCATCATATTAATGATTGTAGCGTAGTCGACATGATGTAAGAAATGTCAAATAAAATTAAACCATTACCTTACTCTGTATGCCATTTCCAATCATCAGGAGCATTTTGAAGCACAAGGAAAAAGTGTTTTCCTGGTAGCGTTTGCATTCACTTCAGTAGTCTTTACTGCCAACTTAATAAAATCTTCTGTAGATTGATTGCCTTGCCCATGTTGTTCATTGTACTCGTAATCACAGACAGCTTTGCGGTACTTGAAATGCTTGGCAAATGCAGCTAAGGTGAGCGACATTGAAGTAGCGTTAGCCAATGTGTTAGCTAGCTTTGTTTTGCCACCACATTACATTTAAATATTTATGTTAAAATCATTCTGAGTGAATAAGTAACATGTATATTAAATACCAGGAGGGCCAATTCAGGTTTAATTTTGAATAATATCAAATCCTAAATACTCTTTCCATTTGTTGAATGAACAGTCATTGTTGATTCAAGTTTGTGCTTGTGGTCTATCAGTCCATTTTAGCATTTTTTGTTCTTTGGTCCATTGTTTGCTGATCCTGCCTCGTTATTAGCCATCACAAAAAACAACGTAACATTTGAAAAATCTCTAGAAGAAAATCTCCTGATTCACTTAACTGGCTAACTGACACTTTGTCTAATTTCCAGTGTAGTTGCAAAGCTAAACAGTAACAAACCATTACCACACACTGTCACTACTCTTACAATATATTTTATATATTTTTAGCTTCATTTCCTTTTCTGGAAACTCTATTCAAATGCTTCTCTCCTCCAATCTTTTTTTTCTGCCTTCCTGCGGTTAGCTATAAAGTCGTCACGCAGTGATCTCTCACCTTGCCGGTAGTCTCGGCTTTTAAAAGGCATTGGCCTGCTTGAGGTCAGTCAGGAAGCTTTAAGGTCCCATGACATGCTTTTCCGGTTATTACCCGCCCCCTTTTTCTGCATGCACTGTAAAAAAGGATTTTGGAGGGTAGTATATATTATCCAAGCAAATCATTTAAATTGTACTCAAGGTATATAAGTGAGCATTGTTGGTATATATGAATGGGTAAATTCTACCTACACTACCTAATTTCTGACAGTACCAACTGAAACACAAACAATCTGGGTAAAATCTACTTGAAGACATTAGGCCCACACTGCCCCTTTGCGCATGCGTCTGCGGTGATTCTTGGCACGGTTCTCTTTCGCGCCTCCCTCCTCCTGGTGTGTGGAAATGTTGGAAGGTAAGATATTACTGTCTATCATGTCCTACATATAAATGTAAACGTTTTTTTAGGTTCAAGACTTGTTGTCTGCTTGCTTCACTGTTAGACAAGGAATTTAAGTTTGTTCTCATCTATTACTCACTGGAAGTCGGTCACTGATGCTAGATAGCTGTAGCTAACATAGGAGCTAAGAGTAAAGCACTATGATGTTTAGCTCCATATTGTTAATAATAGTTATTACAGCAATAATGTGCATGTTGACTGCATGCCGTCTGAAATGAGTTAAGCGTCACGGCGACAGTTGTATGTTAATGTAAGCTAACCAGCCAAGTTGTGTTTCACGTTAGCATCGTGCATGCTTAGCAGAGAAGGCTATTGTTTGCTAGCTAAGTACTAACAAGAACAGCGCGCGGAAGGCGGTATTCGTTTAAATCAACCTTTGAACACACACAGTATCCAATGGACATGCATACGTGATGCACACTGCAAAAATCAGTAGCCGTTTATTAAATAGCATGTCAGTTCAAGTAATATGACAAACTCTGACCCGGTTGAGTAGTATTGAGTACAGTAACGGTTTGCGGGGGACACATTCAAATGATGCACAAGGCTAACTAAGTTGAAGCTATCTTGTAGCATCTCTCTTCGTCTATCTAACATCAGCCGTCAGTTTCCTCGTGGGTCTGTCCGGGTAATATATACTATATATATTGTTGTGTTCGGTCGCTCTGTGCTTAACAATGGTGAGAGTGAAATACAGTTTGTCCCGTTTGATGAATGGGACACGGTGTTGTTGTTAAACTCCAGCCACTTCGCGCGTGAACAAGGAACATTCATATGAGCGTGCATGAAACGATAAATACTGAGACAACTATCTCGCGACTATCTCTTAGTGAAAAATAACCATCGTATATTCAGCCAAGCCACAGTAACAATGATTTATGATTCATTTGTCTTTTTTGAGGTATAGCTGCAGCAATAGCCTATAGACTTATGTTTACATTAAGCTTACTGTATATTATCGTGAGGACTGGATAGATTACCACGGAGCAGAGCCAAAGCTCATTGTTATATTATGTTTTCCATTTCAACCCACTGTTGTCAGAGTTGTGAGTAATGAGTGTTGTCCCCTATGCTTTTTATTAGATCAAGGAGGAGTTCTGACACATAACAACTCTTTCACTGGAAGAGACTTTGATGCTGAAACTGGATGGGTACACTAACACCATGTCGCTCAAGCTGATGCGTGCCAAAGGAGGAGATGCTGGCTCCAGGATGCGCCCTCTTCTGAGCACAATTGATGAGGTACATTTATTTAAATGTTTCATTCAAGAATATGAAAATGCAGAAATAAGTCTTCTCACTAAAATGCATTTCCTCACAGGCCCAGAGTATTGGAAAAAAGAGATGCAGTGGCCAGGTGCCTGATTGAAGACCTTGGGGAACGCCAAGAAGACCTTTTTCAAGACAGCCAGGTATGTCATTAAAGACTGATCACTTCAAGATTTTAACGGAGTTATTTTAATTTCTGTGATTAACCACCCTTACACCTAACAAATAAATATGCAATTTATTGCTGTAAACATCTTATTGTTTTTATAAATGGTTTAGCATTCACAGGACAATGATTTAGGGATAATTTACTGATGTGCTTAGCTACTTAACCTATAAAACTACCTAAAAACAAAAACCTTCTTTTGGTGTTAAAGTGAAATAAGATAAATAAAATCATGCACTGAAAAGTTATGTTTATGGGAAATAATCAATTTAATGTCATTGATTAGATCGATGGGCAATTTGACTGAGCCTGACATTTTTTATATAAGTTAGAAATCTTGTTTTGTTTTTAATCGCTGCCACACATTTTTTCAAATCATTAAAAAAATGTCAAACCCTGGTTTTATTGATTAGGCTTAATGCTACTGTAGACCACAAAGCCTATATTGTATAATAGCTTCTTGTTAATATGCCTAATTTAAAGTGAATATGCTTTTCTTTCTTTCTTTTCAACATGGAGGACGAGCATGACAACGTCGTGGACCAAACTGAAGGTGCTTGTGATCCATGATGCCAGGGACAGGGGACCAGCAGATGTGTCCATTGTCATAGAGGGAGACAGAGTTTTGAATTTGTGCGGAAACCATACAAAGGCATGTGCATTGTTGATCATCCTCAACCTGGAATACCCCAACAAGCTCAAATACACATTTGAGGTATTCTAAAAACTGTTTTTGGAGCTTGATGGAGCCAAGCTGCTCAAACAGGTCCAGAGCCTCAAATAAACAATTTGTTCTGAAGTGGAAGTGGATGTTGACTTGTTTTAGTGCCGAGTGACACAAACACAAAATAATGTGATGTGGAATGTAATGGATGTGGAGAAACCTTTTTCTGTTAAAAGTGGACTGTTTACTGGCACTTAAAGGTTTTAATAGTTGAGTAAATTGCACTTGGAAGATTATGTTAAAAATGTTTACAATTTCCATGCACTTTACTGTTAAGACAATGTGATTTGTATGACTATTTTGAAGATTCTGCTCAGTGTTAACAATTGAAATGCAATTAACTGTTTAAATAATCTCAATGTATGACCATATTGCACTTATACATTTTTTTATCATTTGGTCAATACAAAAAAACATGATCAATATATTGTTTACTGGTGCACAAACCTTACTAATAAAGTAATATTAATTTGTAATATGGATCAATTAAGTAAATAGCTGCCTACGATTGAGAGTAAATATTACTCATTTATAAGTAATACGTTTTAAGTAATTGAGTTAGATTTTACTTAATTTCTTAAAGTAAGTCTTATATATTAAATATTAGAAACCTTTACCCAAAAACATTGGGTAAAATCTACTCAAAAGAAGTGTGCAAATTGTTACCCCCATTTTATTGAGTAGATCTTATAGGTTGATTTTACAGTGTGTAAACGGTCTGCAAAGTCACAAACCCTCAAAGTACACCCTGTAGTGAGTAAAACTCTAACACAGAAAAAACCTGTCTATGCTGCCCCAGAACGCCTCGTTGGAGATTTGTCTTTTTCCATTTTTTTCTTCCTGAGTATAGTGACGTAACGATACCGATAGCTCCTCACACACTCACTCAGCCTTATCATTTCTCAGCCACGGTACTCCGCAGATCTCCGCACACAACCAGGCTGTGAGTGTGTGTGTGTGTGTGTGTGCTCAGGCTGAGTTCCGCGGTGTCTCGCAGACCCCACGCAGCAACCAGGAAACGACAACAGTAATACAGCTCACACTGTCTGCTCCTCGAGCCTCAAAGGGCGGAGCAGCGAGCCCCGCAACGTCCCGCCAACACGGCACCCAGACCCCATGCAGCATTCTCATCTGTTTGTCATTACTGGTGTCATTTTCTGGTTGCTAACAAACGCCATTGTAACACCGCTGTAACGGTGGTTGACTAATCAGAACAGAGTGGGCGAGCTGACCAATCAGAGCACAGTGGGCTCATAGGGAGAGGGGGGCAGGAGCTCCAACAAGGCGTGTAGGACAGAGAGTGAATACACATACTATAGAGCAGGGGTCGGCAACAGGCGGGCCGCTGTCCGGATCCGGACCCAGACGCCGACCTATACGGACCCGGACCTATAATCAATACATTAATAGGGGATTTCAATTTTGACGGGGCGATTCTATTTTAACCGCTGCAGACAGGGGCGAAAGAGACGAGTGAGCGATACAGGGAGAGAAACACAGAAGAAGAGACGAGAGAGTGGTGTTAGGGAAATAATTTGCTTAGGTATTCATCCTTTGAAACAGTTCATAATTTTCTCCTCTCACTGTCTCCTTTCCCATGGCATTGGTCTACGGCCTTGGGTATAGCTGCTATCTCTCTTAAGGAGGGGCAGCTTGGGCGCATTGTTGTTGCCAGTCTATGACAGAGCACAAGCCGCCATGAGGTAGTTTACTGCTCAGGGACAAGGTTCCCTGGCGCGCATTCTTTTCTATGGACGAGTTCTAGTTAGATTCAGGGTCCATATTGCTTTAGTCTCACTGATGAAGAATGTTGATTATTACACTCCGAACTGGATAAAACATCAAGCTGCAGAGAGAGTTCTTCAGAATTGGTTTGGCAACCGCTGTGTCAACTCGTGACACACCACCTGTCTTGTCAACTCTCCGGCCGAAACTCCAAATAAACCGTCAGTGTTTGCCATCAAAGCTCCAGCTCTCCTCGTGTCTCCTTCATGAGTCGGTGACTCCCACTGCATTGCTACACAGAAGTTTCCTCCACAAGCGGCAGAGAGAAGCGGAGAGGAAAGTGAGTGAAGAGAATAATTAGCGATACAGGGAGAGAAGCGGAGAGGAGAGTGAACAGGCGTGTTAGCGGCAGACAGGGAGAGACAAATAATTACACATGGCGCTCTCCAAGAAGAGGAAAGTGGACGGTGAGAACAGAGCTTTTAACCCTGAGTGGACGGACTCATTCATGTTCATCCTGCCCACTGGGAGCACAGAACCAGTGTGTCTCATTTGTTCAGAGACCGTGGCGCTCATTAAAAGTGCCAAAATGCCACTATGAGACAAAACACAAAGTGTTTGACCAAACATTCCCTCTCAAGTCAGAACTGAGGTCACACAAAAAAAACTAAATATCGTTCCAGGGCAGGCTAACCGAAGCTAACCAATGAGCACCTGCATGTGTGTATGAGAATGGCCCTGACACCATTTCAGCCCAGATTTAAACTCCTGGCAGGACAAGCTCAAGCTCAATTCTCGCACTGAATTAAAAAAAAGTGAGTGAGGGACTGCAATATAAGAGGGAAAGAAAGAGAGACTTTAAAACTGTTCAATTGTTATGATGTGTAAAGACTGATATTGTTCTATAATCGACTGAAACTGTTAAGTCATGATGTGAAATGGTTAACAAAGAAAAAGGGAAACTCAAGCTGTTTACACTTTATTTTATTTATCTAAAATTAAGCACTTTTAAGATGCACATATTTTCAAAAGCTATTTTATTTATTTCCTCCTATTTTAGTTTTAAATGCAGCCAGAGAGGAACATTACACATTACATCCACAGTATTTACTGTCTATAGAATAGAATAGAATAGTTTAATGTCATTATACATGTACAATGAGATAAATGCTTCTCCCTTTCAAGGGTGCCATCAAAACAAAAACAAAACATCACAACATAAGACAACAAAATACACGCAGCATACATACTTAGGAATAAGGGATAAAGAATAAAGTGCAGTAATTATTTCCAGGAGTACAAAAATAAAATCTGTAATGTAATAAATAATAATAATAATAGTGTGTATTTATAATAATAATAGTAATGATATATATGTATGTATATATGTACAGAGTCACATTGACATTGTCAGGTGTTAAGAGCAATGATGGCTCTTGGGAAAAAACTGTCTTTGAGTCTGTTTGTTTTGGATGTGATACACCTGTTGCGCCTGCCGGAGGGCAGCAGGTTGAACAGGTGAAAGCCGGGGTGTGAGCTGTCCTTGATAATGTTTTTGGCACTACTGAGGCAGCGGGAGGTGTAAATGTCCATCAGGGAGGGGAGAGGGCAGCCGATGATCCTCTGTGCTGCTTTTACGACTCTCTGAAGCCTCATCCTGTCGGCCTCAGTGCAGCTGGCGTACCACACTGTGATGCAGTATGTCAATAGGCTCTCGATGGTAGAGCGGTAGAAGGTCACCAGCAGCTTAGTGGCCAAGTTGTTCTTCCTGAGCACCCTCAGGAAGTGCAGATGCTGCTGGGCCTTCTTGATGACAGCTGTGGTGTTGTCCTTCCAGGAAAGGTTGTTGGTGATGAGGACGCCGAGGAACTTGAAGGTGTGGACCCTCTCAACACACTCACCGTTAATGTCGAGGGGAGCGAGGTCGGTAGTATTCCTCCTGAAGTCTACGATGATCTCTTTGGTTTTTGTGGAGTTCAGTGCCAGGTTGTTCACTGAACACCACGCTGAGAGCTTCAGTACCTCACTCCTGTAGGCCGACTCGTCTCCTCCTGAGATGAGCCCCACCACAGTGGTGTCGTCAGCAAACTTGACGATGATGTTCTCTGGGTGGGCTGGACTGCAGTCGTGGGTGTAGAGCGAGTACAGGAGAGGGCTCAGCACACAGCCCTGAGGTGAGCCGGTGCTGAGAGTGCGGGTGGAGGAGTGATGGGGGCCAAGTCTCACACGCTGCTCCAGGTGGCTCCAGGTGGCTCAGTGCAGAGTGGAGAGCTATGGCTATGGCGTCTTCAGTGGATCTATTTGCTCTGTAGGCAAACTGGTGTGGGTCGAGGGTGGGGGGAAGGCAGGCCTTTATGTGATGTAACACCAGCCTCTCAAAACACTTCATGATCACAGGTGTGAGTGCAATGAGGCGGTAGTCATTAAGGCTGTCTGTGGTTGCTTTCTTAGGAACAGGAATGATAATGGCAGTTTTAAGGCAAGGTGGGATAACAGCGAGTTTCAGGGAGAGATTAAAAATGCTGGTGAAGACCTGTGAGAGTTGGTTGGCACACGCTCTGAGCACCTTCCCAGGTACTCCATCTGGACCAGCAGCCTTCCATTACTGCTTTGAGCCCCCGTCTCACATCATGCTCCTCCACAGTAAGTGGGGGGGTGCTGGAGGTGGTTGGGGGCTGGGGTGGAGTTGCTGATTGCTGCTGTGGTGTCTCAAAGCGAGCAAAAAAGCAGTTCAGTTCCTCTGCTAGCGACACGCTTGAGTCCCCAGTTGCCGTGTCACACCCCCTGTAGTTGGTAATGTTCTTAATGCCCTGCCACACCTGCCTAGGGTTGTTGCTTGTGAGGTGGTCCTCAATCCTTATTTTGTAGTCTGTCTTGGCTTTTGTAATTCCTCTCCTCAGGTCGGCTCGAGCAGCACTGTAGAGAGCTCTGTCCCCTGACCTGAAGGCTGAGTCACGGGCCTTGA
The DNA here is from genome assembly GCA_943591055.1 of Gobionotothen gibberifrons. NCBI lineage: Eukaryota > Metazoa > Chordata > Actinopteri > Perciformes > Nototheniidae > Gobionotothen > Gobionotothen gibberifrons. The sequence goes on along the minus strand of CALSBZ010044507.1, from coordinate 1,340,365 downwards.
GCAGCATGCGGACTCGGCCAGTCATCCAGGGTTTCTGGTTTGGGAAAACCCTGATGATTTTTACCACAGTGACGTTGTCGATACAGTATTTAATGTAGGACAGTACCGTCTCTGTGTAGGTTGCCAGGTCCTGGTGCTGGTGTTCAAATACATCCCACTGGGTGTGTTCAAAGCAGTCCTGAAGCTGAGCAAGTGCATCCTCAGGCCAGGTTGTAACAGACTTTCTAGTTGGACTTGTTCTCCGTCTCAGGGGGGTGTATGCAGGGGTCAGTAGCAGGGAGATATGATCTGACAGGCCTAGGTGGGGGAGAGGTATGGCTCTGTATGCGTGCTTGAGGTTGGAGTACACATGATCAAGAGTGTTTTTCCCTCTGGTCGGACACTTTTTACAGGACAGATTTTAGGTTGGCCTTATTGAAATCTCCTGCAACAATGTGAACGCCATCGGGGTGAGCTTGCTGTTGGTGGTTGATGGTGTTTAGCAGGAGGGAGAGTGCAGTGTTGACGTTAGCTTGTGGTAGTATATACACAGCCGTGACAATCACTACAGTTAGCTCTCTAGGTAGAAAAAACGGGCGGCATTTAACCGACATGAACTCCAGGTCAGGAGAGCAGTGATGGTCAATGATGATGCCGTTATTACACCAGTTGTTATGTACGTACATACAGAGACCCCCCCCTCGGCTCTTACCAGAGTCCTTGTTTCTGTCCGAGTGGAGTAGTGTGCGGCCTGCTAGCTGCACGCTAGCATCGGGGATTTGTGGATGAAGCCAGGTCTCCGTGATCACAAGTAAACCACAGTCACGAACGTAGGTGTTTCCGGCGAGTTGTAATTCCAGATCGTCCGTTTTGTGCACTATGGACCTGGCGTTGGTGAGGTACATACTCGGCAGGGGAGGCTTGTGTGGCTGATTCCTTAGCCTCAACAGGAGACCGGACCGGCAGCCCCGCTTTTGCTTCCTCTCTCTCCGCCGTCTACGCCGCCTGCCTGGCCCGACAACAATCCACGGGGATCCCGGCGATCTCGCTACCTCGTCTGGGATGTTGTGATCGCGTTGGAATTCCCTAAGAACGGGAAGCTTGTGTTGGAAACCAATATCCAGTAGTTCCTGACGATTGTAGCGTATGTTCGCATGAGCGAACGCAGTCATACAACATATACAAACATATAGTAAATAGCACAAGAAGGGAGAGCCGTGAGCCGCTGCAACCATGCGCGCCGCCATCTTGGAAAACATATCTGTATAGTTCAATGTTAATTGACAATAAATATTGTTGTTTTTGAATTGTACTTTCTTTATTTGATTGGCAGTCAGTTGTTGATTACATGCAGACGTTGATACAGCTACAGGATACTTCAATATATATCACACTAATTCATAAAGCAAGTTAGACATTTTGATGTTCCGGACCTTTGCATGGGGAGATTTTCTCTAACTGGACCTCGTTGAATACCCCTGCTATAGAGAGAGGCTGTATGAGAAAAACAATGTGATTTTGGAACATTGAACAATTTAAATCTATTCTAGTAGACCTCAACAATGGAATTATGATCAGTAGAAATGGCCACGTCATGGGACCTTTAATAAATATGAAAGAGAGGAATACTAGAAAATGGATGACGAGGCAAAGTGAGCCTGTAGCTAAAACAGCAAGTCACCCTGCTGGACAGCTGAGCTAGCAATGAAAAGAAAAACCACGGCTCGGTGGAGAGGGAAGAAGAGAGAACAGAGAGGTTGGAGGGGTCCAAAGTGCACTGAGGTGGGAAGAGAGAGCGAGAGAGGGATATGTGGGGAGAGACTGGGGGGGAGGAAGTGAGTTGGTGTGTGTGTGTGTGTGTATGAGAAAGAGGTGTACCTGAAGATGCTGACTACGTATTATAACTCCGGTTGATGGGTAAGTGGATTTCTGTACTTGACTATTCAGTAGAACAAGGTTCACACACTGCAAAAAGTGACACATCAATTCAAACTATTTCACAGTTCAGTTAAAACTAGCAAGCTTGCGTTCAGGTTGTTTTCATTCAGACCTCCTCAGTAAGGTTAATACCCACATTTGAAATCTCAATCCAATAGGTTCAATAAACAAGGAATAGGCTACATCATAAATTGAAACACATAGAAAAAGAAAATTAAAGTATTGATTATTCTGACAACCTTACTTTACTTGTATGTATGTATATTTGTGTATTAGTCTAGTGCAGCAGCAGGGAGACTTCATCGAGTCTGGGGTTCTCCTGGACACAATCCCATATTTTACTCTTTTTTCTTCTTTTTTTTTTGTAGCTGACAAATTGCCAGAAATCTAAAATTAGCTTGATGAGTTATTAACATTAATAAGACAGCTAAAAGTGTCAAAAGGCCTGAATAAAAAACACCTCACTCCCACTAGCTCTTAGTCTGGTCATCTTCAAAATACAGCGCAAAACTAAAATGCAGATTCAAAAAACAAAAAGCATATTTTCATTTGTATCCTCAGGAATCAATAGTGATTGCATACTTTTGCAAGTTAAAAAAAGGTTCCAAAGTCTGCTCATTTTTTCTAGCGTGTGCTTTTAGCTGTAAGTGGTGCAGGGGGGAACTATCTCTGAATCATCAACTTTCCTACATGAGAGGGTTAGAAGAGCTAATAATGCAGACATGTGCTAAAATACATCTAAATATGGCTGCAAATATGCAAGCAGTTCTGCAAGTGGTTGATTTATTGTGGCACCTACAAATAGTTAAGAGCCAACAGATCACAAGTGGCAATAAGAGAAGATAAAGTGTGAACAAGTTAATCTGTGATTCATGTGGTGATTTGTCATTGTGCATTTGTTAGTGTGTCTTTTTGTGAACATATATTTGTCAACGCAGAAGCGCCATAATGGTACGAGATACAGTAACGAAATGTTACGGGTGTGTAGTATGAGATCCAAATGAGGGTCTAATCTAAGGATAGGTGTTGTCCAATGGCGCCATACGAAGGGTCTAAAGAAATAAGCAAGGGTTTATTATTTTAGCCCCTGGCCCATTTTGAGGTTGAGGGGGGGTTCTCATTGCAGGATGGTCTATAGCTGTGTGTTATTCACTAACTAAATATTTGAATGTGACTCTTTACAGGCAGGGCTTGGCTGGTGTTCCAGTCATGATAAACTCATCTTAAGCAAACAAAGTTCTTTTCGATAATACAAAACTTTATTTTAAGTTCTAGTGGAGATCTCTTTGGAATGTTTCCGAAGGAACCAAATTATGAACAACAAAAATAGAATATTCCAAGTTGACACTACTTGAGACTTTTGAACATTCATTCAGGCTTACATTTCTCTTTTTGACTAAGAAAGACATTTTAGCATCTCTACACACAGAAGAATGAGCGGTGTCCATCAAATGACAGAACTGGACTTCATTCTCACCGAGCACTTTGAAACAAACCTATTGGCAGCATCATCTCAATGACTGCACACTGATTGCTATGGATCACTTAACAAAGGAACTGAAACAATTTCAATTTAAGAATACACTGCACACTGCCTGAGAACTATATATCTTATCAAGACATGTAGTCGAGTGATGAGTCTGATAGTGATAGTATCTTGAATAAGTGAATCATGTCACCGCTCTGCACCACATAATAGGTCCTGGGTGTTTCTGGATTACCTTAGCTCAACTGTCCTGGATTGAACTCATTACTCTAAGCTGCTTCCAAATGCTCTGCTGTATTTTAGGCTAAGCCTCCAAAGAGTCTCTACTTATCTGGAAACCATCCAAATGTATCCCAAATTTGGGAAAATATACAAATTGCCATTCCGTTATGCTCTTGAAAATAGTTGGTTAATCACTAAAGGCAATAGGTGGTGCTAATTCTCCTCTGGTAAACCCCTTATAATGTGAAAACAAATTGGAATTGACAATAGAGCTGTTGGCTGCTAGCGACGTTTGAGTTTCATATCATTAAAAGTGACTTAAAGGTCACCTATTATGCAAAATGCACTTGATGTCTTTCATGCAGAAATATGTGTCCCCGGTGTGTAAGGAGACTCACAAACTGTCAGAACATACTACCCTCTCTCTTTCCCTCCTTACCCACATCTCTAAAAACGGTGGTACAACGGAGCTGATCCAGATTTGCTGTGGTCATGACAACATTACCAAAATGTGGGCTTGCTCTACGTTGAACTCCTGGCAAAGTTTCGCCCCAACCTATCTTCCCTTATCAGAAACGTCGCTGTATCAGAAACATTGGCGACGTGTGTTTTGGAAGTAATATGGTCTGTGTTTACATTAACAAGCATCGCTAAAACTCTGGAGATAGTATGTGTAAAAAAGCCGGAAATAAAAAGGTACTACTCACCTTGTGGCAGTGTTGTAGTCAAGTCACCAATTCACGAGTCCAAGTCACTCTCTAGTCACCACTCTTTGAGTCCGAGTCCAAGTCCGAGTCACCAAGGGAGAGTCGTAGTCGAGTCCGAGTCACCCAAGGAGTGTCCGAGTCGAGTCCGAGTCATCATTACCTGTTTTCGAGTCCGAGTCCAAGTCCGAGTCACCTAAGAAGAGTCCAAGTCAAGTCCGAGTCACAAGTCTTCATGTATTAATCTTCGTGGATATATGTGTTGAAATGTAGCTTCTCCTCTACATTGCTTTTATCCTGTCATGTTATACTAATCTGTCTATTGAACTGCTGTGAAGCGAGTTTGGCTACAATTCTTGTAATAGGTGCTATACAAATATAAAGCTTATTACTAATATTAATATTTGTATTATTATTATTGTAAATGACCTTTTAATATGTCTAACTATATTTAAAATGAGTTATCTTTTAGAGAAGTGACTATATTTGTGCTCATAACGAGCATGTTGCGCTGCTCTTTTCCAATGTGGAAGCAAAATGTGTGAAAGCATACAGCACGATGCGGGGTGTGTCTCTAGACATCTTTAGACTGGAATAGCGGGGCCCAGTACGTGAACTCGCCTCGCAGGTTAACACGCCAGGATAGAGGACATCAGACTCCAGAGAAAACTTGCTCGAGTCCGAGTCCAAGTCAGAGCGTCAATGTACAATTCGAGTCCGAGTCATCATGGGGGAAAAAATTCACGAGTCCTAGTCCAAGTCAGCGTACGCGATAATTCACGAGTCCGAGTCCAAGTCATCGTGCG
>CALSBZ010044507.1:1322229-1335220 GCA_943591055.1 Gobionotothen gibberifrons | reverse complement strand
GTCAGCGTACGCGATAATTCACGAGTCCGAGTCCAAGTCATCGTGCGCGAGAATTCACGAGTCCAAGTCCGAGTCGTGTCAATCAGTGTGCGAGTCCGAGTCGAGTCCCACGAGTCCCGAAATTCGGCATTCGAGTCCGACTCGAGTCAGAGTCCAGGACTCGAGTACTCCATCTCTGCCTTGTGGTAAACCCGCGCGAGAAAAAGCATTTAAACTCCAAACTGTTTCAGAAATAATCCTTGATGTGGTTTGGAACATAATATGGCGTTTAATCACGGCAGCGTTTAGCTGATTTTGTGCCGGTAGAGCAGACACTTTTCTCTTCACAAAGCTCATTGCTTGCATGCGCTCCAAAGGGGCGTGGCCAGCAGCAGCTCGGTTACATTTAAAGGGCCAGACCCAGAATCAGCACTTTAGTTACAGGGCTGAAATGGAGAGGTATGAGGCATGCTACAATGGGTGATTTGTTTGGTATTTTGAGAAAAACACTTCAGAGACAAGTTTTGTATAGATATGGCCCTATAATATATTGTTTAAATATAGCATAATAGGTGAGCTCTAACTCAACTTTTCGGCGAGAGCAGAGTGGTATGTTTATAAAATTGTAAAGAAAAAACTACAAAAGTATATATTTTATTTGTACAGTGCTGTGTTCAACGAGTAAACGTTGTTTTTTCTATATATGAGGCCCAATCCAAAAGCAACTGCTCCTGTATCAGATGCACTATTTGATGCCACCAATCGAGACAGTAAACGTAGAAAGTATGTCAAATAGACCGTCTTTTTATTAGTATTATTTAACTGGAATGAATTTACATTTGAAATTATTAATATATACACAAACATTTTTCACAAATTACAGACCTTCAAATTGCCTTTTTAAGTCAACATTTCTCTGCACACTTACTCAAGAACATTAAAAAACAACTATATGAGTACAGAGACATTACCCTATCTGAATTGATTGAGGAATGAAAGTCCACATCAATATAAGCAGTTCAACAACATTACTGTATGTACGACCAGCTACTTCATCAAATCCCAGATGGGCTGATAGGGGGAAGCCTGTGTAGTCGTGCATCTTTGTCTACAGCAGGGGTGCCCAACCTTTTTTGAACCGAGAGCTGCTTTTAAAGTTGCCAGTCTGCTGATATCTACCAGTCCAAATAGAGAGGCGTAGCCATTACTGACAGCCTACTACCAGGTAAATACACACTTCTACGTATAAAACTGACCTTTGTACGATTAATATTTCATAAAATACTGCAGATCCTTTATCTTACCTCTTTCTAATCTACACACATACAATTATTTAACTGAAGTTACACAACAGTGTTGTTGATACTTGGAGTTGGAGTTTATTCACACGTCACATACTACAGTGGGTAATGTTTTCAAGAAACATTGAACAGTGCTGCCACATATGACACAGGAAAAAAAGAAAAGACTCTGAACCCTTTCTTTGCCATTATATACAAATAGTGTTGCTACAAAAGTATAAATTAGGCTTACTAATAAGACAACTCAGATCTGAAGCTACACAGGAATCTGCTGCCAACGTGCAATTGTTGCATTTTAGTAGAGTATACAAATAAATGGCTTTAAAATAGGATGCAAGTAACACTAGTTTCTTAACCTGAATTGATAATAGTAATCAGCAGCGAACCGCTTCAACACGTGTATTTCGGTGTATTCACGACATTCATTTTGTTATTCTACAGTATTATTGTTTTATAGTTATTTGTAAATGTAACCCAATTTGTGTTGTTTGAAATTGAAAAGGATATCGCATTGTGTTTGTTACTTTCGTTGCAGTTGTATATGTCTTAAGTGTAATTTGGCTTGGATTCCTATTTATGGACATTCTTTTATTTTGAAGGAGAGGTAGCGCTGTTGACAGGAAGTTGTTGTTGCTTTGGAAACAACGTGACGGAGATTAACGGAGAAAAGTAATATCTACATATAAAGACGGAGAAAGTAAACAATAACGTTTATGGTTAAGTGTTAGCACCCCCCGAAGAGGCACAAGCTCTTACGTTGATATTGGAGTTTTCAATACATTCAATTTTTAAAAAACGGGGAAAAAACAAACAAAACGAATATCCAAATAACGAAATTGAAACCCGAATAGTACTCCAACGAACGAATATTCGGATATTCGGGTACAGCCCTAGTATGTATAAATAAATACTAGTGACAGTGACGTGAGCAGTTATGTGGAGATGTGACATGCAACGCGGATGTAAAGAGAATGTTGTGTTCATTCTCAGAATAAATGCCAGAAAACACCCCAGATGCTTCGCTGTCGTTTCCTGAATGATAACAGGTCGCTTACGGTTGTGACCCGTTATCCCCCGGTATACCCTAGTCGGCGCCCCCCAGTTACACCAATCAGCGTGCGATTACCGTACAGCCAATCACAATGCGTGACGTCATTGGTAAGCGACGGACCCCGAACACATATGGTACTGACACCGGCCAATCACAAAGCTTTGATGCGTCCAAGTGCATTATTTGGGCACAGGAATATTATGTAATAGGACATTAACGATAAAACAGAATATTGTTGTTCTATTTTTAGACACATCTCGCGATCGACTGGGAATCTCCCCGCGATCGATTCCTCTTCACTTGTGACCATCCTTGTTTCCATGCTTTTGCATAGTGCTGCATAAAACTTTGTGGGATCTATTATCTTCTGCCTTGGGTCATTGCGTAGTGTTATGCCATTAAAAACACCTTGCTGCTCTGCCTCACATGCGGTTTTGTAGAACAGATCACTGTCTGGGTTCCTGCTCATGGTTTTAAAAACATCTAGCTGTCTTTTTATCAGATTTACTGATTGAGACAGTCTGATGTCTCTCGACTGTAGAGCCTCAGACAGGTCTTTTAGCTCCTCAAGTGCATCCATCATCAGTCCGAGGTTTTTAACAAAAGCAACTGACGTCAGCTTTGCTGCTAGCCCCTCATACATGCATCTATCATTTGAGGAACGGTTCACATCTACACTTGCAGATGTGAGGTGATGATAGAGTGCAGCATACATGGTCCAAACAGCATTTACTGTCCTAAAAGATGAATCCACCCACCTTATCCCGAGGACGCAACCAATCTTCCTCAAGCATACACCTACTTCAGAGACTGCAGCATCAAGCTCTCTTAAGTTATTTGGTGACTGATGATAGAGACAGTATAGCTTGTCAAGAAAAGCTGTGAAGTGGTTGGTTTCGGTGCAGTGCTTTACTGCATCTGACACAGACAACTCCAACCTATGGTTTAGACCAGTGATTCTCAAACTTTTTTCAATAATGTACCCCCTTTGAAAAACAAATTCAGCCAAGTACCCCCTGATCAGCGCAAAAACTATTTGTTAGGGACAAAATGCCTATATAAAGAGGTACAGTACAGCGCTGCACCATCAGTGTCTGATTTATTAAAACAACAACATGAGAAACACTTAAATGCTACATTTCAAATGTTTACAATCCATCACTAAATTCATGGCCAACCAATTTTAACATCATGCAATAACACTAAGACGACATTAGTTGCATTGAACTGATCTTTTTAATAAGTTGTACTTACAATGTAGTGAGAAACATGGGCTTTTGTCATTCTGACAGGGAGACTAACTGCAGTTATTACACTTCGTGTTTATAGTCTATTAATATAAAACCCACCCTCATTTTTTTTCTTTCATTAACATAAAATAAATCTCACAGTAGTAGTTGCAGTACTCCAACGTACCCCTAGGGGTCCGCGTACCCCCATTTGAGAAACACTGGTTTCGACAATGCCAGCCTATGAGGCCGGGGTACTTCTCAGTTTTGTGTAGACGCCATTCTTTCTGCCTACCATTACGGAGGCTCCATCTGAGCAGAATCCCACCAGACATTCTTTCAGAAAAGCATCATCAAGACCATATTTCTGTAGAAAGTTCAGTAGTTGACTGATGATTCCATCTGCAGTTGTACTCTCTAGCTCGAGAAGATCTAGGAAGAAGGTCACTGGCTCTGAGCTATCAACTGACGTTCTTAGGTACACAATAAGACAAGACTTCTTGCATAATGATGTGCTTTCATCCACAAGAACAGTTAGCTTTGGTTGGGTCACTTTGATACTTGCCAATAGGGCTTCCCTCATTTATTTTGAGATAAAATGTACAATGTCTGTGTTACGCCCCTGATAAAAGGGAAGAATTTTGACAAGAGTCAAAATTTAGGTTTCATTCTCCGGTACTTTACTCGAGTCAGTCAACAAATGAAACACCTTTCAATAGCACATACAACTTGGCTATTAACACTGTATTTCAATCATGACTTCTTAATTACCACAATATCATTGATAAGATAATATAATTGACAACATATTACATATAACTGTGTGCATACACAATATGGCGGCAAATGCTCGCTACGCAGTGTTTGTTCATGTAACCATGTAGACGTTACTACACACATTCTCGGCTATCACACACATCAGCCCAAGCTGATAAAACGTAATAATAACACACTCAATATTTCACACAACTGCTTTAAAACACTCCTTACACATGTTATGTTATAGTTTGGCCCAATTTGTTATGTTTTTGTACTATCTACATACCTGATAAAAGGGAAGAATTTTTACAAGAGTCAAAGTTAGGTTTCATTCTCCGGTACTTTACTCGAGTGAGGAAAGTGCAGCGAAACCCCCCAGATATGTGGGCGGAGACAAGAGCAATCGATCTCCGTCTCCCAGATCAAGGCCATCTAGTCGATCACAGTTTAACAGATCACACGTCTACAAAATGAACACAAACAAGCGCAGACAGAATACCTTCTCATCCTTTCCAAACATCCTACAATTAAACTACATTAACAAAGGTCAAAGGTAACAGTTAAAATACTGTCAATGTTACAAAAACAATCTATTACACACTCCCCTGCTAAATTTGATGTCGTCCCGACATCTCAAAATCTATAAACTAAAGGTTTTAAACCTGAAATGTTCAATTTGGTCTTGAGGTGTGTCAATAAAGTGATTAATTTTGGCATGAACACAATAAATCTACTGAACTACTGTTTCTGTTTGTGTCAAACGGTCTCAGTCCTACCATTCTCTATAATACACTGTCCATATCTGTTTTATGCCTAGTATCCCTGCACATATAATGGTTGGGAAACTTGAAATGGATTTGTCCACATTGTCACTAGTTGACCTTCCCTAAATAAACTTGGTTGATACTGGCAAAGCATTCCATTAGCATGTGCTGCGCTATAGCATGTTGGAGTCCCAAGTTGATCATAAGTGAAGAATCTAGGGGCTTGCCTTTCCCTCCTTGGTAGATCATCTCTTTGCTCCCTTTCATCTCCACCTGAATCTGAGTATGGGGATGTTGGGTTCTCATTCTGTGCTTCCCCAACAGGTTGAACATCTCCACACTCACAATTTTCCTCTCGCAGCACATCTTCTTGCTGTGTATCAGACTCTTGTGCGTTTGTTATAGGCATCTCTTTAACCACAGAATCATCTGTACTCAACACTGGTGTGTTCTGTTCAGCACCATCTTGTGTGTTAGACTGCTCCATGGTTACATCAATCAAGGGCATTTGAGAATGTTCTACTGGCTTGTAGTAGTACTCAAATTCCTCTTCGTCATCTTCCTGTTCCCGAGCTATGTCTTCAACAGCTGTCTCTGTCATCCTTCTTTCATTCTTTTGCTTGGACACTGTCTTTGGCTGAATTTCCAGAGGTAAGTGATCACAAGGTAGCAACAGATTGCGATGCATTATTCTCGATCTTCCTCTTCCCTGCTCAGGTCTGATTTCATAAACTGGAATGTCTTCTCCGACCTGGCGGATTACATAGTGGATGTTCTCTTCCCATTGGTTACGAAGCTTTCCAGTGCCTCCTCTCGGTGTCAGGTTTCGAACAAGGACACGATCACCGGGGTACAGCATGGAGCTTCTCACTTTTCCATCATAATGTCTTTTACTTCTTTCTCTTGACTTCTTTGCATTCTCCTGCACTATTTCGTACGCGTCTTGCATCTCCCTTTTCCATTTCTCCATGTATGTTCGATGGTCTGCTTTTCCTGTTTCAGATGTTAGACCAAACAGTAGGTCAATGGGTAACCTTGGGGATCTTTCAAACAGAAGGTAAAAAGGGGAGAAGCCTGTTACCTCACAACGTGTGCAGTTGTATGCATAGATCAGCTTATTTAACGATTCCTTCCAATTTGTCTTCTGTTATCAGTAAGTGTCTTTAACATCTGTAGCAGTGTTCGATTGAAACGCTCAACTTGCCCATTTCCTTGAGGATGATAAGGTGTTGTTCGCGACCCAAGCACACCACAGTTATTTTTCAGCTGGGCAAAAAGCTGGTTCTCAAATTCGCCGCCTTGGTCGTGATGTATACGTGTTGGTAGACCAAACTTGAGAGCATAATCATTAAATATGCGATCAGCAACCGTTTTGCCAGACTTGGAAGTGGTGGCGTAAGCCTGGGCGAAACGAGTGAAATGGTCAACGATTACCAGTATGTACTCATAGCCGCCGCTGCATTTGTCCAAATGAAGAAAGTCTATTGACACCAGTGCAAAGGGTTGAGTAGTGACAATGCTTGTGAGAGGTGCCCGTGATTCTTTGCATGGTGCTTTTTGCTTAAGGCAAGTACAAGTCCTCGCTACATAATGTTCAATTTCTTTTTGTATGTATGGCCAAAAGAATCTGTCTCTAATCAGTGATGTTGTACGATCAATGCCTTGATGGCCCATCTCATCATGCACCTCTTTCAGTACAGTGATTGTATGCCTCTCAGGTAATACAAGCTGTATTTTGTTAACTGTCTTCCTGTGAAGAATGCCATCGTCATCGATATGGAGTCTTTCCCATTCGCGGAGAAGGCACTTGCTTTGTTTACTCAATGCATGAAATGCATGTCTATCTGGCTTGTTGTCCCTCAGTTTACACTGCATCACTGGACCAATGTTTTTGTCGTCTTCCTGTGCTTTTCTTATTTCAGGAACTGAAAATGGTTTATACGTTGCTTCACTCACTGATGAACATTGGAGAGTGGTAAGTACTGGGCAGACCAACGATGAGCTTGAGTCTTGAGTCTCGACTGCTTGGGCTGTAGCTGCCACACAGTCTGATGGGAGCTCTTCAGTACATTTGTTCAACATCTCTTCAACATTTACAGGCATCCTTGATAGACTGTCAGCATCCACATTCTCTTTCCCTGGACGGTATCGAATGGTAAAGTGAAAGTCGGCAAGCTCTGCTACCCATCTATATCCAGTTGCATTAAGCTTGGCACTCGACAGGACATAGGTGAGTGGATTATTATCACTGTATACAGTAAATGTAGGCGCATAGTACAAATAATCTCTGAATTTTTCTGTTACTGCCCACTTTAATGCGAGAAATTCCAATTTTCCTGAGTGGAGTTGGTAATTTCGTTCAGAGGCTGTCAGTGTCCGGGAACCGTAGGCGATCACACGGAGTTTACCATCCTGTTGTTGGTATAGGACTGCGCCAAGGCCTTGGTTTGACGCATCTGTATGGAGGACAAATGGCAGTGAGAAGTCAGGCAACCCGAGGACAGGGGGCTCAACCAGACAGTCTATTAGCCGTTCCAGGATGCATTGATGTTCTTCAGTCCACACAATTGGTTTGTGTGACGGCACTCCTTTCTTTTTTTCTGTGACTCGTCTTGTTTTTCTCCTGCTTTCTGTTACATTGCTGTCTTCTGCTGTACCTTTCAACAAGTCATAAAGTGGTCCAGCAATTCGGGGAAAAGTTCTGTATGTATTGTCTGTAGTAGCTTAGCAAGCCCATAATAGCTCAAAGCTCTCCCACATTTTTCGGTCTCTTCTCTTTCAATGCTCTCACAGCGATGGTGTCAGCTGGATCGATTTTGCTACCTTCGGCAGAAACAACTCTTATCGAACCTCACACTTGAAAAGTTCACACTTGCTGGGCTTCAATTTGATTCCATATCTTCTCAACAGCTGTAGCACTTTTCTGACATGGTTCACATGGTCCTCAAACGATTGACTGTACACAAGTGTGTCATCCAAATAGGGGATGCAGATGTTGTCTCGTACTTCTTCTAAGCACTCTTCCATGCACCGTTGAAAGGCTGCTGGTGCATTCATCAGCCCAAATGGAATTCTTATCCATTCATACAGGTCCCACGGCGTCACAAATGCAGTTAACGGTCTGCTGTCTTCATCTATAAAACCCTGATGGTAGGCCTTCCCTTGGTCTAACAATGAAAACCAAGTATGACCGCCAAGACTGTCACGGATGTCCTGCACTCGGGGTATCGGTTGTCTGTCAGGGTGTGTCTTTTTGTTTAACTCTCTGTAATCTATGCAAAGACGTAACCTGCCATCTTTTTTTCTTACACAGACAACAGGTGAGGCATATGGTGAGCTGGACTTCTTTACCCATCCTTGTGCAATAAGGTTATGTAGATAGTCTTTCATCTCCTTATATAGTGGCTTTGGCACCGACATGTACGTTCGTGCTACAGGATCTATATCTGTAAGTGATATGCTCAACTTCAGCTTCTCAATACATCCAATATCATCATCTGACTTTGAAAAAGATGAACATTCCTCACGAAGCATGTCTTGCACCATTACTTTCTCAGTTTCACTTAGATGACTCAGATTAATTGGTGGATTCCATGGAATGTCAGCATCATGTTCACTTTTTGCATTCACTTGATTGACTGACACTGGAGGATGCTGATTTGGTTTCTCTAACACTGTAGTTGGATACACAGCCTGGACTTGCTGCACTCTGCCCACAACAGTTCTTCCTGCCAACTCAATATCGTGATCGGTGGGGTTTTGCACATCGAGAATAATGTAAGGTGAAGCACCACTTTTAAGCATCACCAATGTATCACAAAACTCAAGGCCTTCAGCCCACTGAGGATTCATGTCAGGCTCGAAGATGAGTGTAGTGTCTTTCTTCAGTGGCTGTGTCTGTACTTTACAGTCAATTTGAACAGAAGAGTGTTTAGGAACCATGACTTTCCCTTTTGTGTTTTTTACCATATAGTCACATGACTGTTCTGTAGTCACTAGGTCAATGAAGGCTGTGACATTCTTTTTCTCAAGACTGGGAATAGCTGCTGTTAAAGTCTCATGCAACTGCTCTCTTCTTCTAACATCCATTTGTTCTGAAGTGCTGGTTTTCACTATTCGCTCTATGACATTGTAGCCTAGAATAGGCTGTGAGAGAGATCTGCCTTTCATCACTAGCATGGGGACAATAAGTTCTTTGGGATCAGATCCTTCTGCAGCTAATCCAAAAGTTACCTCAATGTAGCCCTTGTAAGGCATGCTCTCTCCGTTAGCAGCAGTGATGTTCAAATTATCCGGTGCATCCAGTAACTCTGAAACATCTCTTAGCTTCTCATGTGGCAAATGTCTCTTTTTCCATTTTTCATCAACGATGCAGACTTGGGAGCCTGTATCCCACAATGCTTTAGTTTTACGGTCTTGGATGTAACACTCAACTATACACCTTTTTCCTACCAAAGCCACAAGACGAGAATGGCTGTCCTCTTTTCTGGTGTGGGCTGTGCTTGCACTTGGTTGAGAGCACTGATTAACATGTGTGTGAGGGGGCTGCTTGCATTTTTTGTAATGTTTTGGCCAATGTTCAGTTTGACAGATTTTAGAGCAGTAATTGTCTTCTTTACACGATGCACATTTTCTGAATTTCTGTTAGTTTTCAGGGACACCACAGTATGAGCAATGCTGTTGGGACATTACACTGTTGTTGGTTACTCCCTGTCCCGTGGGGGTAACCCTGTTTCGTTTAAAGGGACCTCTCTGTCTGGTCCGTTTCCTCTCAGCCTGCAACCTGCGAGAAAATGTTCACTACTACCACACCTGTAGCAATGGGTGCAATACTCACTTCCATTTTGCTTGCAGCCAACACGACTTGGCCCGGAGAAGTTGTGTTGTGGTGCGAACCCTCTTTGGTATTGAGCTGTCTCTCCTCTCTGCCCTGGTCCTGGGGGTGGCCAGCGGTTTTGCTGTGGATACTGGAACTGAGGAGGGGGGATGCATTATTGTGGTATAGGTGAGGTGAAATACTGTGGCTGTGCTTGGTTAGGCTGTCGCATTGACTCTCTGATTTGTGCAACTTCAGCGCCTATGTTTTTCAGTAATGCCATATCAGACCGCATTTCTTTCAGTTCACTCAGAACATCAGGCTGAAATCTGCTGTTTTGGTCTGGATTAGTATTTTTTTTCCTTTTTCTCTGCAGTTGTCTCGCTGGATTGAGCTGAGGGCACTGCGGTTGGCCGCTGCCGGTTAAGTAGTTTATTTTTATTTTGTCTCTCTGCTTCGTTGGCACAAGCAATGTTAACTTTTTCGAGGAGCAGCTCATCAGTTGATGTTGTCTGTTGCAAATACGGCTGAAGATCACTTCTAATGCTGTCATTTTGCAGGCCTGTGAGAACAGTGTGGAGAAACACTCTGTACGAGGACAGGATCATATCTTAGACCAGATTCTGCCTCCTGTGAAGCAAACAGAATTTTCTGTCTTAAATCCAGAGCGCGGATCAGGAAGTTTTGTGGAGTCTCCTTGTTACTTTGGACCTCTGAGGTCAGTTGTTTGTACAGTTCTGTTGCTCCTTTTTCTTGATAATGGGACCTGAGAATCCTCCTCAAGGTAGGTAAAGTCAGGTTGATTTTTCCCTCTAAATAGCTGCGTAGTTGTAGGCCTGGTGCTATTGCTCTTATCACTGCATCCACTATTTCTATTTCAGGAAATCCCTTGCTCATGCCTTGCTCAATTTGATGTGCTAGACTAGAGAATGTAAGTTTGTCTTTTTGACCTGGTTCACCAATCTGGCCTGATATTTTAAATTCTCTGCTCCACTGTAATGAGACACGTGGTTGGGGGGTCTGTTGGACAGTCACATTGTCTTGTTTAATAGTATTACCTTCCCCACTCACTAACGTTTGGGCCCCACTGGTCTGGTCTGGTTTTGCCTCTAGTGAAAACGCTAAGGCTGACTGTAGTTTCTCTATCTCTTTAAGCAAACGTTCTCTTTCTGACGGCTGTATGACATGTTCCTGCACCACGTCTGTCTGTTTGTCACCTGAACTCTGCTATTTTTCTCTGTTAATTTCTCTTAATAAAGCAGCCTGTTGTAACTCAACTATTTTATCTTTTAGAACAAGTAGCTCTGCCATACCCTGATCCTCAAGTTCACTTAGCTCTTCTCTCTCTAAGTGCATTGTAACTTGTGAGATGAGAGACTAACGGCTTTTACCTGATACATACTCAAAAGTTGACCCGGCAATAGTTAGGAAATCACACACTTCAATCAAATCATCCCTTGTCAGTGTGTACAGTTTACCACCAACTTCTAGCTTCAAGTCTTCTAGCGCTGAGGAGTCCATTTCAATCTCTTTTCCTGTGGACATTGTCAGTGTAATGTAGAACCTTCACTTTGCAGATGAGACAGCGTAACTCTCCTGGCACCCGTAGTTGACCTCAGATTGTATACAAGTCCCTCTCCGTAGCTATTGAACCACCACACGTCGTCGTCCACCCTAGTTGTAGTGAAGATGGGTTGAATTATGATCGGGGACATCTATCTGGAACAGCTGGCCCTCGTCAAATTCATCCCGGACGAGTCCCCAAATGTTACGCCCCTGATAAAAGGGAAGAATTTTGACAAGAGTCAAAGATAGGTTTCATTCTCCGGTACTTTACTCGAGTCAGTCAACAAATGAAACACCGTTCAATAGCACATACAACTTGGCTATTAACACTGTATTTCAATCATGACTTCTTAATTACCACAATATCATTGATAAGATAATATAATTGACAACATATTACATATAACTGTGTGCATACACAATATGGCGGCAAATGCGCGCTACGCAGTGTTTGTTCATGTAACCATGTAGACGTTACTACACACATTCTCGGCTATCACACACATCAGCCCAAGCTGCTAAAACGTAATAATAACACACTCAATATTTCACACAACTGCTTTGAAACACTCCTTACACATGTTATGTTATAGTTTGGCCCAATTTGTTATGTTTTTGTACTATCTACATACCTGATAAAAGGGAAGAATTTTGACAAGAGTCAAAGTTAGGTTTCATTCTCCGGTACTTTACTCGAGTGAGGAAAGTGCCGCGAAACCCCCCAGATATGTGGGCGGAGACAAGAGCAATCGATCTCCGTCTCCCACATCAAGGCCATCTAGTCGATCACAGTTTAACAGATCACACGTCTACAAAATGAACACAAACAAGCGCAGACAGAATACCTTCTCATCCTTTCCAAACATCCTACAATTAAACTACATTAACAAAGGTCAAAGGTAACAGTTAAAATACTGTCAATGTTACAAAAACAATCTATTACATCTGTACATGTAACATTTGAGTGGAGTACGCGGCCAACATTTACACCATTCATCATTTGTAGTTATATTAGTCCAGGATGATCAGAGTATGGCCGGTTATTTTTTGCAATGTAGTATGCCGTTCTAAAAACATTTTGGAAGCCAAAATGTCTTTTTGAGCTTTTAGAAAGTTTGATTTTAAAGCTTCTTCATTTTGTCTTTTTACTATGTCCTGTGCTAATTTGTGACTCTGTGAGACACTATGTTCATTTATTTTCTTTCTCAAAGATTTCATTTGCTTCTCACGGCTGTTGCCATATGGGCCTACCCTACAGTTCTGCCATTCAGTAGAGAATGAGTACCTCTGTTTCCCTGTTCTCATTGCCCCAAGGGATCCCGCTTTCCTGCATGATTTGCATCCTATTTTTTTATTTCCAACTATTAGAAATGGATATTTCTGTGTAAAATATTCAAATTGACTTTGATTCCAGCAGTCAGGCAAGTTGTCAGCCTTCCCTACACTGCTTCCCTGCTCTGCTCCTCTGTCCTCCTCAAACTGCCCTGCTCCTCTGTCCTCCTCAGGCTGCTCTGCTCTGCTCTCCT
>CALSBZ010044507.1:1288736-1318427 GCA_943591055.1 Gobionotothen gibberifrons | reverse complement strand
ACACACACACACACACACACACACACACACACACACACACACACACAGAGATGTGATAAGGGTATTTCCTAAATCCTATCCTATTGTACTGCTCTGTCCCCGAATACAGAGCATGCTCCTTAAATGGATTCAAGTAGTTTAGAGAAAGTGCGTGTGTGTGTGGGACCCTTCAGCGCCATTGACTCGGATCACTATCTTTCGCTACTCTGGCATCTCGGAATAACCTCCTATCTGGACACACACACACACACACACACACACACACACACACACACACACACACAGCCTGTCTGATGACAAGGACAAAGAGAGAGACAGGAAATGAAAAGGATGCAGCGATGGAAGGAGGGAAAGGTTAGGTCTAAACTCTGTAGACCTACTAATTAATTGCAAGTGTATAAAAACGTTTATTTTGTATTGAAAGTCAGGTGTATACCCGTATATTCCCAGGCCCCTTCATTCTGTGGCTAAAGTAGATTTTTGGTGTCTCAGCTGATCTTAAAACAATAGAAAAGGCCCTTAAATGCAACCTTATCCAGTCTACCTTAACTTTCACACCTACATAAATAAGTATCTCATTGTCATAGTTATTTAACCCCAAGCGTTTGTTCACTGTCCATCTTTTAAACTCCCCTCCAATGCCCAAACCCTCACCTCGGTGGCAGTTAAAGGCAATGTGAGCGTCCATTCCCATTGGATAACGGAGAATTTTACACCCGGAAGTAAGTATTCTCCTTACTGTCGATTGATTTTACAGTGATATCTGCACTACTCATCAACTCAAAAACAGCAGATTATCCTTGTTAATTACACAACATTGATTGGTTTAAATTGTGTACAATGGTTTTGTGTTTTTCAGCTTCGACTCTGAGAAACAAATAGTTGTATCGGAGTTTAGGATGGCAGAAGACACTACACTATCCATAATCCTCAGCTATCGTTTGAGACTACACCATGCGCTTTGCTTTACTTGACAGCTTTTTAATGTTTTTAACCTGAACCACCTGGTTAACCCTTCTCTTGCGTTTCAGGTCAAAAGTGACCGAGTGACTTTGTTTTTAATCATAAATATTGTGTTTTTCATACAATTGCCTCAAGACCTTATGCTATCCTCCACACTAGGCCTCTGAACATATACAATTGATGATCACCACTTACATTGATTTATTACCGATGTATTCAACAGTGAAACACCCATGATGTTTTTGGTCAGAATTGAGGGGGTTTATTCTCCGCGTCGGGCCGAACCACACCTCTTAGCTGTGATATAATGAGCATATACCACGGCCTGTCGTGAGCTATTGCTTAAATATATTGCATGGTTTGTTTTGGGACTTGACAAACAACTTTCCTGCAAGGTTAACTATGTTGAAGCACTTATTTTAACCGATATTATACATATGTATTATACTTTTACAAGATGTATGTAGATAGAATAAGAAAGGTTCAGAATATGACAGTTTAATGGTGGAGGTACACACATATTGATAGATGTCTTGTCATGCACTGTTGAGGAACCTGCGACCCAAGTTTTTCATTCATTTGTTTGTTTGTAACCTTTATTTATTCAGATTGGTCCCATTGAGATCATAGATCTCTTTTTCAATGGAGACCTGCAGCAATTAAGTTCCACATGAAACATAAAACAACATAAAACAATAGAGGATATCATACAACATATTTACAAGCTACATTTACATACTTATCAACATTTACAAATACCCATAGTTTCAAAGAGCACTTAGCACTTAGCCTTGCTTTAAAAACATTCAGAGGAATAAAATTGCTCAGTTTCAATTTTAGCTGTAGACTGTTCCAAGCAAGTGGCGCTGCGCATATAAAAGCTGTCATACCTAAGACAGTCCTTGCTCTTGGCACATCTAACAATACTACATCAAGCGATCTCAGACAATAGCTGCTTGCAACTCTCTGTGTGATCAGTGAACAGATGTAATACGGGAGTTTACCCAACATGGCTTTATAAATAAACGTGTACCAATGACTGAGCTTCCGTACAGTAAGTGATGGCAAACGTTGTGTATATGATATGTCAATAAACCTTTGAAAATCTTGAAATCTTGAAAGGGATGTGCAAAATAGCCATTATATACAGTCTTTAATGAACTATTAGTAGAGAATAACGAGTAATGAATATGATTTATAGGGATCTGCAGATAAATGTTTAGTCTTTTCAAGCACCCACTATCAAATATCTCGCCTGATTGTTTGCACTTGACAATCACCTTGCCTGAATTTTACTCAGGTGTAACTAAAGTCTGATTTAAGGGTTGTTTATATTTCACATCATTAATCCAAATCTGCAAAGTAACTAAAATAAATGTAGTGGAGTAAAAATACCAGGTTAACCTTAAAGAAAGCCCTCAGGATTATAAAAGACCCCCTTCACCCCAGCCACAAACTGTTCTGTCTGCTGCCGTCCGGACTAAAACCACCAGACTCAGGGACAGTTATATCTCTCACAGGCTCCGCCCTCTACTGGACTCTATGGGTACTACCTTATCATGCAAGCATTCACCTACTGAGATTTCTATAGACGTAGCCGGCCCCGGGGCGGGCCTACCTGAATGCGTGCGCATCTCACTTCCGTATAAAAGGAGGCCCCGCCTCCTGACCATCATCCTTTACTCTTCAGCGAGCGGAGGTGATAGCCTAGCACTGAGTCCGAGACGTATTTTTTGAGAGAAAGGAAGAAAGAGAAAGAAAGAAAACGAGTATTTTTTGGAATTATGCCCTGGCTTAAATAGCAGGCGCCGATCCCCACCACCTCTGCTTCGAGTGTTTGGGGGACCAGTGCGCGCTCCTCCACAGGCTTTTCTGCAGACGAGGGGGCGCGGCTCGACGGTGAGACGAAGTGAGAGGTACCGGCACGGAGATCTCGTGCCCACGGCACCCTCCACCTCTTCGGCCCACCCCGTGGAACCGGCGTGCCGGCACTCACGGATCTGACTGGCGGGGGGAGAAAATCTCTCCGCCCGGGACGAGAGCGCGAATCCCGCCTCCTCCCTGTATAATGCACAGATCACTACGTTTTCTAATAAGAACGAGGTTGATCTGTATCCAAATCTGAGTGTCTTTTGTTTCCACAAATGCTACACTTAGCCTACATACAATGTTAACCGTACACATTCCCCATTCGCTGCCCCAGCTGTAGCTCCTGTAAAGGAGGTGGCTAGTTGCACAGATGAGAGGGGTGAACCGCAGGGAGTGCTGTCTAATCAAATCAAATCAAATCAGGTTTTATTTATAAAGCACATTTTAAAACGATTTTTGGTCGAGACCAAAGTGCTGTACATGCAAATAATAAATAACGCATTACTACATTCGCAAAGAACAGAAGACAATAAATTACCACAACAAATATAAAAATCCAAGTCATACTCTGCTCTGACTAGAATGCCAGGGAGAAGAAGTGAGTCTTTAGTTTTGTTTTAAAAACCCCTAGAGTCTGGGCCGACCTCACATGGAGGGGCAGAGTGTTCCAGAGCCTGGGGCCAGCTGCTGCGAAGGCTCGGTGCCCTCGGGTTTTGAGCCTGGTCTGGGGCACTACCAGCAGCAGCTGGTCAGCAGACCTTAAGGCTCTAGCCGGAGCCAGCCCATTTAGTGCTTTCAAAACTAATAAAAGGAGTTTAAAATCAATTCGGAACCGAATTGGAAGCCAGTGCAGTGAGGCCAGAATTGGGGTAATGTGGTCACGCTTTTTGTGGCCAGGAAGAAGACGTGCAGCGGCGTTCTGCACTAGCTGCAGGCGTCTAATTGAGGCCTGGTCCATACCCACATACAGACCGTTGCAGTAATCCAACCTTGTGGTTACAAAGGCGTTGATAACCCTTTCCAAGTCTTTACAAGATAAAAACGACTTGGTCTTAGCCAATAGTCGTATTTTAAAAAAGCAGGTTTGAACTACGCTGCTGACCTGCTTATCAAATTTAAAAGTGCTATCGAAGGTCACTCCAAGGTTCTTGACAGAGGGGAGGATGTTTTTTTTGAGGCAGCCCAGAGTATCAACTGGGGAGGCTGGAGGTTGGGGTCCAAAACAGATGACCTCAGTCTTACTCTCGTTTAGGTTGAGGACATTTAGGCTCAGCCAGGATTTGACCTCTGTCAAGCAGTCCATCAATAGCTGTAAAGAGTTTGCATTGGAATTGAGAGGCAGATAGATTTGTAAATCATCTGCATGACAATGGAAGGGGACATTGTGTTTTGTAAGGATTGAACCCAGGGGCAGTGTGTAAAGTAGAAAAAGGATGGGGCCCAGAATCGAGCCTTGGGGAACCCCACAGGTAAGAGGGGCTTTGGCAGAGGAGAAGGCACCCAGCTGCACTGAAAAGCTATGGTCTGTCAGGTAGGACCTGAACCATGCAAGGGCAGAGCCTGTGATGCCAGCGGACTGTTCAAGCCGTGACAACAGGATGCTATGGTCCACAGTGTCAAAGGCAGCTGTCAGGTCTAACAGCACCAGGACAGCTGGGCTACCTGAGTCGGCGGCTAGGAGCAGATCATTAAAAACTCTTAAAAGGGCTGTTTCAGTGCTGTGCATGGGTTTAAAGCCAGACTGAAACGTTTCATGGATTCCATGCATGGTTAAAAAAGACTGCAGCTGGGCATAGACTACTCGCTCCAGAACTTTGGATAAAAAAGGTAGCTGGGAGATGGGCCTAAAATTTGCGAGAATGGAAGGGTCGAGATTTTTCTTTTTAAGTAGTGGCTTTACCACGGCATGAAGGTAGCTGGGACACACATCCTGAGCCAAGAGAGGTATTTAAAAGTAATAAAATACTTGCTCCAACTGAATTAAAAACAGCTCTGAGAAGGCGAGAGGGAATGCTATCTGAGCTGCAGTTTGTCGGCCGCAGGTGCTTGACCACATCCGAGAGAGAAGAGAGGGATACAGGCTCAAAGTGGTCGAGGACAGCAGGGCACAGGAAAGGAGCAGGATATGGGGTAGCACTAGTGTGGGCTAGCCTAAGAGCAGATACTTTTTCGATAAAAAATGTAAGGAATTTATCACAGAGAGTGGTCGATGGCACAATTGGAGAAGCATCACAGGGATTAATGATCGAGTTGAGGACATTAAAAAGAACCTGAGGTTTATGGCTGTTTTTGGAGATTAACAGAGAAATATGCTCTGTTTTGGCTGCTTTGACTGCCGTCTGGTAGTCGGAAAGACAAGCATGAAGGATTTATAAGGAGACATGGAGTTTATCCTTTTTCCATTTTCTCTCTGCGCGCCTGCAAGCTCGTCTGAGGGCACGAGTACAGTCATTTAGCCAAGGCTCTGAGAGAACTTTGGTGCGTCTAAGTGTAAAAGGAGCAACAGAATCCAAAATTAGTGTACATGTCGAGTCAAACATGGAGATAAGCTCATCAGCATTAAAAGCACAGTTCACATCTAATTTACAGATCAGGAAAACATTAAAAACTTCAGAAAACTGTGAGGCAGTCAAGGGGTTAATCGAACGCAGACGACACGCAGGAGCACGTGATTCGACTCCTGCGGAAGGGATCGAGGTTGTAAACAGAACCGGTAAATGGTCTGAGATACGCGTTGTTACACAGATTTCATCCACAGATTTCATCCACAGATTTCATCCACAGATTTCATCCACAGATACAGACAGTCCAAACGATAATACTAAATCTAAAGTGTGTCCTTTTTCGTGTGTTGGGCCAGCTACGGACTGAATGAGACCGAATGAATCGAGGAGATTTAAAAATCCCTAACCAGAGGTTTGGACTCGTAACACACATGGACATTGAAGTCTCCGCAAATCAAAACACGATCATATTTCACCATGATCCCGGACAGAAAGTCAGCAAAGTCATTTATGAAATCCTTATTGCACTTTGGCGGACGATACACGACTGCGCAGAGTATAGGCGAGGACGGGTTAAGTTCAAAAAGCTGCAACTCAAAGCTAGCATAGCTCTAAAGGAGAGCGCTATGCGGTTACAGGGGCATTATGGCCGGCGTATAACTGTCAGAGAACACACTACGCCTAGAGCAAAGACTCCAATTAATGCAGTTTACCGAAGTGGTGGTAAGGGCTGCATTATGGCGGAGCCCGCACTCACACAAGAGCGCGTGGCGGTGCGTTCAGGGACCTCAGTAGAACACACTACGCCTATAAAGACTCCGATTAATAGCTGTTTGCCGTAGTGGTGAAAACAGCATTATGGTGGAGTGCACGCTCACACAAGAGCGCACGGCGGTGCGTTCAGGGACCTCAGTAAATAATCGGCCCTTTCTGTGTCGACCCTCCATGGGCAAATCTTCCCTTCACGGCGAGTTTTTCGGCAGAACGGGTCACCAGAGAGTATCACAGCTTCATAGCTGCGGCCCCCCAGCTGAGGGCTTGTCCATTAGCACAATGTTATGGGGAATGGAAACTCAGCTGTGTCCTAACAAAGTGGATGGACAGGACGCTGAAACGGGGCTATTCACTCCAGTTTTGCAGTGTCACACCTCCTTTTACGGGCATGCGAGAATAAATCTGTCTTCCCAGGAGGAGATTGGTTTCCTCTCAGCAGAGATTCAGGCTCTGGTGCAGAAACAGGCTGTGTCTGTTGTGCACCCTCAGCACAGAGAAAATTGTCTTTATTCCATGTACTTCCTGGTTCTCAGGAAGACAGGGGAACACCCCCCCCCTGCAATCTCCGGTTCTGGGGTCTCCCGGGCGCGGAGGTCTTCACTGGGACGGGTAACCTCCTACACCACAGTGTTCACAGGAACAGGATGGGGAGGGACCTGCCTGAAGAGGGCTATAGGTGGGCGCTGGTCTCTAACAGAAACACGACACAGCAACCTCCTAGAGCTACGGGCGGTAGTGTTAGTCCTCCAGCATTTCATGCCCCTAATTCAAGGGAGACATGTATTGGTCAGGAGCGACAACAGCACCACAGTGGCTTATATCAACAGGCAGGGCGGAGTCCGCTCCGCCGCCTTGTTGGCCACAGCGGAGAGGCTGTGGTTATGGGCATCAGAGGTGGTTTTATCTCTGAGAGCCCTCCATATCCCGGGACTGGAGAACAGGGGGGACGACCTCATGTTGAGGGGCGGCCCCCTGCCAGGCGAATGGACGCTTCACCCAGAGGTGGTGAAGCAGATCTGGGCCCAGTTCGGGAGAGCGGAAGTGGATCTGTTCGCCAGCCGGCGCAACAGCCACTGTGCCCTGTGGTTCTCCATGGCCCTGAGCGACGACCCGCCTTTAGGGGTGGACGCGTTTGCACACGAGCCATGGCCAAGGAAGCTGCTATACGCCTTTACACCGCTGTGTCTCATTCTCCCTCTCCTGGGGAGAGTGAGGCGAGAACGTCTGGCAGTCATTCTGGTAGCGCCGGATCACGTCGGGGCTCCGTGGTACTCAGGGATGACACAGATGAAGTTGGGCCAGCCCTGGGCAATCCCCCAGTTCTGGGGGGGCAATGTCTCAAGAGGCAGGTGCAATCGTTACCCACGGGGCGTTACCCACTCTGGGCCGTCCTCTCTAGGCTTGGCTCCAGAGGGACAGGCTGAACCAGGGTGGATTGTCTGACAGCGTTATTCAGTCTATCCAGGCAGCTAGAGCTGTATCCACCACAGCCTGTTACAGGCCGAAGTGGCTGGGATTCATGTGAGGAGCGGAAAATAGAGCCCCAATATTGTGAGTTGGGCTCTATTTTGTCCTTTTTACAGTTATTGGTGGACAGAGGACTTACTCATTCTACTGTAAAGTGTATGCAGCAGCCATCTCGTCCTGTCATGATGGATTCAACGGCAGGTCAGCCTTTTCTCATCCACTGATGTTGCGGTTTTTTACAGGGGGTCAGGAGGCTGCGCCCAGTAGTGTGCGCCTCCACCCCGCAGTGGGACCTGCCGCTGGTGCTCGAGGCTCTGGTCAGAGAGCCATTTGAGCCTCTCGAGCTCTCCTCCCTGAAAGCACTGTCGTGGAAGACAGTGTTGCTACTTGCCTTAACGTCAGCCAAAAGAGTGTCCGAGTTATCCGCTCTGTCAGTGCACCTGAGCTGTTTACTGATTCGGGGTGATCGGAGCGGGGCGACACTCAGACCGAACCCCTCCTTTATGCCCAAGAGCCTAAGAAGTGCGTTCAGGTCGAGGGTTATTCAGTTGGGGGGGGGGTTTAGTCTTCCACCCCATGGTGGGTCCAGGGAAGCTAAATTACACCTCCTCTGCCCGGTGCGCGCGTTAGCAGGTTATGTAGAGCGCACAGCTCCCCTGAGACGCACTGAACAGCTGTTTGTGCGCTTCGGGGGCGGGGTGACTGGAAAAGCTCTGTCCAAGAAACCCCTGGCAGGCTGGCTTTGCGGAGGCATTGCACACGCCTACGAGCAGGCAGGGAGAGCCTGTCCCACGGGGGTCCGTGCGCACTCCACACGAGCTGTGGCTGCATCGACAGCTTTATTCAACGGTGTGAGTGTGGAGGATATATGCACGGCGGCGTCTTGGTCAACGCCAGGTCCCTTCATAAAGTTTTATCTCTTGGATATGTCTGGCTCTTTCTCAGCGTCTGTGCTTGCTGGGGCAACACAGGACTGGTGAGGAGGGGGCGGGGGCTGTGGGTCAGTGGGCATCTGACCCCCTCCCCGGGCGTAAATGCGCTTACGTTTCTCCGGACTCCTGGAGGGTCACGGGGTGACTTAATGCGCTTTGGGCCCTTACAGGGCCATACACACTCTGCACGGGGTCAGTGTTTGAGTGTGGGGACATAGGGGGCACTTGCGTTCTCCCCGTGCTCTTTAGGGACTCAGGAGAGAGGGTGCATAGTAAACCCATACAGCTGCGGACTTTCCCTGTCTGCCTATAGGCGGACGCAGGGGAGCCCTCAGCACTGTTTTCGAGCACACTTTTTTGCGAGGCAAGCGCATCAGGGTGTACTCTATCGGCCGCAGCCTGGACTTCTCCACGGTTACAACCGAGGGAGAGGTGAGTGAGGCGCAGCGGCTGCTAAAGCCGGTCAGGGACAGTGAGGTGGAACGGTGTGCTGGACGACAGTGCATGCATACAACGGGGCTCCTGTGAGAGATATAACGCCGGGTTACATATTGTAACCCTTGATATATTAGCACAGGCGGAGCCCTCTACCCTGGAGCACTGTCTGTCCTATACCGCTCTCTGAAGAGTGGTGAAGGATGATGGTCAGGAGGCGGGGCCTCCTTTTATACGGAAGTGAGATGCGCACGCATTCAGGTAGGCCCGCCCCGGGGCCGGCTACGTCTATAGAAATCTCAGTAGGTGAATGCTTGCATGATAAGGTAGTACCCATAGAGTCCAGTAGAGGGCTCCGCATATGCTAATATAACAAGGGTTACAATACGTAACCCGGCGTTTCATCCCACAGGCCAGAAGACTGTTAAACATCTGAACTTTGAAACAACAACCATAACATTCATCTGGCTGCTACTTAGAAATTATTCATCTAATATATCATATTCCAATCACTTGTATAGACTCTTATGGCACTATTTCACACATTTTCTTTTTGTATTTGACTTGCACTATTTTTTCAGTTTTTCAGTTTTATTGTGTTGCACTGTTGGAGGAGCCAACTAACCCAGTGACCTAAGATTTGTATCGTCATAACTACACTGTAGCTATGTACACATGACCAATAAAAGCCTTGAGTAGAAATACAAAGTAACAATAAATTGCATGTTTTACATGCTGCTGTAACAAAAACATTTCCCAACTTGGGATCAATAAAGTATATCTTATCCTATCTTAAGATGATCGAAAACTACAATTACCAGTAGAGACGCGCCATAGAACATGTTGCGAAACACACATATAGCCAGCATGTGTAGTTCTGGTGGGTGGGGGGGGGGGTGGACACGTTCGAGTCCAGTTTTGGATAGTGTACCGTGGTTTCATTCCATTTCAAAGTGCTGTTTGACTTCGCGCACTACCACTAAAACATCAAATCACAGAGCTTGAGGACTCTGGGATACATTGCAATCAGTTGAAAGCTCTTTGCGTCTGTTTATGAAGCTGAAGGAGACTCGGTGCGTCACAACTGCACGCCAAAGGACCCTGACCAAGCGTCGCTATTGGACTATCAGGGAGTGAGCCTGTGTTGGATTGGTCACTTATTTTTGTACGAAGCCATTAGTGTATGAAGACATAAACGTACATGTATAACTTTTTGTTCAAGCTCAGCTGGTCCACAATATTTATTTTGACCAATATGAGTTCACCATTTGTACTCTCCTTACTAGAGTAGAACCGACATATTGGTAGCTAGCTGGCAGTACTGTTTCAATGTTTTCATAAAATGTTCTACTAAAAGGCTAAAAGTATTGGTATTTATTTTATTTAACCTATATTTAGTAGAATTTAGACAGGTAATATCCTTGAAACACAAAAGCTTATTCTCAAAGAGGCCTGACAAAACGTTGTAGCTAGAGGGGATACTTGTGTTGCAATGGGCCATGGTTAATGTCAAAGCCTGCAAGTTTATATTGTTGTCTTTATGTCTGGTATCAATACAATTATGCATTGTTGTGTGTAAGTGTGTGTGTATCCCTCTATGTGGGGCTGTATCTGCATGCCAGTGTGTGTTGATAGTGCAGTAATGGGTTTTAGCTCAGCGCTGAAGAGGGTTTTTAAATGGAGTCAGAGAGGACAGGACAGACTGCTGATGTCAACACAGAGAGATGAGATAAAGTCAGGTTAGCGGCAGAGGAGGGGGACGGTGGGGGGGACGGTGGGCGGTGGCAACAGCACAGGACTGGACCCACAGGAGAGGCTGCTGATGCCAAAGATAACACTGAACTCTAGATGCTTAAATCCCATCAGCATCAGGAAGAGGCTGATTACAAAGTGACAGGCTCACTGAGTGACCAACTGCGTATCTGGCTGTCTGCGCTCCTGAATACTAATGGAGATGTCCCTTTAGCAAAATCCTGTTTGTTCCTTCACTGCATCTGGAGAAGAACACAAAGCAGTGTTGAGATGTTCTTAGTTCAGTCAGTCAGAGGGTCACATAAATTAGACTGGATTAAAGATAAGAGGAAGTTGTTTATATCTCTTATCCCAAGTCTTAGTGTTACTTCTAGCAAGCCAGTGCTATTTTAGCCATCAAAATGAAGGCCTATGTGGCTGACCACTAGCAATAATTACAATTGATCACAGTCACAGTGACACAAAGTAGAAACATTGCATTTTGTATTATTCTACCTGTGTTTTTCATCACTTTATGATCAGTTTATATCCTAGAATAATAAGTTGAATTGTTTGGGTTTTGCTAGACAATATATTTAGGTTAAGGAACATGCCCCTGAAGTATGGAGAGCCGAAGCAAAAAAATAACTTGCGATTATTTTATACTACGTTTTTTTACTGTTGTGAAGAAAGGCCTGACAAATTCGAATAACCGTTTGCTCATTATAGTTAATAAATAAATGTTCTATCTTACATTATTGACCAAAGTAGAACACAAAATCAAAAAGGAACGTTTTGAAATGTAAGACCTAACATAATAATGCAGGTTTTCTTTTCCATGGAGGAAACAATGTTATTAATGTGCAAGCAGGCCAAATATTTCAGAATAAACTGTGTCAAGTCTAGTTCCAGCCATACCATAATTCCAAAAAAGTTTAAATCTCAATTTTCCTGTAAAACTGGCTGACAAAAATCCAAGTTACAAAGAGAATGACTAACTAGTTACTGAAAGATTTGACAGCAGTGAACAATTTGTCCCTGGCCACCAATGTAAAACAAACCAGAACTATGCAGCTCATCCTCTGCAGGGGAAATACCGTTTGGAAAGTTTGTAGAGACTCTCCTCCTGAAGCCATCTGTCCCTATGCAATCTTTTGTGCTGCACACTGTACTTGCCCTTCCTAGCTCTCTGTCAGCATACCCTGATTATCTCTTCTCTCATCACTCCTTCCCCCTCTCTATTATCGCTCTGTCTGCGCCCTCTGTCCCGCTCTCCCCCACTGAACACTCTCAATTTCTCTCCTTCTTTACCTTTACCAACCACTCTGTATATTTCATTTGCTCTGTTTTCCTCTAACTCTCTCCTATATCTGCCGGGGAGAAGCGTCAGTACTCAAAATGATGGGCTCTGACCCCTGCTTTGGTATTCAAAACGGAGGCTGTGTTCAAAAACGCATATGATACTATTTATTTTGTGTGAAATTCAGGGATTTCAGATTGCATAGTTTGCAAAATGCTCTGTTTGCAAAACATTTTTTAAATGTATACTAAATTAGCAAGAATATCTGTATGAGATTTGAGCTAAACTCCCAGCCCAACACACATCGCAGTTCTTCGTCCAATACCTACGGTGGCAGAAAGGTCCAAACGAGCTTCAACAGCCCAAAACATTTCCATTAGGATAAACGTGCTGCACTTTCAAAAACGATGCAAATATAAACACACCAACTCTCACTGTAAACTTACCTAAAATATAGGTTGTATTGGCTTATTAACAATGTGATCTCATCATTCCTTCTGAAATTATTACAGATCGGCTGTAAGCTACCTGGCTAGCTTAGCTAACTTAGTCATTTCGAATATACTGGCACAACACTTACAATTTTGAAAAAGCCATACTCAGTGACAGTTGGCCAACTTTATAATCCCCAAATCCAACAAGCAAAGTGCAGCACGTTTCCCCTAATGGAAGTGTTGAGGCCATTGAACCTGTCGGCCACCGTAAATAGCAGACTGTGAGGCAGATGGTAAAAAACTATTAATTTATGGATGAAATAACAGAACTACTGATCGTGAGATCTTACATAAATACGGAAGAGGATTAGGGGCACATTCTTTTTTGTTTTGTTCTGAGAACAAAAAAAACATAATTTCTTTGGGATCATGTAGCCCTAATCCTCTTCCGTACATATATAATGCACTGTAAAAAACGTAAATAAATAAAGGCTTATTATTATAGTGGATTTTAATTCATCAGTAGCTAGGACCTTTAACGTGATTGATCAACATGTATTAGAGTGAAGATGTATTATTGCTTAGGTATACTTAGTAATATCCAGTATGTATAATGCAGCAATTCGATAACAGCTGGAGTTAGGTAATGTGATCTGAACTTTTGTTCCCACCTCTGCCTCCTTGCCCTCTCTGTCACCTTTTCTCTCTTGTGTTTCATTGCGTGGGCAGATCCAATATGACTGTGTTCTTGACTTTTGAACCTTAATCTGTTTAGATCAGGGGTCTGCAACAGGCGGTCCGGATCCGGACCCAGACACCGACCTATACGGACCCGGACCTATAATCAATACATTAATAGGGGATTTCAATTTCGATGGGGCGATTCTATTTTAACCGCGGCCGACAGGGGGCGAAAGAGACGAGTGAGCGATACAGGGAGAGAAACACAGAAGAAGAGGTGAGATTAAAAAAAAGCGAGTGAGGGACTGCAATATAAGAGGGAAAGAAAGAGAAACTTTAAAACTGTTCAATTGTTATGATGTGTAAAGACTGATATTGTTCTATAATCGTCTGAAACAGTTAAGTCATGATGTGAAACGGTTAACAAAGAAAAAGGGAAACTCAAGCTGCTGCTACACTTTATTTTATTTATCTAAAATTAAGCACTTTTAAGATGCACAATTTTCAAAAGCTATTTTATTTATTTTCTCTATTTTATTTTTAAATGCAGCCCGAGAGGAACGTTACACATATCCACAGTATTTACTGTATATCTGTATAGTTCAATGTTAATTGACAATAAATATTGTACTTTCTTTATTTGATTGGCAGTGTTGATTATGTCCGTTATTCTCGAGTCCAGAAGAGAAAGTTTTTAAAATAAGGAGATCAGTGAGTCTCGGCTAAAGTTTCAAATGGTGGTACTTTAATAAAAATAAGGCGCGGTAATGTTACAAGCAGGCGGCAGTTCAAAGGAGGAACACAGCTGTTGTCCTCCGAGGAGTAGGTGTAAAAAGGGCAGAACGGAACTTCTTCTGTCCTTTTATAACTCAGGTAGACTCCCCCCCCGTTTTCAGCTGGTGACTTCCGCTTGTTTCTTCAATGTCCGACGTCACACTAAACAGAGGATCTTTGCATTGCACATTCAACACATGACTAAACACACCTCTTCTCCTTCATTCTCTACATATTCTCCTTCATGTCTTTTCATTTGGTCAATTTAATGGCTTGTGGTTACGTTACGTTACGTCTCTGAAGTCAAGTTACTGTTAGTATTTCGGACATTACTTCCGGAAAGCTTTTCAAAATATACACAGACTGGAGTCAAACCGGAAGTATTTTCACAATAAAAGCTTGACCTCAGAGATTGTGCGAAAACTTCTGTTTTTTCAGTATAAGTCAGCATTTTAACTAAATTATGCCATAAAACATTGATTAAAATTACTAACAGTCCCTCCTTACACACCTTCAAAGTGTGTACAAAATACTGAAATCAATGAGTTCTTCATCTGAACTTTACATAGTACATATATAAAAAAACATACAGTCAAAATGGAATGGTTCAATAACCTCAACTTTATAAAAATACAAAACTACTTTGATGGTGCTGGAACATAGAAGTTTTCCCTTGTGCATAACTTCTAGTGTTAACATTCAATATCATTCTAAAAATAGCAGCATGGCTTGGTATTGGAACATTTCTTTCTCCCTCCTTTCACAGAAACTGTTCACATACCACGCTCAGTGTTAAGGCACTTGTTTTTATAAAGTGTCACAGAAACAGAGTATTTCTGAATAGTGCAAAGTAATAAAAAACACAAAATGTACTATCTTAGAACAGTATACAAGAATAAAGAATACAAATGAACTATCTTGGAATAGTGTAAAGTAATTTGAAATGGATTCACTCTATCTTAGCATTTTGGCTTGTTCGCTTTTCACATGATTTGGACAATCTCATCATCTACATCCATCTCTGTTTCTGGGAGTAGGTTGTCTTATTCTGCTAGCATTTGTAACTGTTACTTCTTGAGAAATGTACCCTCCTTTCTATCATACCTTTTAAGGTATGAAAGTAATATGTCCTCTAGAAGAGGCCGTCGTAATCAATTGGTACGTTAGGACATGGAATGCAACTGCAACATCTAGCACTCCCCTTAGTGTCCCTATGCTATCCTTGTATTAACTACAAAAAAACATCACTGGCTGTGCTAGTGCAGAGGTCCCAGTCCAATCCTGTGACAAGACTAAATACTAGGTTTTGGTTCCTCGATATCACCAAACATCTACTCTGGCATTCCAGACAGTCATTTCTGGGAGAAGATTTTGGTCAGCTACAACAGTTGCAGAATTTCATAATTTGTGGTTCCTACTTCAGTACCTTTGGTGGTCTGTGCTAATGCAGTGATAAAGTCCCTGAAATGGTGTGAACACCAGTGTAATATCACTAACTCATCATACTAATTACTCTTCAGTTCTGATCTACTTAAAGAACTATGCTAAATCCCTTTAACAGTGTGTGCAACTTTGGGTGCCCGAGCATGTGATAATTACTCCCTCCTTTATCAAGGATCTTAAAAAACAGAAGTCATTTGGCTTGGTTTGTAGTTTAATTTAGGAATTTTTCTTATGACAGATATGTTTCTACTTTAAATAACATCTCTAAATGTCAGGTCATCTGGTTTAATGGATGACCTTTAAGAGGTGGTGGCACTTGTCTTTTTAAAACTCATAATCTGGAACGACAAACAAATGTTACTTCTCCCCTAAACGTTCTCCTCTGGTAATAACTATGCTACAATGGTGAAAACAATACTCTTGGTTGGAATACCATCTCTGGCTTGGTTGTTGGAGTTCTACCTTTAACATTTTCCATACACTTACAGATGTGTCTGCTTTCATAGAGTGGTTACTAAAACTATCCCTTTAAACTGTAGATCTATATTGTAACAAACTAAATCTTCCCCAAACTCACACATGAATAAGAATCTCTAAAAGAATAATTTGTTTATATTATGAAAAGATTGAACATGTTCCACCCTCAGTGTGTTTTAGGATTATTCTCTCATTTGACTTTAATAGTTTCCTCTTTTATAAATGTGTTTATGTGTAAAGTCACTCCCGTTTTCCTTCTCTCCCCCTCTGGTCGTCAAGCCACGACCCCCTCACGTTCTGCTGGCCCCCTTCTTCTCCTCCTGGTTCTTGAATCCTTCCGCTGCAACTCTCTTCAGTGGCACAACTGCTTTGCCTGTACAGTCTCTTCGCTGTTGCATGTAGGGCGTATTCTGCTCTCATGTCTTGTGCAAAGTCTTGTAGCTCAGCTTGCAACTTTATGTCCTGTCTTGAGGGACCGATGAGATTATACCTCTTTCAGCATGCTGTCTTGGTCTTGGATGCCTCAGGTGAAGATGATTCAGCTCGAGTTCTCTGACTGCTGGATGGAGGAGGAGGAGTCTCTTGTGGTGAGGTCATTGGTCTGCTGGAGTTGGGGTCGTAGCAGTCTTTCAGGCAGAGAGAGAGAGAGAGAGAGAGAGAGAGAGAGAGAGAGAGAGAGAGATCTCGGGACGCATCACCTATTGATAATTCTAACACACTGAGGAAAAATAAATCCAATCCCTTCCACTCTATTCTCTTAATCATACTATCTGTCTTAGATGTTAAACGCCCTCCAAACACAATCAATGTCTACTAATAATTTTACCATATCCCAAAACACTGCTTTCACCCACTGTAACATGTTTACCCCAAATACTCTTTTAGGAATCCATTTTCTTCTATAAACTTAAATACCTACATGCTTCGAGCACCTCATATTTCACACACTATAAAAGAACGTCCTCACTTTTTCTCCATCATTTTAAATCTCACTGTTATTTATCTGGGGAATTTTGTTCATAGAGTATGTGCGTACAAAGCTGTACTTGTGGGTTGGTAGCCTGTTTCTACTGTAGTAATTCTCAATAATTTTGCTCAGATAGGTCACCGATCGGTTGTTCATAACTTATCAGGGGGTGTTATGGTACAGTCTAAAACATGGATCCCGTGTATTTGGTGATTCCCCTAATCTGTAAATCCCCATCACTTACATATCCTGATCACTTAAACCCATCTCATCATTTGATACAAAAACTGCATATATGGGGGGTGAATCATCTTGATTATAACCTCCTCACCTTTGGGTACCAGTGTTTCTAACTCCTTCTCTCGTTGCTCAGGTGATCTTTTGGCTCTGGGGATAAGTGAAAGTATCTGGAACACAGCTGGAGTTTTGTTAGTGATGTGGGCATTCTCTCTGAGTGAACTAATGGATCCATGTCTTACTTGATATTGTACTCCCCTTCCAACCAGAAAGGTGCCAACTGTAATGAGCACAATCAACAAAACTATTCTGACTCTTATCCCTAGTGGACCCCACAATTGCTTTGGCTTTGTTCTCGACTTAATCTCTATTTTCTCCATGGTTGTCAGTTACGATGGACTGTCCACTCCAAGTAGGGAATGAGTCCTTACCCCAAGTGAAGGAGTTCAAGTATCTCGGGGTCTTGTTCTCGAGTGGGGGAACAAGGGAGCGTGAGATGGGCCGGAGAATCGGAGCAGCGGGAGCGGTACTGCAGTCGCTTTACCGCACCGTTGTGACGAAAAGAGAGCTGAGCCAGAAGGCAAAGCTCTCTGTCTACCGGGCCATTTTCATTCCTACCCTCACCTATGGTCATGAAGGATGGGTCATGACCGAACGAACGAGATCGCGGATACAAGCGGCAGAGATGGGTTTTCTCCGCAGGGTGGCTGGCGTCTCCCTTAGGGATAAGGTGAGAAGTTCAGTCATCCGGGAGGGACTCGGAGTTGAACCGCTCCTCCATCGCGTCGAAAGAAGCCAGTTGAGGTGGTTCGGGCACCTAGTTAGGATGCCACCTGGGCGCCTCCCTAGGGAGGTGTTCCAGGCACGTCCAGCTGGGAAGAGACCAAGGGGTAGACCTAGGACCAGGTGGAGGGATTATATCTCTTCGCTGGCCTGGGAGCGCCTTGGGATCCCCCAGTCAGAGCTGGTTGATGTGGCCAGGGAAAAGAAAGTTTGGGGCTCTCTGCTGGAACTGCTACCTCCGCGACCCGACCACGGATAAGCGGGAGAAGATGGATGGATGGATGGATGGATGGTTGTCGGTTACAAAATTCAAATTATGAGTACAAAAATAACTTATTCTAAAATTTGACTATTTTTCAGGTGTAAAACAAAGAATAGGTTTTCACTTTAGTGTACTATTTATACAAATCTAAAGACAATTCATCTATCGATAGGTTGTTAAACACTTATTATTTATTAACTACTACGTCACTGAAATCAACATATCTGTATAATCATGACACTCCCTCCTTTGAGCATAACATGCTCCATTAATATTGCAATGATTAGTCTATTATGAGCAGGACATGTAAAACCCATAACGTTGCATTAAATAAACATAACTTCTCCGTGTACCCTTAAGGCGTACAAAAATATCATCTGATGTATGGTATAAAAACATATTCGCTAAAAACATGCCACTAGTACAAAAATAGTTTACTTGTTTCAATAACGGCTTCAGTCATGGTATTATGCATCATTGTTTCTGCGAAAAACAATACCCCTGGTATCTCGATAATTCTAGGATTAGAGGCTTGTCTGACACTGCTGAACCAACATATGATAAAATATTTCTCTAAACTAGAGGGAAAATACGAACTATTTTCACAAAAGGTGACATGTCGAGAACATGAAGGGCTTGTGCCCCTCACTAAAAATGAGATATTGCCTTACGCACTACATTATAAATCAGTAAAGTGGCTCAAGAATAAATAGATAAAGACTGATTTTTTAAACTGTTATAAAATCCTAGAACTCCTTCATCTAAGCTCTCAACCAGTGTTATTCTATTTAGTTTGCAGCTCATGCCTTAGAACAGATACTTCAGACCCATTATAAAATTGTGTCTATGAGAAAAATGTAATCTTACTCCATAAATCACATAATTGTTTGACTAAAAAACTAGACTTCCACTAACAATAAATGAAGTTCCCCTTTAAACACAGCCCCGGTCTTCTGACGGGGTCTATCTATGTACTGGCTGGTTGGTTGTGCCAGTCTCTGTCGCTCCGTCACTGTTCTCCCTCTAACAGTCACTCTCTAGTTCTGCTGGGTTCTTGTTGACTTCTTCACTGGTTTGAGACAAGCGACCCTATCGGAACACCTCCCTTTGTAGCCAGACTTCACCACAGCAGAATCGAGTTTCTGTTTTCAGGTCTCAACAGCTTCTCGTCAGGTGTATCGCCGTCCCTTGTACTGCAGTCGGTGTAAACAGGAGGACTTGGTAAGGATCTTCCGTCTTCATATTTTGGGTGAAAATCCATCGTCTTGACCTCACTAGCTGTGTGGACTCAATAGTTTTCTGTGTGGGGGAACAACATCACTCGTAATCTCTATCCTTCTCATAATTACAAAAATAGTCTGCTTAATGTTCTATTATGTTTTAATCTTTACTAATCTATTCATGTTTTATATTTAAATGCAATATGCTACTCTAATAATTTTTTTAAATAACATTCTACCTCTCCCTCCTGTGGTGTCAGATGTGGCTTAATGTAGCTGGATTTCAAGATACCCTTCTGGGCTGAAGATCCATCATCTGGTGGTCTGGCCCTCTGTGTTTCCTCACTGTTGTAGAAGATGGTAGGCTGTCTGGGGTATTTGGTCCATGTTTGGAAATCCTGTTCCTCTTTGACATCCCTGGGAACCCCTGCCTCTGCCGTAGTCATGGAAACCTCCTCTTTGTTGGCAACTGCATGGAGGGCCGTTGTTTGGTACAATGTTCTGCGGACATTCTCTGGACCAATGTGTCAGCTCACCACATCTGTAGCAGCCTCCATCTGTTCTTCGTCTTAATCGTTTCTCTTCTTTCCACTGTCTCTTTTTCATGGGAGTGGACACCTGTGCTGGCGGCTGTACTTGGGTAGGAGGATATGTAGGTGTTTGCTGTTGCAGAAATTGTGTGGGAAGATATTCTGGTACTTGCAGTATCCTGTGTTGCGGACAATATCTGGCCCAATGTGAGATCTGACCACATATGGAGCATCCTTCACCTTGGAAACCTTCTCCTGTTGATCGATTACCCCCTTGGAAACGTCCTCTTTCTCTGCCACTTTGTCTTCCTCGGAAACCTCCTACCCCTCTTTGTTGATTGTGCACCTGAATCTCTGGCACTGAGCTTGAATTGTTGGAGGTGTTTGACCTGCCTTCTCTGGTTCTATGGCCATCTCTGAGAACTTCCCCTCCCATCCCCTTTCATATGGTAGGAGGAGAGTCTTCGGTCAGGCTTGGATACTGCCTTGGAGTTTGGATAGCTGGAGCGGCTTCTGTTATTCCTGCTATGTCTTCCCTCCTTGGTAGGTCTGCTTCTTGGACCACATGTATGCTGTCTGCCGGCCCACTACCGACGTATTTTAGATGATGTAACGGACCTATAACTCTTGATTTCCTTTGGTCCGCTTTCACCCATGCACTTCACTGTTGTAGGTGTTCTTCATGTTCATAGTCAAACACTGCTATTACATGGGCTTCTGTTGGTCCCGGCTGATCATCTGCTGGAATCAATCCCTCCGTTTGCCACTGTTCCAACAGATTCTCTATGTGGTTCCATGTTTCCTGTCTAAAATGTGGATGTGTCGTAACATCTGATCTTCTGCGTATCCTCTCTTTAACAGTTGCAGTTGAGCTTGTCACTGTGACAGGTCTCAACCTGGTGTCATTTGACGACATGTTTCTTGAATACTAGGATAAAATTATTAAGTTATCAAAAATGAAACACTAATCGTCTGACTAGTACCTTTGTATTCATTATAAAAATATCCTATGTCTTCAGATTTTTTTTAGTAGTATTAGTTAAAGGTTTCTAAAGTTAAAAAGATTTTTTTTTTAATTTAAATTTTTTTTAAAGTTAAAGATTTTATTTTATTTTTATTAAAAAATTAAAAAATTAAATTTGCACAATGTTTGGATTTTTGAAATATGAAAAAGAAATATTGTGCAAATGTAACTCTGGTATTTAATGTGTATCCTGAAGTGCATGTAATTATGCAAATGTCATAACTTGTGTTAGCTTCAATACATCTGTGTTCGAATATTCTAGAGTCCAGCCTGAAAGACTATTATGTAAGGTCTCTCATCTTAAAAATAGAAACCACATGTGTTCTTTTAATAACACTTAAGATTAGACTTCAGAATATTTTTGCTGATATTATTATTGA
Organism: Gobionotothen gibberifrons; assembly: GCA_943591055.1. Lineage (NCBI taxonomy): Eukaryota > Metazoa > Chordata > Actinopteri > Perciformes > Nototheniidae > Gobionotothen > Gobionotothen gibberifrons. The sequence continues at coordinate 1,297,240 of CALSBZ010044507.1, read as the reverse complement.
TTACTCTGTTCCCCTATCTGTAACTCTATCTCTCCTTGTCCAAACAACCTTAAACTGTTTGGTTGACCTCAAATCATTTACGTTATAGGGCTTAAAACCTAAAAACGTAATATAAGAGACACTTCATCGAAATGGGAAGAGAATTTCAATATGGTTTAACAATACAGCACAAACACGACAAAACACATCTGCAAACAAGAACACTACCAAAAAAAATAGCCAAAACACACTCGCCAGCAGAAAACACCTCAAACACAGCCAATACACATCCACCAGTAGAAATCACTCTAAACTCAGATTTGAGCCAGAAAATACAACACTGCTATTACTAATATCAAACTTCCATCGGTATAAATAACCTGTTTTTAGCAAAATGCACTATTTTCTAGCTCAAAAAGTGACCTCTGTCCCCTGGTGGTCTCATGTGATCTGCCCTAAAAAGAATACCTCAATTAGCATTCCATCAAATGGCGAGTGTCTTTGTTCTCCTCCCTGTGCTCTAAACAAGATGTCAGCTGAGTTTTTCAACTTTTAACCTGAAGAACAAAGGGATTTGAAAAGACCTCGTGTCTCTCTGGCTGGTGTGAAAGAAAAAATGGGCCTTAAAACCATTTACTTCTAGATCTCCTATCTAGTCACGTAATATTTGACTTAAGGTCACTATGTTTGATCTGTTTCTATTAAAACACGCCATCATGGGACAAATTAAGTCGCAAATCATACACAATCAGCAGAATATCTTCTATCAAACGCACTCACGTCGCGTTACTCGTTGTAATCCACGCGCAATATCTGGTTGCAAATAGAACAGAATAAACACTGAATTTAAAGCCTTAACTTTATTCAGGCCTTTTTTCACTAAAAGGACTTTTTTAAACAGACTTAACTGTTGATTTGATAAACACTCACTTCCCTCAGACTTCGACTGCTTCTCTATGTCTCTTCGTCCAATACAACCTTAAACTGTTTGGTTGACCTTAAATCATTTACGTTATAGGGCACACAACCTAAAAACGTAATATAAGAGACACTTCATCGAAGTTATGAGTGCTGGTATGACCAACCTTAAACCGTGCATACACTTATCAATATAAAAAAATAATATACAACACACACACAAATTAATAACATGCAGGGTTAAAATAGAAAAGAAGGAAATTAAATTCACCGTGCCTGTGACAAAACAACGCCTCGTGGTTTTAGAGTGATTATTTCCATCAATTTAGGTTTTTTAACATTAAATTGCACAGCTGTTTTCAGGATCCGCCGGCCGCCATCAGACACACAAATCTAAAATGGCCTAGTTTAACTAGTGAAGAATTCTGACAATAACTGGTATCTTCTTACCGATTTGATTTGAGCTCTTGTGTGTAAAATGGCGACGAGCGTCTCGAGAAAGCAACCGGCTTGGATATCTCTCCTCCGTCGTTAAGATCACAGCTCAGGGTCACCAACTGTTGATTATGTCCGTTATTCTCGAGTCCAGAAGAGAAAGTTTTAAAATAAGGAGATCAGTGAGTCTCGGCTAAAGTTTCAAATGGTGGTACTTTAATAAAAATAAGGCGCGGTAATGTTATAAGCAGGCGGCAGTTCAAAGGAGGAACACAGCTGTTGTCCTCCGAGGTGTAGGTGTAAAAAGGGCAGAACGGAACTTCTTCCGTCCTTTTATAACTCAGGTAGACTCCCCCCCCGTTTTCAGCTGGTGACTTCCGCTTGTTTCTTCAATGTCCGACGTCACACTAAACAGAGGATCTTTGCATTGCACATTCAACACATGACTAAACACACCTCTTCTCTACATATTCTCCTTCATGTCTTTTCATTTGGTCAATTTAATGGCTTGTGGTTACGTTACGTTACGTCTCTGAAGTCAAGTTACTGTTAGTATTTCGGACATTACTTCCGGAAAGCTTTTCAAAATAAACACAGACTGGAGTCAAACCGGAAGTATTTTCACAATAAAAGCTTGACCTCAGAGATTGTGCGAAAACTTCTGTTTTTTCAGTATAAGTCAGCATGTTTTAACTAAATTATGCCATAAAACATTGATTACAATTACTAACAGCAGTCAGTTGTTGATTACATGCAGACGTTGATAAAGCTACAGGCTACTTCAATATATATCACACTAATTCATAAAGCAAGTTAGACATTTTGATGTTCCGGACCTTTGCATGGGGAGTTTTCTCTATCTGGACCTCGTTGAATTTTAGTTGAATACCCCTGGTTTAGATGGTTAAAGCTGATTGAAATGAAAGACGCAAAGACCTACTAAGTTTACCCGCTGCCGTGAACATAATTTCAAAGCGGAGTTCAAAGGTTAATCCACTGGGATGTGGATGACGAAAAACAGTATGCACCAACTTTGTACCAATAAATATCTACAAAGACACAAAATGACAAAAAAGAGACACAAAAGACAAATAGCCACCCTATATCACTACACTGAATGTGTTCTAAGCCAGGTTTGTAATCAACATATCTGTCTTAACCAATTATACACATAAGTATCTTCATTATCATTAGTGGTGAATACATCTTGGAATCTGTTGCCTTTGATGAGTGTCTTTGGTGGCAACAGAAGCCAAATAATGTAAGTCCTCTTTCTTTTGGATGGCACATTTATTACATGCTTATGAAAAGTACCTCTAGATAGCCACCAAATGTACCATAAAACGATGGTAAGAGCCACTTATGGCGCATTTCAACTGCAGCGCGTAGCACGGTTTAAGCGTGCCGTGCCAAACCCGGCCGTTTTTTTTTTTGCTTTCCACTAGGACTAGTTCCGGCTCAGGGCTACTTTTTCACCTTTTTTCTGGCCCTCCAAAATTGAGGTTCTTACCAGGCCAACAACAGGGCTGAATATGCTAAACTAGTGATGTAAACACTCTCGACTGCTGAATGGTCAGAGAGAATCGCTGGCAAGGGGGCTACAACTACAACAAAATGAACATATTTTACCGTGATTTAATTGTAATACACGTTTCAAATTGATGCCGAAGTAACAAGATACTGATACCGGTTAGTAAAAACCATGAATTAATGCTTTGACAAGTCTGCAGACAAGACGTCAGGCGAAAAACCTTTTAAAATGCGTGTTTTCTGAATGGAGATCGGCTGATATGCTCCGACCGTCCACACTCACAACAACGGCCTACAGACATAAATAAACCAGCGACTGTATTCACCATGACACAGACAGTCTGTGGTTTGTACTTGTTTAACTTTTGTCTAGTTTTGAACAGATATGAGGAGCTAACGGCTGATGTTGGTTTTGTGGGTCGCATTGAAGAAGACGTTACGGCTCCGCCTACACTGCGTTACTATAGTTACTGCCCCGGCTACTAAACTGTAATGGAAATGCAGCATAAAGTGATCCTGGCCTACCAAGGCCTAACTATACCGTACTAAGCCGTGCGAGGCCCTGCAGTGGAAATGCGCCATTAGATGCCTTTCAAACAGACATTTCTTACACTTGACCTTTTAATTGATTCGTTTTACTTACAGTTGTAATGACTTGTTTGGCTTATGGTGATGGCTTGATGATATGCGACTTGTGGTTAATCAAAATGAAAATTCAGTTGTTACGTTCAACAAAGAAAATAGGGCTGAAATAGTCAGACAAATCAGAAAAAAAAGACAAAACTCAAATAAAATGATGCACACTTGGATAGCTTTACGTAATATAATTTAACGGTTAAAAAAACATTGTCTCGAACGGTGTCTACCACACAGGGTGTCCACATCTGTGTCTCTTAGTACCTATAATGCCCTGGGAATTGTACGAGCATTGCCCCAACAAGACGTCTTATAATAATCTGGTGTTTGAAAGACATCGCGTCACAAGTTCGTCAGTCAGTCAGTCAGTCAGTCAGTCCTGCATTTACAGCCATCATAGACATTCATCTTCTGACTGTGAACACACCCTGATAACTTCCTAATGTTCACAGCCATTCAACCCGGTCTCACGACATTTCGTGTTAGTCACGACATTTAATCTATTGATTCGTGTTCACCAACACGATGTCCCCCTTTTTTTTCACCCACACACAAACCTCCTTTTCCCCTCTCTCTCCAAGTGAGGTTCTTACCCTCATTACCTCTGCCCGTCCTACCACCTGTCCTCTGGATCCTATCCCCTCAAACCTCCTTCAGACTATCGCTCCTGATATTCTACCGTTTCTCACCCATTTCATCAATACTTCTCTAACTTCAGGTCACTTTCCAAACAGTCTCAAGGAGGCAAGAGTAAACCCTCTCCTAAAGAAACCCACTCTCAACCCGTCTGATGTCATAAACTACAGGCCTGTCTCTCTCCTCCCATTCCTGTCTAAAACACTTGAACGCGCTGTCTTTAAACAACTCTCCTGTTATCTCCATCAGAACAACCTTCTGGATCCGCACCAGTCTGGTTTCAAGGCAGGTCACTCCACAGAAACTGCTCTCCTTGCTGTCTCTGAGGAACTGCACACTGCTAAAGCAGCATCCCTCTCCTCTGTCATCATCCTATTGGACCTGTCTGCTGCATTCGACACGGTGAACCATCAGATCCTCCTTCGCACTCTCCAAAAACGTTCAGGCACTGCACTTTCCCTCCTCACCTCATACCTCAAAGACCGTACCTACAGGGTAACTTGGAGAGGGTCTGAGTCCGACCCTTGTCAATTAACTACAGGGGTCCCCCAGGGCTCTGTTCTTGGTCCCCTCCTCTTCTCCTTGTACACAAACTCGCTCGGATCAGTCATTAGCCCACATGGTTTTTCATACCACTGCTACGCTGACGACACCCAATTAATTCTGTCCTTTCCCCGCTCAGAGACCCAGGTCGTCGCACGCATCTCTGCTTGTCTAGCTGACATCTCTCAGTGGATGTCTGCTCATCACCTCAAGCTCAACCTTGACAAGACTGAACTGCTTTTTCTTCCGGGAAAATATTGTCCCACTCTTGACCTAACAATCAACATCGGCACCTCTGCTGTTTCCCCGACTCCAAGGAATCTGGGTGTGATCTTAGATAACAAACTGTCCTTCACTGCAAACATCGCTGCTACAACCCGCTGTTGCAGATACACTCTTTACAACATCAGGAGGATACGTCCCCAGCTGACCCAGAAAACAACGTAGGTCGTCATCTCACGCCTAGACTACTACATCTCCCTCCGTCTGGTCTACCTGCATGTGCCATCCGACCTCTGCAGCTCATCCAGAATGCAGCGGCTCGGCTGGTCTTCAACCTTCCAAAATGTTCCCACACCACACCGCTCCTCCGCTCCCTTCACTGGCTTCCGGTAACTGCTAGAATCCACTTCAAGACACTAGTACTTGCGTACCATGCTGCGAATGGATCTGGCCCTTCCTACATCCAGGACATGGTTAAACCATACACCCCAGCACGTGCACTTCGCTCAGCATCAGCCAAACGGCTCACTGCACCCTCGCTGCGAGGGGGACCCAAGTTGCCATCAGCAAAAACGCGTGGGTTTGCTATCCTGGCTCCAAAATGGTGGAATGAGCTCCCCTTTGAAATCAGGACAGCAGATAGCTTGCACATCTTCCGGCACAGACTGAAAACTCATCTCTTTCGACTCCACTTCGAGCGATAGAATTACTAACAAAGCACTTATATACTAATAAAGGACTGGCTTATCTATAAGCCAGTTGAGTAGCACTTGAAATGTTTGGCTCTATGAAACCTGATGTACTTATATGATTCTGTTTCCTTCAAGGTTGTATCTTCCTGGTCGAACGCACTTATTGTAAGTCGCTTTTGATAAAAGCGTCAGCTAAATGCAATGTAATGTAATGTAATGTAATAATATCAGTTAAAATAAGTGCTTTAACATAGTTAACATTGCAGGAAAGCAATATATTAGACGTTAAGTACTTTGTCAGGCTTAATATTTATCTGTAGATAGATACCCCCAAAGTTGTTTTCTTATTTAAAAGAAGACCTTAATCTAAAGTATTATTTAATGTTTAAATAAAGGTTAATTCGTTTTACTGCTTTGCACCTCCTCCTATTAATATCTTTGTAAATCCTGCACTAAACTGTTTTATTGTAGAGATCACTTATAGTATCTTCTTGATTTTTTATATTCTATTTTTCTATCATTGACCTTCTACTTCCCCCCTATGAAAGTATGTACTCTTAATATTTTGTTCATCAAATATAACACATAAAAACAATAATTCAATTACGTGCTTTAACCACTAGGCGGTACACACAGCCATAATAACTTTGTATTATTAGTGTAGGACACTTATGTATGTACAACATCTGAAGATGTGTAGTTTTATTCATGTTTTCACATAATTGTACAGCATATTGCTATATTATTTCAGACTCAGTATTTACATTCTTATATTCAAAGAAAATCAGTAATATCTTTAAAAGTCCTTTTTATATCAGCTGTGCACCGTTATGGTGTAAATATAACCTATCTACGAATTAGATCAAATGTAAAAGTCAGCCGAATTAGTGTTGATACTGCAAGGAGACATATTGTGTGAAGAGAAATTGAAGATTGTTGATATATTTATGATCCACGTCAAGTATTCAGTTTCGGCTGCATTTCTTCCAGTTTTTCCAAAGGTCTTCTCATCAGGGCTCTATAAAGAACTACAGCAGATCTGTAATATGTAAAGCAGCCGAACCGTGTATTACAATGCCGTTATGTGATGACTTTCAAAGAGAAAGCAAGAACACTCGGAATAAAGTATTTTCTTTAAAAAAAAAAAGTTTTTCGGATTTCATATTGCATAAACACCATATCCCTACATGAATTGCAGCTACAACATCCAATCAGTGAGCTTAAACCATAGCTGAGGATCTTGGGTAATCGCTCGAACTGCCTACGCCTGTTTCCGGTTATTTCTATTTAGAAATTCAGTTCCTGATGGATGCCAAAAAAGCCCGAGATTATGGAATTAAACAAATAAATAAAAACAAGGATAATTGTGTGTTATTGGTGAGTAAATAACAGTGTGTTATTTAGAAAAGAATAACAAATTAGAAGGAAAAAAAGATTTGAAAAATACAGATTTCAGTATTTTGAGGCTCTGAGTCCCATTTGTTTTCCTCACAGACGACAAAAAAAGTCCGACATTATACGATTTAAAATAAAAACAATCGTGGTAAGAATTGAGTAAGAACATGTTTTTATGAACCCCACAGCTTCCAGTCTTCCAAGACCCGAACGAACAAAAAGACGTACAAAGAAACATACTACCAATATAAATACATTGCTTTTAAAATCGTTCTTTGTGACACGAAAAAAAGGGGAAAATCGTGTTGGTGAACACGAATCAATAGATTAAATGTCGTGACTATAACACGAAATGCCATGAGACTGGGTTGAGCCATTAGCACTGTTAGTGTGGCTAATCCGTTAGCTATACCCCAGATGTTCTATGGATCTAGGGGTAATTTTGGCTCCACCACTCTCCTGCAGTCTCTATCTGTTCTCTCTTTAACTGTGCCAAGTCTGGCCCACTTAGAATGTGTTAGACATATAATTGGGAGCCAGCCAAATGTGTATGTGTGACCAGGGGTGAAAGTGGTTTGAATTTCTTGCAGGTACTATAATTCTACCCCGACCTTCATTGGTTCATATTGTTCTCCTCCCGCCCCCAGCTTCATGCATCCCTGAACACAAACTTAGCTAACTTATTATATTCATCATGGCCAGGTTCATGTCCATTCTCTGGGCTAAATAAGCATCATCACCTGTGTCATCTGTGGGCGTTGTTTTTCTAATTTTAAGCACATTCTGAGTTTCTTCATCTGTCTCCTTTCTCTTAAACATCTGAAGAATCGTCGTTTGCATTTTTGCTTTAATTACCACGTAGCCTAATTTTTTAGCTGTCATTCAGTCACTCCATTCTTTTCTCCTCCCGCTGTTCTGATCAAGTGGGAAAAAGCAAATATGTGACCCGCTCTATCGAAATCAGTCGGAAGTCGCAACGGCTCATTTGAAAATAAACGTGGATTTGCGTAAAAAAATAGTTTTTCGGGGTTCTGGTGTTTTGTTTGACTTTAAATAAACAAAGTCTTGGCTTTCAGAATATGAAACTTTTATTTCCAAAATCACACGATAAATACATGTTTGAAGCTCGTAAAGGGAAGATGGCAGCTCTCAGTCACACTCTGCTGTTCCACACGCCGCCCCCCCTCCCTCCGGCTGAAATTATGAATGTAAGGTGTATAGTAATCATATAACAAGGCAGGGTCCGTTAAAGTTTGTTTTCATGTGATTTCAATTAAACAAAGGCTTGGCTTTCAGAATATTAAACTTGTTTCGGCAAATTCAGATGATAAATACAACTTTGAAAGCTTGTAACGGCATAATTACAAGCGGAGAACGGAGTAACTTGGCGTCACAGCAGGCAAAACAACAGCCGGTGTTTCTCGTGAGTGTTTCCGCGGGAAACAAACACAATACACACGAATGCAAAATTACACACACACACACACACACACACACACACACACACACACACACACA
>CALSBZ010044507.1:1264871-1283736 GCA_943591055.1 Gobionotothen gibberifrons | reverse complement strand
CACCGGGTTGTATTTGGAACGTTCTGCCTCTGTCTCCTTACTTGGTCGGGCCGCTCTTGTCCAATAACTAAATCTTCTCATGCAACTATGCGTACTACATGTTAATTGAAATATTTGGCTTTCACCTATTTCACAACTGACCAATGGTCAGAAGTGAAATAGGTGAAACCCATTCAATGGTCTGTAGTGAGGTTTCTTGCCCATATGGTACATTTTGTCCACAAAATAAATGCTGTGTCATGAAATGTATGTTGCAGCATGATAACTAGACTTTAGCTAACCTAGTTAATGCCCCATATACAAGTGTGCACAGCTGCAAAGTACAGCAAATACAGCACTTCTTTTTAACTTGATATGCTTTTTAACATTGTTGACAATGGCAAACACATAAAAACAAATTAAGTTAGTGACCACATTAGGATCACATCAAGACCTAATCATTTCGGGCCAAATTGCCATTCCTGCGTTATTCCCATTGACAAAATTAAAACAAATCTGACAACCTCTTCATTTACATACATGCAATGTTTTACAGCCGCTGTCACCCCTCTGTAGGAAGAGAAATATGACATCAAGTGAGATGTGCTTTTGCTTTTTAAATAAATGAGACACGCTTGAATGATTAGGCTTAATGCATGAGCATGTCAGTGTTTCCCCTAGGATGGAGTCATAGCAGCGGTGCTAAGGCACGTGGGCCCAGCATAATGTGAGCGCGGAGCGCGTGACATTTTTTAGTGTGTGCACGTGCGAAGTGCGCCCCGCCAATTTGTTTCTATGTCTCTGCCAGCACAAGAAAGGTTCGTGAGGCCTCGAACCAGGGCCGGTTCTAGCCAATTTGCTCCCCGAGGCGAGATTTTATATATAAAGAATAAATGAAAAATCTCTACAAAAGACAAATGCACTACAAAAACAGAAACGTATTGACATAGGTAATATACGTCAAAATGGCATCAAATGTATTCAGTATTGTATGAAGATGTTTGAATTAGGGGGTGGACGTCACATCCTCTAGGGGGGTCTGGGGGTATGAACATTTTAAAGTAAAATGCTTCAATCTGGTGCACTTTGAGCACACAATTACTAGAGACTAGATCTAGGGGGTACAACTCTAAAACACCCATATGAAAAAGATCGGTTTACATTTTAATAATCAAATAAGTATATGAACATAACCAATAACCTACCATAGCCAATAACAAATAAATAAAAATATTTGTGTTGTTCATTCATATCTTATTTTACCTAGTTAACATTGATTTATTCATGCATATTTTTGTATCTCTCCAACTTTAAACGATATTTTTGGTTTACTGTCCTATAGTATACATTGGAATGATTTCAAACCTGTTTTTATTTATCCTAATAATTATAAAGGAGTGCCTTGGAAATATGTGTTTACATAATTTGTGGTCAAAACGTTTGAGACCCTCTGAGATAACTTAGACTAAAATTAACTATCTAAACACTCAGAGAGTCCTTTACCTCACTGAACCTTTCAGTCTGACAGGAGAGCTCTCCTCCACCCTGGTTGTAGAAACATCTACTTCTTATATCCGTTAGCGCAGCTAGCACCAGATTCTAATAACAACAGCATCGGTACCGGTGCGCCCTCTCTCTCTCTCTCCCTCGCTCTCTCTCTCGCTCCCACGCTTGCACTTTGGCTGTGAGCTGCGGGCGCCTGATAAGCCAACATCCCCCACTTTCATCACTTACAGCGCCCATCGTACAGGGCAAATTAAAAGTGTAACCGGGGTGAAAAGGGTGTTACATTTACTTAATTATGAATGTTGTTACATCAAGGCCGAAAATTAGGATGTGCGCCAACGGTCAAAATATTTGTTTCCCCTCCCAGAGCTAGCAGTGCAGCGCCCCCCAGATCTGGCGCCCTAGGCGACCGCCTATGCCAAAAATTGGCCCTGCCTAGTACATACAGTGGCAATGCCTCAAGATTTAGCAAAAATACACCTTTATTGAACATACAGTAACACAAATACTACAAATCCACATTACAAACAATCAAAAATGAATTTTTTTTTGGGTACCTGGCTGGGGCCCCCTAGCAGCGGCGCGCATATTTCAGCAGCGGCGCGCATATTTCAGCAGCGGCGCGCATATTTCAGCAGCGGTGCTGCGCCGCCACTATTTGTATATAGGGGAAACACTGCATGTATATCAACACCCTCAACATTCATGTATAGATCAAGTAAAGATAATGTGACAGAGTCAAAAACTGTCTCCAGTAAGAGGTCACTTTTGAACCTCTGTTGTGGGCAAGTGATTGTATCTATCATATTTGACATCTGCCAGCCAATGGAAGCATACAGTATGGTTGGATGGTAATAGAAAGCACGTTATTTGTGCAGGCAGCAGACCGACCTATTGGAGTATGCAGCACTTTAGAATTTGATTCAGTGCTTGGGACTGTAGGATATATCCTCCTTGAACTGTTAGGCTTCCCATGGAAAGACCGGAAACGAGAACCCGCTATGCAAGCACTTAGACAGAAACGGTGGTGAAGTGTCAAAAATGGGCTTTATTTAGACCACGGCACAGTCAAGGAGTTGGAGAGGACGTAGAATGGGAATCCTGGAACCGAGGTTCAGAGAGGGGAGACGAGGAGCAGGACAGACCAGGAAGGTGGCTGGACGAGGCAGGCGGAGCGGCAGGGGTGTGGATCTGGAAACAGGCAAAAAGGAGGGTTAGGAAGGTAAATCCTCTCTCTAAGAGCATCAAAACGTTTACTAGGCAAGAAATGCTAAGTAGGCCAGGGCGTTAGTTACCACTGAAGAATAAATGAAGAACTGGCGAAGACTGAGGATGAGAACCAGGGTTTTAAGCAGGTGCAGGTGAGTGGTGGCAATCAGCGAGATGATCAACAGCTGGAGCGGTGTGGAGACGGAAATCCCAATGTAGGTCAACACGCCCAGCCAGGAAGACAGACAACAACAGAGAAAAAAGAGGTAGGCCACACTGTGGATCCTCACAGTACCCCCTCACCATAACAGGGTCCAGAACTCGAGAACGAGGGACCCAGCATCGTTCCTCGAGGCCGTAACCATCCCAGTCAACCAGACGGTTGCATGAGACGGTGCACAGTGTAGGCAGGATGGTCATCGATGATTTGGGGGGGAGGAGGGGGAACGGTTGGAGGGCTCAGGTCGCTGGTGTGGACAGGTTTAATTTGGGACACATGGAAAGTGGGATGGATTCTCAAGATTCTGGGAAGCTTCAGCCGGACAGCAGAGGGGTTAATGATGCTTTGAATGGTGAAGGGACCAATAAAGCGAGGGGACAATTTATTTGACTCAGTAAGGAGGGGAATATTCCTGGACGATAACCAAACAGACTGACCTGGGGCGTAAGGGGGAGCAGCTTGTCTGTGGCGGTTGACTGACTGTTGGTTCCGGGCAGAAGTCAGGAGGAGAGCAGAGCGAGTGTCCTTCCAGATCTTCTGGCAATGACGAACATGCTGCTGTACCGAGGGAACCGCCAGTTCTCTTTCCTCTTCAGGGAACAGGGGTGGTTGGCACCCTAAAGAGGCTTCAAACGGGGAGAGACCAGTAGCAGAACAGGTTAACGCGTTATGAGAGTACTCAACCCAGGGAAGATGGGAGCTCCAGGTTGAGGGGTTACGGTCAACAATGCAGCGGCAGGCTGATTCCAGGTCCTGGTTGGTTCGCTCAGTTCGGCCGTTAGACTGGGAATGATAACCGGATGTTAAACTGACAGATGCATCAAGAGATTGACAGAACTCTTTCCAAACCCGAGAGGTGAATTGAGGACCGCGGTCAGAGACTATGTCAGAAGGGATTCCATGCAGATGGAAAACGTGTACACCAGAAGTGCCTCTTAAGCAAGGAGCGCGTGTGGTTAACTCCTGGATGGATGTAGAACTGGGAACTGTGGACACACTGTAAGACCTTGGAGCGGGCAACATCTGGAACAAACTGGCGGTTCGGTGGACCGTTACCAGGGTCTGGTTGCTCTCTCAATGCCTCCTGGATGATGTTATTAATCTCCCAAGAGAGGGCTCCAACGACACAGCTCTTGGGCAGGATAGAAACAGCGGTGGGCTCGGGAACGTCAGGTGAGTACAGTCTGGACGGTATGTGAGACTGAAGTTGAAATGACTAAAGAAGAGAGCCCACCTGGCTTGTCGGGAGTTTAGCCGCTTCGCTGATTGGATGTAGGCGAGGTTCTTGTGGTCTGTCCAGACCAGGAATGGCTGCTTGCTGCCCTCGAGCCAGTGTCTCCACTCCTCTACCGCCAGCTTTACTGCCAGAAGCTCCCTGTTTCCAACGTCATAGTTGCGCTCAGCAGGAGAGAGGCGACGTGAAAAGAAAGCACAGGGATGAAGGACATTATTGGGACCATCAGTTTGCAACAAGACAGCTCCCACCCCAGTGTCTGACGCATCTACTTCCACAATAAACTGTTTATCAGGATCTGGCTGGATGAGGATGGGAGCAGAGGTGAACAGGGCCTTGAATTTGAGAAAATCCTCATTCGCTTCTGGGGTCCAGGAGAACTTAATATTGACAGAAGTGAGTCTTGTGAGAAGTGCAGCAACCTTACTGAAGTTCCTGATGAAGCGGCGGTAAAAGTTGGCGAAGCCCAGAAATCTCTGAAGCTCCCTCCTCGTAGTTGGGGTTGGCCACTCCACCACAGCCTCGATCTTCCCTGGATCTGCCTCCACTCTGCCTTGCCTGATGATGTAGCCCAGGAAGCTGATCCGGTTCTGGTGGAACTCACACTTCTCAGTCTTGACATAGAGCTTGTTCACCAGCAGTCTCTGAAGAACCTGGCGGACATGGTTCTCGTATTCGTCCTGGTGCTTGGAGAAAATCTGAATTTCGTCAAGACAAAGCGGTTAAGGAAATCACGCAGGACATCATTGACCAGAGCCGGAAAAACTGCTGGGGTGTTAGTGAGACCAAAAGGCATGACAAGGTACTCAATGTGACCTAAGGGGGTGTTGAAAGCCGTGTTCCATTCGTCCCCTTGGCGGATACGGATCAGGTGATAAGCGTTCCTAAGGTCAAGCTTGGTGAACAGGGTTGCCCCTTGGAGGTGTTCAAAAGCAGAGGTAAGCAGAGGTAACGGGTACTTGTTCTTAACAGTGATGTTGTTTAACCCACGAAAGTCAATACAAGGTCGCAGTGACTTATCCTTATTGTTAACGAAGAAGAACCCGGCACCCACGGGGGAGGAGGAAGGACGCATAATCCCAGCAGCCACTGAGTCGGTGATATATAGCTCCATAGCCTCTTTCTCAGGACGGGACAGGTTGTAGAGGCGGCTGGTGGGTAAAGGGGCCCCAGGAAACAGATCTATAGGGCAGTCGTAGGGCCGGTGGGGAGGAAGGGAGAGAGCCCTCTCCTTGCTGAAGACCAATCTACTGAAGCAGCAGAGCAGATGGCAGGGTTGGGGGAGACAGAGACAGGAGGCACGGCAGATAACAGACAGTTAGTGAGACAGTACTGATCCCATTCAATGATTCTACCCATAGCCCAATCAATGTGTGGGTTGTGGGTGCGAAGCCGCGGATAACCCAATACCAGAGGTGTGGATGGTGCGTGGATTACCTTAAACTGGATGAGCTCTCTGTGATTGCCGGAGGTGATCAGTGTCACAGGGTTTGTCTGTTCTGTAACTGTGGAGATTATTTGCCCATTAAGTGCATAGGCTGTTAAAGGTTCATCCAATGGCTCCAAGCAGAGTCCCAGCTGTTCGGCTAGCTCACGGTCCAATAAACTATAATCAGCTCCCGAATCAATGAGGGCTTGGAGGAGCAAAGTCATGGTGTTAACACAGATCTTGGCGGGTACTAGAAAACGGCTCAGAGAAAGGGGTTGAGATGATGGATGTGTACTCGTCAGGACCCCCAATCTCACTGACGAGCTCCCACGTTTGGGTGTACTGGGCAGTTGGTATTGAAATGCCCGGCGTTGCCACAATACATGCATTGGTTAGCACTCATCCGGCGCTGACGCTCCTCCGGTGAAAGTCTAGCACGTCCCAGTTGCATAGCCTCCTCGTGAGAAGTGTTGTGCACGCCGGGCGGTGAGAGGACGGAAGGAGATTTAAACACAGAGGGGACAGAGTAAGTGGAGAAACTGGGCTTACTGTGTGAGACTGGTGGAGTACGCTGTGTCCGCTCTGCTCGGCACTCCCGCAAACGACAGTCCAGGCGGGAAACCAGGGAAATCAAACCTGGGAGATCAACTGGAACGTCTCTAGCTGCCAATTCATCCCGGAGCTGATCCTTTAAACCTCTCAAAAACACCGCCTTGAGAGCCGCCTCGTCCCATCGAGCCTCTGCAGCGAGTGTGTGAAACTCGATGGAATACTCGGCCACAGTCCGGTTTCCTTGTAGTAAACTGAGCAGCTGATTATCAGCGGAGCCAGAATAATTGGGATGATCAAAAACGGCAGAAAACTGATTTGAGAAACACCCAAAACGCAGAGAGTCATAATCCACTGAAGAGCTCAAAGCCTCTGCCCAGGTTAAAGCCTTGCCACGGAGCAAACTTAGAATATAATTAATCCTGGTGACATCCGCTGCAAACGAAACAGGACGCTGGCGAAAAACTTTGTTGCACTGAAAAAGAAATCCTCTGCATTTCTCCACCTCTCCGTGGAATGGCTCAGGGTCGGTGATGGGGAAATCCTGTCGAGGAGTGAAACAGGAGCAGGATTGGGAAAGTTAACTCTGAGACATGATGAGCCATGGATTGATTACTCTCGACTAATGCCCGGATGAGCTGGTCATGTTGGCCCAGAAGGGAACCTTGACTAGACAGGGCATGATGGACTGTGGCGGGATCCGATCCAGTGCCTGCAGGGTTCATTCTTGGCCAGTTCTTCTGTTAGGCTTCCCGTGGAAAGACCGGAGATGAGAACCCGCTATGCTAGCACTTAGACAGAAACTGTGGTGAAGTGTCAAAAAATTGGCTTTATCTAGACAACAACACAGTCAAGGAGTTGGAGCGGACGTCGAATGTGAATCCTGGAACCAAGGTTCAGACTGGGGCGAGGAACTCAGAGAGGGGAGACGAGGAGCAGGACAGACCAGGAAGGTGGCTGGACGAGGCAGGCGGAGCGGCAGGGGTGTGGATCTGAAAACAGGCAAAAAGCAGGTTTAGCACTGAAGAATAAATGAAGAACTGGCGAAGACTGAGGATGAGAACCAGGGTTTTAAGCAGGTGCAGGTGAGTGGTGGCAATCAGCGAGATGATCAACAGCTGGAGCGGTGTGGAGACTGATGATTGTGTGATGTAAAGCTTCCAATTTTGCAAAGAAAATACGCAAAAATCTGATAAGTCTTTTAGAAATGTGTGAGACATTGTGTTGCGAAAGCCTATGAGCAAGAGATTTTTCTAAAGTCACTAATGTCGTAACGGAATATATCAATGTATGTGAAAAGGCTTAGTTGAACAAAATGTGGACATTACAGAGGTTGTTGACAATTGATAACACACCGCTGCTAAGCAAAATAAAGTATGTTGCTAAGGAGGATCAAGGGAAAGAGGTCAAACGACATCAGAGAAATCAACAGAAGTACAATCAGAAAATACTTTTCTTTTTAAAGAACATTTATTGACACACGCGCATTATGATATACATTTTAATGGTCTTTGGTGATTAGACCCCAATCTTGTATATCTTAAGGGGGAAGTGCAGCTGTGAGTATAATAGGGACCCCCCCCAAGCTATACAAAAATTGATCTAACTGTCGTCTTGAATTTCGATTTTCAACAAATCAGCTTTATAATGTAGTCATTTCGGCATACTTTTGATCAGTGTAATGTCATTTATACATTTAAACAAAAATAAGTTGAATACACGGGCCGTTGTATACCAATAATATTTCAGGAACATGTCTTAAGGCGAAATATTTGCTGAGCAATTTGGTATGAGGACAGCAGAACATTGCCTTCATATGATATACAATGCTTTAGACAGGGACACAGCTTTGTGCAGCGCAGTATCAATGTCTGTTCAGCTGTGTTAGAGCCAAACATATGTCCCAATGTTCTCATACACATGTTTTGGCCAGGATCACAAACTGAGCCTGAAAGAAAACACAATGTTCTCACAGTATCCCTAAATGCCTCAAATACCTATTACAAAAACACAGTGAGAAATGCATGCACACGCATGCATAAAAAAGCAGCACATGTGCGCATACACGCTAACGCTCCTCAAGCAAATACGAAGTGACGCCTCCGCCTGTGTATGCCAGGAACATGCAGAGCGCACGCTGGAGAGAGAGAGAGCAGGACTGGGCGAGAGACGGTGTGCATGTATAGGCTGTGACATGCCCGCTAGTGCATGCCAAGATCATGCAGTGCCCATGCCAAGTGCAGAAGCTCATATACGGGATAAATGGGTACAAGAAGGAAGTGAGAGGGATATAATCAAGATATGTTTATTCATTTTCCCTGTGTGTGTGTGTGTGTGTGTGTGTGTGTGTTTCCACTCAGAAACACAAAGTAATACGCTGACAGGTGCAAGAGTATGTTAAAGGTCCCATGTCATGGCCATTTCCACTGATCATGATTCCATTGTTGAGGTATACTAACATACATTTATATTGTGCAATTTTCCAAACTCACATTGGTTTCTCATACAGCATCTCTGTATAGTATGTGTATTCACTCTCTGTCCTAAACGGCTTGTTGGGGCTCCTGTCCCCCCCTCCCTGTGAGCCCAGTGGCCGTCTGCGAGACAGCGAGACACAGCGAAACCCCAGCCCGAAACACACACCCGCAGCCTGGCTGGGAGTTTGTTTGTGTGCCCAGGCTGAGTTCCGTGGTGTCTCGCTGTCTCGCCGACCCCACACCAGTGTCCCGCTCCTCGCAACGTCCCCCCGAGTGTGTGTGTGTGTGAGGAAGTCCGCGGATTGGTCCAAACATAACGGCTCCGCGGACGTAACGTAACGGCTCCGAATGGACCAATCTGCGGAGCCGTTACGTTACGTCACTATACCCGAAATAAGTCACTCTACCCAAGAAGTAAAAAATGGAAAAAGAGAAATCTCCAACGAGGCGTTCTGGGGCAGCATAGACAGGTATTTTCTGTGTTAGAGTTTTACTCGCTACAGGGTGTACTTTGAGGGTTTGTGACTCTGCAGACCGTTTACATGCATAAAAAGATACATAACACACAAGGGGATGTGTGTGCATAGTGCAAGAAAACATCAAGCAAAGAAGGAGAAGATGTACAAAAATAGAGTGTAAGAGATGCAGAGTAATATTAGTAACATAGTTATAACCAGGGTTAGGAAGGTTACTTTAAAAATGTATTCCGTTACACTTACTAGTTACCTGTAAGAAAAATGTAATCAGTAACCTATTCTGAGTATCAAATTATAAAAGGAATCCTGATTACTTTTAATTTGTTTGGATTACCTTAATATATATATATTATAAATGCAATGCAAATAAATACGAGGCTTTTATCTCAAGTGTATTATGTGAGACAACAGAACTATGTCACCTTAGACAGGAAGAAACCAAGATACTTAGTATGAAAAAAGTATTCACTTCTCAGAGATTTTATTTATTGTAAAACCTGCCTTTCATTAAGCATATTGAGACAGTAGCCTATACACCATGGGTCGGCAACAGGCGGCCCGCGGGCCATTGTTGGCCCGCCAGCAATAATATTTGGCCCATAATTTTAAGAATAAAAAATAAAATAAAAATGTGTCTTTTTTAGCGGACCTCGCAGAGAGGGACACCTGTTTCACTGACGCAATGACACCGTGGACTTGTCGGTGGCCAGTTCCTCCAAAACGGTCACCATCACCTCCTTGAAAACCTCTGTGTCAGTGAATGGCCGGTTGTGCTTTGCGAGCACCCACGACGCCTTTAGGGACGCAGTTGTCACTTTCTGTTGGGCTGTGAGGCCTCGCACCAGGATCCTGCTGCTGTGCGCATAACCCGCTGTCAGTGCTTCAATCTTGCGCTTTCGTGCCTCTGTCTTGGGTGGAAAGGCCACTTTGAAGGTGTCATGCTTCGTCTCGTGGTGCCGCTTAATATTGTATTCTTTGCAAGCAGCCACAACTTGGCACACAATGGCTTTGCATTGATGAAACCAGGTACAGTAGGATGAACGCATAGTTCGCTGTCCAGTCCTCTTTAAATGCCCTGTTTTCACCGTCAACTTTCCTCTTTAGACCTTTGGAGAGTGACATTACTGCTTTGGATTACTGGTCTGGGGGAAGCTTGCGAGTGTGTGTATGTGTATGTGTGTGTGTGTGTGTGTGTGTGTGTGTGTGTGTGTTTGTGTGTGTGTGTGTGTGTGTGTGTGTGTGTGTGTGTGTGTGTGTGTGTGTGTGTGTGTGTGTTTGTGTATTTTTGCGTTTGTGTGTATTATGTTTGTTTCCCGGGGAAACACCCGCTGTTGTTATGCCTGCTGTGACGTCAAGTTACTCCGTTCTCCGCTTGTAATTATGCCGTTACAAGCTTCAAAGTTGTATTTATCATCTGAATTTGCCGAAACAAGTTTAATATTCTGAAAGCCAATACTTTGTTTATTTGAAATCAGATGAAAACAAACTGTAACGGACCCTGCCGTGTTATCTATGATTACTATATGCCTACATTCATAATGTCACCGGAGGGAGGGGGGGCAGCGCTGCGGAAGAGCAGAGCGCGAGGGAGAGCTGTCATCTTCCCTTTACAAGCTTCAAACATGTAGGCCTATTTATCGTGCGATTGTGGAAATATATGTTTCATGTTCTGAAATCCAAGACTTTGTTTAGTTAAAATCAAACAAAACACCCGAACCCCGAAAAACAATTTTTTACGTAAATCCACGTTTATTTTGAAATTAGCTGTTGCGACTTCCGACTGATTTCGATAGAGCGGGTCATTTCAAGGCAAATGTGTGGTTGTGGGGAACCAGGTCAATTAAAGTACTTATTTAACTATTAAATACATTGAGTTTGAGTAAAATACTTGGTTACTGATTAATTTAGGTTATAATATATTAAATAAATTGCAAAGCAAAACATGCTGTAATTTATTTATTTTTTATTTTTTAAAGGTTTTCAACCTGAAAGAATCCTAATGTGTCCTTGAAAAGTTGAAATAAAAAAAAGGAAAAAGGATTCGAGTTGTCCATGCGTCCTCTGTTGCCCCTCAAACCTCTCAAATGTGGGCAAACACTCAAATAAATGCCAAAAACCCAGAGAACCTGACAATACTTATCAGAATAAAAGTATGTTAAATAACACTGCTACCTAGTTAATAACTCTACTTTACTCAGTGGAGGCTCGTCCATTGAGGAAAGGGAGGACCATCCTCCCTAAAATTTCAGAAAAAAATAAATTTTGAAGAGAACAATAAATACACCTCAATTTAAAAGATAAGTCTGTTAAAATACAGATAATAGCCCTGGCTTTTAACATGGGACTGAAATGGGGCTAGAGAGGACGAGACTCCCTTTGGGCGGGTCTAGCCAGAGGCTCTGGATTGGGCGCCTATATCATCAGTGAACCAATCAGCGGATCTGATTGCGCATCAGAGTGTTGATGGGGAGGGTCATCAGCGATATCAGAGTTTTTTCTGAACCGGGGAACAGGGGCGCTGCACCCTCTTACCACAAATAAATTCCTTGAATTAGGCTTTGATTATGTTCTGGCCCGCCATCTTGTGGCTCAGAAAAAAATTGGCCCACGGCCAAATTTACTTGCCTACCCTTGCTATACACCAACAGTGATTCACAAAAGCCGAAATCAAATCTGAGCTGAAAAGTATTAGCCAACAGAACAGTTCAGTTTTACAGAGAAGAGATAACATTTGATCCTTTTACAACAAACACAATAAGCTATTTTTAGTTTTTTAGCAACATAACCCAAATTCTAGAAATGTAATTATTATCAGATTATGTGTTCTTTATGACATTGTAAGGGAATAGAGTTAACTTTTTTTGTATCCAGATTACACAATTCCACTACGTATAATCCATTGTCTATATTCCAAGCTGTAATAGGAACTTAAAAAGAGCTTCATCCGCTTGTGGGCCATGTCTTCAAACACTAATCACCTGCTTCTGCTTACTGACTGTGACTGCATTAAAAAGGCATAAAACTTGCAATATATTTTTGTTTCCCTAAAATTAATCCCTGCCAAAAACATTTTGTAAAGCAGTAATGTGAATTCTGATTGATAAAGCGGCTGTCATTGACTAAATTGCACAAGATATTCCAATTTCCACATCGTAAAAGGCAGCATATTTCATCAGTGGGAAATGTTTTGCCGGAAGCTTCATAAACAAGGCAGTCTCCCAACCTCATCATTATATACGGGAGTAAATCTGTCACTATATTTAAAACAGCCCAGAGCAGCAGCAGAAGCTCAAACCTCTTTTTTTTTTAAAAACGCTTTCATTTCAAATGCGGGAAAAGTACATTGCATCTATATAGCTGTCAATATGTAACTTTTTGCAGGTAGGATAACATCGTGTTCTTAAATAGCAGCAGACATTGTATAGGTCCATATATCCACACCTGGGAGCACACAGAGCAGCTAAAGTCTCCCAGTGCTGTCTCCAGAACAGCAGTTTACTGTTAATGATTTGTGGCTAAGTGCTTGGCTCAAAGGTATCTTGACAGTAGCTGTAGAGCAAGGGGAGCCATATTATCCCAAATCCTAGTGGAGCCAGCAATTTTTGGCTCACAAAGTGGCTTCTTTGAATGCTACAAACTCAGCACTCAGCAAAAACAGTCAGGGCTCTGAAAGTATGGGGATTTCAAATGATGTTGGTAATATATCATGAAAACACATGAACCTGAACAGAGCTGGTGCTTAGACTTCTTAAGCAGTTGATTAAATGTGCTGCCAGCTTCCATTAAACAGTGCTATTTGTTTGCACATAATAACTAGTTAGCTTACTGTTTTACTGTTTTACTGTAAAAAATCTCTCTCTCTCTCTCTCTCTCTCTCTCTCTCTCTCTCTCTCTCTCGGAGCGGCGTTCCGGTGCTCTCCGGCGGCAGCACTACATCCCTGAGTGCAGGCATATTGTGATTCAAGAGAGAATACGATGCGTACTTCTTTTGAACTTTCATGGGAGCTCACCTCCCATTGGCTCCCACATAACTCGAACCCTGTTGGAGAGTCTATCGAACCGGCCCACACCTGTCACCTGTAAAACATGAACAACAGGGTGTCTGTGTCCAGGTTGCTAGGCGACAGGGCTACGGACCGCGGGTGTCAGGTGACGCAAACAGGAAGTCCTCCGTAAGCCAGACCGTCTCATTTCGTAGACCGGTCAGTTTGCTGTTCCTTCACTTTATTTTTATATTTATATACAGTTATTTTGGACGAAAACTTAGGGTGAGGAAAGGCATGTGTGGCGTGAGTGCGTGAGATATGTGTTAATTGCGTGACTCTCACGCTCAATGCGTGAGGGTTGGCAGCCCTGTCCTATCTTTGCATAAAGACTTAAATAAATGGAATCGCTTTAGTTAAAGGTGAAACAGACCTCTCTTTGAAGCTTAGTAATTGACACATAGATGTTTTATTACAAATCCGTACAGAAGCAGAATGGTTATTAATTTAGGGGGTGAACCATCTGTAGCTAGCTACTTCTTGGCAAACAACAGTCAGGCGCAGCGTTTCCAGGAGTCTTGTCTAAAGGCTTGATGTCAACCGGCAACAATGTTAGAGATACAATTAACCAATTAGAACATTTTAAAGGCGTTTGCTTTGAAGTAACTTTGCACAGAGCGAGGCTAGCTGTTGCTAAACTAAAAGCAAATTATCTTCTATTAAGTGCACAGCCATGAGAGTGGCATTGATCTTTTCATCTCACTCTCAAAAGAAGAAAAACAAGTGTTTAAATATTGATTTGACATCACTTTTGGCTTCTACATGTCACTGAAGGCCGAACTTTTATTAAAACCAAACCATCTGATACTGAAAAAAAAGAATTATTTAAATTACCAAATCTGTAAGGTTAAAAATGGTTCTGTAACACCCACCTTAAGTATTAGCATGTGAATAGTGGGATGGGCTGCCATTGATATTGTCAACAGCGTTTTAGTCATTGAGTGTTTATAAAACACACATTCTCTCATATGCAGTGACTGATGCAATTGTAGAGGCAGCTCTGAATGCTTTGCTATAACATCCCACGAGCGATGGCAGGTTTCTGTGACTGCAGCTAGAAACAGTCCAAACAGATCATTGCAGAGGCGGAAGATAGCTGCCATATAATCACACTGTCAGCGTGTTCATACTCAACAATGAACCCACGTCATATGCTTCTATATTTTGGGGACTTGTTGGGATTCCTGGTAATCTCTGGATTTCGTAACGGAAAGATTCCCTGAGAACAACAAGCAAATACAGTATCTACTTTCAGGACTTCACTTTGCTAATGAGAAGATCTTTAGGCAGGATGCAAGTGGATAATTTAAGAATGTGTTTAGTAATTTGCCTGAAACTCATTCTAAACATAGTCTCATTGAGTCACTTGTTAGCAACCATGTGTTTTCATGACACATAGAAGCTTCAGACATTCATGAGTCTTTAGCGAGCTGTTCCAGCCCAAGGCAGGACGAGCAGACCTGGTGTGAGTCCGTGCTCGAAATCTTAAACCCGCAGCCGCAGAACCGAGTCTCCGAGCCTCCGTCTCCTCTGGTGTGAGGGAGAGAAGGGTCCATCCTCGTTTACCGGGGTGTCGGCGTGGAGGGGCAAACTAGTAACAGGTATGTTATAGTTTGAAGGAAAAAATCAAAACCTTATCGTTATTCCGAAAGGAAAAACGGCGGGCAGATTTTATAGTATTAACTGGTGTGTTAATATGTTTTATCTCCGTCTCCTCTGGTGTGAGGGAGAGAAGAATCCGTCCTCGCTCACCGTGGTGTCGGTGTGGAGGGATAAACTAGTAACAGGTACGTTACCGTTTGAAGAAAAAATCAAACCTTACCGTTATTTCGAAAGAAAAAACGGCGGGGCAGATTTCAATATTAACTGGTGTGTTAATATTTAATTCAATCTTCTTGCAAAGCAAGAGTAGCCAGCAAGCGCCCGTCGACCGAAAGTTAGCTTGTGGTTCAGTCTGTGGACAGTTAAGCTAGCCCGGCTACTGATATTTTTGAGATGTGCTCCGAAGCGATGGGTGTTTGAATGACGCTGCGACATAGCGCAAGCTACTTAAAGGGTGGGTGGATTCCCTGACGTAGACGTCAAGATCACCAGCCAATCAGGATTGGCGTAATGAGATTGATGCTTCTGTTTACATACGCGTTGAGGCGCATCCGATAGTGAGACATCGAATGGAGTGTTATGAATGAGAACTATAAACTCTAATATTAAATCTGTCACAGACAAGGCACATTAATCATATTCATAAAACAAACTGAGCTGTTTCATAAACAGCTGGAACAATACAGACTTAATACCTAAAAATCCCTGCAGTTACGTTTCAAGAAAACTGGGATGCAGCAAATGTCTTCCATTGGAGCTAACACCGAATAAGTCCTTCAAATATCCCAAGCCCTTGTAGGCAACATTACATAACTTGCCTGATTTCCAAACTCGCTGCTAAAAAATAAATCAGTTTGATGATATGGCAAGACTATGGTTAAGTAGAAAAAAAGGGTTCGCTTTAGGAAAAGATCATAGCTAGGTTCGAATAAGTATTCTTTCCAAGCTAGGGGAATAGAAATCTATGAATAACTCTACAACATTTTCTGTCATATCCTATGTTCCAGAGGCCTGTTTACAGTTCAATAACTTTAAGTTCTTGCATACCTCTGAATGAATGTAATTTAAAGCTCAGGGAAACACAGGGATGGTCCTCTGGCAGACTTCATTCACAGCCTACAGTTTATATGGTTCTGTCCATGGCAGCGAACCAGGATATGACAAATCGAACACACAGAGTGCCAATCAAACAGATGAGGAGTAGGTAGTACTGAAATGGCAGAAGACATCTGATGGACAAGAGATTCTGCTTTTTATATGAAAGTCTTCAGGTTATATGGAAAGTGCTGTCACTGCGGATACCACTGAGAATCAACATCCTCTACCCGGACTTCAAACAAGAACGTTGACGATCCTGCGTAACCTAGACTTATATTGTTGTACTTCCAATGCCAACAACCAATTATCACTTCTCAAAGATACTTGCAATTGGCAACTACAATGTTTTAAAGATTAGACAAAGATTGGTCAAGAAGAACACAGGGTAATGCTAGAAAAAAGATTGTGATTACGGTTTTAAAAAGGTGAACATCAAATCTAAATCCGTTATAGGACTTCCTGCAATGGTACTGAACTATGGCAAAAATCGTGATGTACCCATATCCGGGCTGACATCCCACTGGACAATTCCAGTCCAAAGATATGGCCATTTTCAGCCTGCTGTGTTAGTTTCCGCCTACTAAGGGCTTCTCTGCAACTCTGCAGAATCCTATGGGTGACGTCACGGACCCTACGTCCATTTATATATACAGTCTATGATACAGACACATCTGTTTATAAATGATGAGTGGGTTTTTATGTTCAGCTGTTAAAATGTCCCTTAGTAGATCAGTTTCCACGTAGGTCAATGTACTATCTACAATCTACTATCAGATTCATGCTTGGCATTTTAAAATGTGACGCACACAAACACACACATTTGGTGATGTTATCAGTGAGTTAGCTGAAACTCTAAAAACAGGAAACTCTCCATTATAGATCGGAGAACAACTAACCTGCAAAATGCCATGCTGTGTGTGTCTGTGTATGAGCCGTGTGGGCATATTCTGACCAGTTCTCACAGAGCTTGGTGGTTGTTCGGCGCTCTTAGTGTGTGTGTGTGTGTGTGTGTGTGTGTGTGTGTGTGTGTGTGTGTGTGTGTGTGTGTGTGTGTCTGTGTGTGTGACAGAGAGTGGACCAGTGTTGTAGAAAGCAATTAAGGCATCTTTCAAATGGCTGTTTGCCCTCTAACCTCTGTTTCCCCCTTACTGTTCTCTTCATGTTCTGTATCTATCCCATCCTGTCTTCTTCTTTTCTCCCCCCTTCTCTGTCAGCCTCTCCTCATGAGCCTCTAACCATACCCCTCCCCCTTCTTTCTCCCGGACCCTTTTCAACAGTTTCTCACCTCCCTAATTGGACAACCATCTCAAGAAATCGAATTACAATTGGAACGTTTTCAAATCAGACAGGAAGAACTAGCATATGAGCGGTAAATATATATATTTCAACACAATTTGAAACCAGAATTTAATGTTGCATCATTTCCAATGTTCTACTTTTTGGGGGGGATAATGCTAATAACCATTAACAAACAAAAATGTTTTAAAGGCATTTTAGCACTAAAAATGCATACATTTTTAAGAAATGGAACAAAACTGGGCAAAAGCTGACGTCTCATGTCTAGAAATTGGTGACAGTCGCTGGCAAATTGACCAGCTATTACGAGCTAATTTATTAACTCAGTAATTTGCTTAAAAGTCTGTCTTCTGCATTTCATGAAATCATATAATTATTACATTTGTACTCAGCAGTGGAAGGCAAGGTAAGGCAAGGCAAGTTTATTTATATAACACCTGGCATTAAAATGGCATTTAAAAACAGTAATTAAAAAGCAAAGATAATAAAATAAACATTAAAAATACATGAATACAAGTTACAGTGAAGTGTAAGGTACGAATAGTTTAACTAAAAGCAGCAGCAAAAAGAAAAGTCTTCAGCCTGTGTAACTTTGATTCCTTTTTCATTCTATTCTCTTGGCTCTGTATTAACTTGTTTTTAAAGAAGAAACTGGTAATCTGTATCTCATGTCGTTATAATCCGTGTATCTACCGTCCAATTGTTTTTCTTTATTAAACACGTAAACGGAAGAGCGTCTGAGATGCCTTTTTGCATTTAGCTTTTTACCTTACTAAATGGTCAAATGGTCATTGGAGCGAGGGGCGGGGCGGAAATCACGGAAGTGATTTCAAAACAAAAGCACTCGTTTGCTAAAATCACACTTTGAATCACTACAGTATCCTGCTGAAGAAACAGTGATTATTATAAACAAGGGGAATTTAGCGATCACAACGAAAACGGCCCAGACACACATTGAGCCCAGAGAATGGATGTTATTAAGGGCTGTAAATATAATAAGCCTCTGTCCAAAATGGACAACATTGTTAGGAGATTTAAACTACAACGATTCTGCTCTGCGGTCACTCAGCCGCCTCTCGAGTTTGTTTTTTCAAATCAGCTGCTCTTCATTATTCCTGCTATATTTGTTTCCACACATTCTTAAGGAAACTGACACTGTTGGACTCGGTTCTAGTTTGACTTCTAACAGAAATCAAATGAAGAACTTTTACTGTGTACTTTGTGAGTAATCACAGTGTCAGAGTCCCCTCCATAGTACATAATGCATGTTTTTCTGCTATCTTTGATGAATGATAAAAATATAATTTTACCATTAGTTCTTAATGAAATTGATACCGTTTGACTTTGTATTAGCCTACTACTTACAATACATTGAAGTACTTTGAATGTGTCTTTTTTGAGAAATTCTCAAAGTCCCCTGCTGAGAACAAAATCAAGCCACTTCTGCTAAGTTTGATGAGGGAATTATTTGTTGTTGCCATTAGTTCTTCGTGAGATTGATCCTGTTGGACTCAGTAGTGAAACTACCCCCACAAGTACTATGAAGTACTTACTGTGTACTTTTCCAGTACTCCTCTGTCAATGTCCCCTCCTGAGAACAAGAATGCATGTTTCTCTGCTATTTTTGAATAAGCGTTAAAAAAACTTTCTTCATGAGACTGATATTGTTGGAAAAGTACACAGTAAGTACTTCATAGTAATTGTGGGGGTAGTTTCACTACTGAGTCCAACAGGATCAATCTCACGA
>CALSBZ010044507.1:1204819-1259871 GCA_943591055.1 Gobionotothen gibberifrons | reverse complement strand
GTGGGTGAATAATGTCACCACATTACACACATCCCTTCACATTTACATTTGAATTTATATTAAAGTATTTCGTGAGGCCTTCTAAACATGTTTTAAAATATAATTAGGGTTGTAGTTGAAGAGTTTGTACATTATTTTATTTTAAAAAAATGTTTTGGATTTCACCATGGATTTCACATCAACAGGAGTCCGGTTAACTAAAATGTCCGTGCGAAACAATACCCCCCAACCCATAGATCCGTGGGTGAATAATGTCAATCTCAACCGCATTACACACATCCCTTCACATTTACATTTGAATTTATATTAAAGTATTCCGTGAGGCCTTCTAAACATGTTTTAAAATATAATTAGGGTTGTAGTTGAAGAGTTTGTACATTGCATTGCCTGGCAACGCAATCGCATAACATCACGTCCGTTAATTCCACATCCACACAGTCTCTGATCCACACACATGGATTAACATCGATTTAATAAATTAATGTAGCCTTTGTTTCTGCTAAAAGAGGTGTCGACCAGCTAGGGCAACAAGAAAATCGGCGAAATCGAGTGTGAGGATTAAAAAATAAATTAAAAACATCTAATTTTGACAATACAAACCGACCAATAGCCGCGAGAGAGCCTTTCCTTGGCACTTCCGGGTATTTCTCCAATGGTTGGACCATGTTAACAATACCGTGTAACTGTCACGTTTGAAGGGACGAAACCGTGACATATTCACGTCTCCCAGCATGGTAAACCGTCACATGTTCACGTCTTGCCGTGATACCGGGTTGGTTTTAATATAAAAAACAAGTGGTTCTCAGTCACGCCTGTTGAATCACAACTTGGATTTCTCATGCTCGAAATGCTGCTTTTTCTCTGCGAGCCATTTTGCTCACTCGGGGAGTTTTGCTTCAATCATTCTGCCGCTGTGTACATCTCCCCTCCGGCAAATGGCATGCCAGGCCCTCTATCAGGACAGATAATACAAATGAAAAGCAAACATCCTGGCTATGCAGTCTTCATTCAGGGTGTCTGGAGGAATGAAACACAGAAGAGACAACAAAGACAGAGGAGCTTTTACCCTACCATTTAAGGTTCAATCGCCTCATTCTCCACACCCTTCATGGCTGTTCCTCTGGTGTCCAGGCATTTACGTGAAGTTAATTTATCTAGCTCAAGTTCCTGTTTTTATTTTGTAGTAACCTCTCCCTCACAGTTGAGATAACTTAAACTACCTGCCTTTGTGTGTTTCCCGCCTCTGTGATTGTCGACCCTGTCCTGATTGTCCTGTACCACAGCATAAGGACAAAGATCACCAGAGACTGTTTTATCCCACAGGCCAAAAGACTGCTCCACTCCTGAGCTTACTTTTTTTTTTTTTCATTTGTTTTATGTATTGTATTCATATTGCATTGTTTGAGGAACCTGTGACCAACGTTTTTCATTACACAACTACACTGTAGCTGTGTATATGATATTAACACCTTTGAACCTGTGTCCCCTTACCTTGTGTGTATAAAGTCTGGTCCTCCCTTCTGTGCCGGCTCATCTTCTTGTCATGCCAAGTCTGCCAGCCATCTCCCGGGATCGGTGTATCCATTGGTCAAGTTTTTGGTGTCAGCATGTTTTATCCTTCACAGGAGCGATTTGTGTTCTTTTGTATTTTTAGCAACCTGGAGTAAAAGCCTTTGTTAATTAGTCTCTATTGTCGTGCTATCGGATCCTGAGCTTTGTGTCATTTGTTATGGTTCCATCACATTAATGCAGAACGCAGGTAGACATGTCCAAACTTCAGTTCAAATGTAGAACAAAAGCACAGTTGGAGAGTGCTACTGTATGTCTCCATCATCACTGCAAAACAGTAGTCTCTCAAGTACCTGTCAACAATTGTCAGTGAGCTCAAGTGCCGAACACTGTAAATACAGGAGTGATTTCTATGTGAAGCCACAGGAACGCTCATCTTTCTCTGAAAACGCCGGGTTACGTATTGTAACCCTTGTTATATTAGCACAGGCGGAGCCCTCTACTGGACTCTATGGGTACTACCTTATCATGCAAGCATTCACCTACTGAGAATTCTATGGATGTAGCCGGCCCCGGGGTGGGCCTACCTGAATGCGTGCGCATCTCACTTCCGTATAAAAGGAGGCCTCGCCTCCTGACCACTATCCTACACCACTCTTCAGCGAGCGGTATAGGACAGACAGTGCCCCAAGGTAGAGGGCTCCGCCTGTGCTAATATAACAAGGGTTACAATACGTAACCCGGCGTTATATCTCTCACAGGCCCGATGTATGCACGCACTGTCGTCCAGCACACCGTTCCACCTCACTGTCCCTGACCGGCTTTAGCAGCCACTGCGCCTCACTCACCTCTCCCTCGGTTGTAACCGTGGAGAAGTCTGGGCTGCGGCTGATAGAGCACACCCTGACGCGCTTGCCTCGCGAAAAAAGTGTGCTCGAAAAACAGTGCTGAGGGCTCCCCTGCGTCCGCCTATAGGCAGACAGGGAAAAGCCCGCAGCCCTGTATGGGTTCACTATGCACTCTCCCTCCTGAGTCCCTAAAGAGCACAGGGAGAACGCAAGTGCCCCCTATGTCCCCACACTCAAATACTGACCCCGTGCAGAGTATGTAGGGACTATAGTATGGAGGGCTCTCCCCCTCCTGCCCCCAGGCAGGCGAGGGGAGCCCTCCAGCCCTGAAAAGCCCAGGGGTCCGGAGAAACGTAAGGGCATTTACGCCCGGGGAGAGGGTCAGATGCCCACTGACCAACAGCCCCCCCCCCTCCTCACCAGTCCTGTGTTGCCCCAGCAAGCACAGACGTTGAGAAAGAGCCAGACATATCCAAGAGATAAAACTTTATGAAGGGGCCTGGCGTTGACCAAGACGCCGCCGTGCATATATCCTCCACACCGTTGAATAAGGCTGTTGATGCAGCCATAGCTCGTGTGGAATGCGCACGGACCCCCATGGGACAGGCTCTCCCTGCCTGCTCGTAGGCGTGTGCAATGCCTTCGCAAAGCCAGCCTGCCAGGCGTTTCTTGGACAGAGCTTTTCCAGTCACCCCGCCCCTGAAGCACACAAACAGCTGTTCAGTGCGTCTCAGGGTAGCTGTGCGCTCTACATAACATGCTAACGTGCGCACCGGGCAGAGGAGGTGTAATTTAGCTTCCCTGGCCCCACCATGGGGTGGAAGACTAAATCCCCCCCCAACTGAATAACCCTCGACCTGAACGCACTCCTTAGGCTCTTGGGCACAAAGGAGGGGTTCGGTCTGAGTGTCGCGCCGCTCCGGTCACCCTGAATCAGTAAACAGCTCGGGTGCACCGACAGAGCAGTTAACTCGGACACTCTTTTGGCTGACGTTAAGGCAAGTAGCAATGCTGTCTTCCACGACAGTGCTTTCAGGGAGGAGAGCTCCAGAGGCTCAAATGGTTCTGTAACCAGAGCCTCGAGCACCAGCGGCACCGCAACATCAGTGGATGAGAAAAGGCTGACCTGCCGTTGAATCCCTCATGACAGGACGAGATGGCTGCTGCATACACTTTTATAGTAGAATGAGCTAGTCCTCTGTCCACCAATAACTGTAAGAAGGACAAAATAGGGCTCTATTTTCTGCTCCTCACACCATCGCTGGAATCCCAGCCACTTCGGCCTGTAACAGGCTGTGGTGGATCCTGCTCTAGCTGCCTGGATAGACTGAATGACGCTATCAGACAATCCACCCTGTCTCAGCCTGTCCCTCTCAGGAGCCAAGCCTGAAGAAGACGGCCCAGAGAGGGTAACGCCCCAATTGCACCTGCCTCTTGAGACATCGCCCCCCCAGAACTGGGGGATTGCCCAGGGCTGGCCCACCTTCATCTGTGTCATCTCTGAGTACCACGGAGCCCCGACGCGACCCGGCGCTACCAGAATGACTGCCAGACGTTCTCGCCTCACTCTCCCCAGGAGAGGGAGAATGAGACGCAGCGGTGGAAAGGCGTATAGCAGCTTCCTTGGCCATGGCTCGTGTACAAACGCGTCCACCCCTAAAGGCAGGTCGTCGCTCAGGGCCATGGAGAACCACAGGGCACAGTGGCTGTTGCGCCGGCTGGCGAACAGATCCACTTCCGCTCTCCCGAACTGGGCCCAGATCTGCTTCACCACCTCTGGGTGAAGCGTCCATTCGCCTGGCAGGGGCCCGCCCCTCAACATGAGGTCGGCCCCCCTGTTCTCCAGTCCCGGGATATGGAGGGCTCTCAGAGATAAAACCACCTCTGATGCCCATAACCACAGCCTCTCCGCTGTGGCCAACAAGGCGGCGGAGCGGACTCCGCCCTGCCTGTTGATATAAGCCACTGTGGTGCTGTTGTCGCTCCTGACAAGTACATGTCTCCCTTGAATTAGGGGCATGAAATGCTGGAGGACTAACACTACCGCCCGTAGCTCTAGGAGGTTGCTGTGTCGTGTTTCTGTTAGAGACCAGCGCCCACCTATAGCCCTCTTCAGGCAGGTCCCTCCCCATCCTGTTCCCGTGAACACTGTGATGTAGGAGGTTACCCGTCCCAGTGAAGACCCCAGAACCGGAGGTTGCCCTTCACTGAGAGGGGGGATGGTCACCAGCCGCCGTTTGTGCCTCTTGGGATCCAAACGCAGGCTGGAAAACCACCTCTGCAGGCGGCGCATATGCAGTAACCCTTGCGGGACCACAATGTGAGCAGCCGTCATGAAACTCAAAGTCTACATGACAGTTAAAGCTGTCACTGTCGCCCCCTGTCGCAGCCTGTGAACCGCCCGGAGAAGGGACGCACTTCTGCTCCCTGACAGGGTGGCACGTAGTGCGCCTGCATCGAACACCACTCCCAACTACAACGCCTGTTGGTGAGGTATGGGGGTGATCTTTTCTCAATTGATCGCAAAGCCTAACTTGGTTAAGTGTGTGATCAATTGTGCTGTGCAAAGCATTGCCTGTTCCCTGGACCCGGCCATGACTATGAGGTCGTCTAGGTAAAAGAAAAACTCTCATGCCGTGGGCGCGCAGCGGTTGAAGTGCAGTGGCCGCACATTTACTGAACGTGCGTGGGGATAGAGAGTAGCCGAAAGGTACTCTGTTGTACTCGTAGGCTATCCCCTGGAAGGCAAAACGCAGACACTTTCTGTGCTCCGGAGCAATTTCCACATGAAAGTATGCGCAAAACTCTCCGTGAAGGGAAGATTTGCCCATGGAGGGTAGACACTGAAAGGGCCGATTATTTACTGAGGTCCCTGAACGCACCGTCGTGCGCTCTTGTGAGCGCGCACTCCACCATAATGCTGTTTTCACCACTACGGTAAACAGCATTTAATCGGAGTCTTTATAGGCGTAGTGTATTCTACTGAGGTCCCTGAACGCACCGCCACGCGCAGCTGTAGCTCCTTTACAGGCTCCTTTACAGGAGCTACAGCTGGGGCAGCGAATGGGGAATGTGTACGGTTAACATTGTATGTAAGTGTAGCATTTGTGGAAACAAAAGACACTCAGATTTGGATACAGATCAACCTCATTCTTATTAGAAAACGTAGTGATCTGTGCATTATACAGGGAGGAGGCGGGATTCGCCCTCTCGTCCCGGGCGGAGAGATTTTCTCCCCCCGCCAGTCAGATCCGTGAAGACGGGCAGCCCGTCCCCGTGAGTGCCAGCACGCCGGTTCCACGGGGTGGGCCGAAGAGGTGGAGGGCGCCGTGGGCAGGAGATCTCCGTGCCGGCACCTTCGTCTCACTGTCGCGCCGCGCTCCCTCATCTGCAGAACAGCCTGTGGAGGAGGGCGCACTGCGGTGACTCTTCTCTCTACTGAGGACTTTGAACGCACCGCGGCCCGCCCTCAAGAGAGGGGGCCGCGCGCGCCGTCACAATGCCGTCTCTTCGAAACAGACATTATGGGTGGAAGTGGAATTGTGGAGAGAGATGACTCTTACTCTGGGATAAATATACTCGTTCTCACTGAATGCATTTTTCCCACACACACACATCACTCTAGAACTAGAGTTTACAAACGTAAACCACCGTTCCCCTGTGGAGGTCCCTGAAAGCACCGCGGCCACTCTCACGAGGGCCGCGCGCCCGCGTATTAACGCTGTATTTCCCATTCAACGGTGAAATGCATTAATCGGAGCTATTATACCAGGCAAGGTGTGTTTTCTGACAACAGCACGCCGGCAATAACGTCTCTTGAACCCGCACAGTGCTTTGACAGCACACGGTTTATTCCACTCACGTGCACACGCCCACCTGCTGGCTCCCTATACTGGGGTTTACAGCAGGGGCGGGGGGGTTTAGGACAGTGTTTCTTCCTCTGGGGATGGGCAAGAAGCAGCCACGCTGCGATTGCTCCTTATCCCGTGAGCAAGGAGATCGATCCAAAGAGCCCTTCCGTAAAGACGGGGGCTCCCAGGAGATCAACACGGTCCTCTTTGGAAAAATGCCATGCGACGTGATATCCCAGGGACATCACACGGCGGGCAGCGGCGGCGGCCTGTGATGAAGTAGGGTCGACCCTATATCATGTGAAGCCACCGAGCACCGGTCCCCGGGGGAACCGGGCCTGGGGCAAGGCCCGTGGACCAAGCTACTTATTCGGCCTTGCGGCCCAATAATCGCTCTGACCTGGTGAGGCGGGGGCATCTCTAGCAATAAGCGAGTAGCCCACACACCCGCTGCCATGATCATCATCCAGGGAGAGTACAGCCCTGGGCGGTGGACTGCCTGCATAATTCCAAAAAATACTCGTTTTCTTTCTTTCTCTTTCTTCCTTTCTCTCAATAAATACGTCTCGGGCTCAGTGCTAGGCTATCACCTCCGCTCACTGAAGAGTAAAGGATAGTGGTCAGGAGGCGAGGCCTCCTTTTATACGGAAGTGAGATGCGCACGCATTCAGGTAGGCCTGCCCCGGGGCCGACTACGTCCATAGAAATCTCAGTAGGTGAATACTTGCATGATAAGGTAGTACCCATAGAGTCCAGAAGAGGGCCGGAGCCTGTGAGAGATATAACCAAATACAACAGAAAAACCTTCACCAACAACCTTCAACAAGATGGGAAACCTGTTTTTATCCACTCACCCCTTTGTCACAAACGTACACTAGTACTGATACATAATCTGTTTTGAAGCCAAATGCTTTAAAATTAGAGGGATCTCCCGACTTTTTTTAAAGTACCAACATGAAGTTGACATTCAAGGTTTGGAGTGAAATAGCTGGACAACTTTTCCAAAGATCGCCATCAAATTTGGTACAAACTTTTTCCTTCCTTTGTGATGAAATACACTTTGGTCAGGACTTAAATACCTCAACCACAAAACACATTGAGATGTCCATGGTCCTCACAGGATAAATAGTTACAATCTTTGAGATATGACCTAAATGTTCTTTGCCAACCTCAGGTCAAAATATAATTTGATGTGTAAGATACCAACCTTGCTTTACATAGAATAACATTGCTTGTTTTGCCACATTATATTCACATTCTATGTTAAAGTACTCATGTCAAAGAGAACAGTTACAAAATATATATTGATGTTTAAATTAATTACACAAAACTGGTGTTCAAAGGCCTTCCAAAGGAATGTTTCCTTTACATATAAAGTTGGTTTGGGTTTGGTTGTTTTTCTTTCGACTACTTTCTGTCTTTAAGCCCAATTTTAGAAAATCACTAACACTAATAATAAGCATCCTGACACTTTCCATCCCAGTTTAGACTGTCTCCTTTTCCAGGGATAAGCTCCAGCATATTTTCCGCACTGGTGAGTGGCTCATTGGCTGTCTGCTGCCCTCCATCTAGGAACGGCATGACACCAGGGTCAGTGAAAGGGCAGGAAGGATTGCCAGTGACCCTATACATCAAGTTAACCATCTGTTCCAAAGCTTTCCATCTTGAGGCGCTCAATGATACCCAAAATCACCTGTGCCTCTTCACGGAAGCTATCATTCAGGATAAGCAGCTTTAACAACACTTGCCACACACACATGTCCTTGCTGTGCAGCTGAATTATCCTTCCTAGCGTCTGTTTATATTTAATGCATTTAAATGTTCATGATTTCACATTGCTTACTGTCTTTAGTGAACAATCCAACTTGTGCACATTTTAGCCTAGGACATTTACATTACAGTCCCCAATGGGCATTATTCATATCATGCAACTCATTCTTTTTAAGTGTGACTTAATTCATGGAATGCTGGACCCATGCTCTAATGAATGCTCATTATACTTCATCATAGAGCTACAGCTGTACCGTTTGCCAGACTGCTCGAATGCAGATTTTTAATGAGGCCTGGATGTAGAGTTCTATATATGTAGCTCATGTTTTTTGAATGACTTACCTTTGTGTTAGACATGCAATCTCACCTTTATACCCTCGTACCGTTTGTGTGTGTCACTCTGTGTAAAAGTTAGTGAAGCAGATCCTTGACTGGGTCATCCGTAAAATTATCTGATCCTGTTGAAATCCTGTTGCATTGGTGGCAACAACACCATTAGTGATTAGGGAACACCTCAAAGAGACTGGGGAAGTGGTTCCAGGAAGTGCCTTCAAACAAAAATATGTTTATGTTCAAATAGCAAAAACTTCTAGAGGATATAGTCATTCCAACTGTATTAAATCGGGAGCAAAAGGGTTAATATTACGTCCACAGAGCGAGAGGGATTCCTGTATTTAGTCACCATTAAGATAAAGGTCCCCCAATTGCAAAGTTGCAATTTATATGGTCAACCTCTAGATGGCGCTCCACCTTCCATTGCGCTCACATCATAACATCCTGGCTGCCAGTTAGATGCGTAATCGTCACATTTCAATCATGGAAAGTGTTGCTATAGAAAGCAAGTTAGTTAACTTGCCAGTTAGATAACGAACGTTAGTTACCTAGCAAACCTTAGCATTAGCCTTCCTGTCAAGACAAAAAGCGGCCATCTTTGCGTGGCTTGTTTGTTGATACTTCTCCACAATTGTCTGTGAGTTCATGTTTTTATGATTTTGTGTCCTTCGTTGTTTTATAGAGGGTGATGGAAAAACACAAACTATCAACAGGTTAGCTATTTGCATGATGTTGTGTCTGTTCAATCACCCACTAGATGGAGCATACCTCCTCCCCCCTCACAACACAGTGGTTCCCACTCTGATGCACAACTCGAACATTTCATTGACAGTGTCGATGTAAATTGCCAGTTATTTAAGGAAGTTAGCCAGCTAGCAAACCTTAGCATTAGCCTATCCTGTCAAGACAAAAAGTGGCCACATCGGCATGGCTTTTTTCTCTTGAAACTCACTCAGCTGAAAACGAGCTGAGCTTGTTGCCCTGAGGTTTATTCTTGGTGCGCGTTGACAACATAAGTAACTAAATGTGTAATGAGTTGCTTTAAACTATTTTGTTGTTTAATTTGGAAGGCCTTTGGATTATCATCTTTATATGAATGGTATCTTATCTTCTACATAAGTATGTTACTATGCACAGCAGAGCTCTCTTATTCATCTTCTTATTCAGCAGTTTCAACAATAACTGTCCACTTGCAGTTGCTTACTATATATCCACACAAGATGCTCTTCTTGAGCAAAATGCTGTAGAATAAAATAAAAGTAATAGGAAAATAAATGTAACAGCAAAGAATCAGTCGGTCCATCCATCCATTCACCCATTTTTTGTGTGACAATTCTTCCTTCCCTTTGCCCTTTCTTACGTCGTAATTCCACCCTTCCTCTTCTTCATCCTCCAGATAATTTCTCTCCACTGCCAATAGGGGGCAACAAAGCGGCACTTTTCAATATCCTGAAACCCAAACTACAACCCCAACAGCACAGTTGCATATTTTCTCTCTATCATCCCTTATTTATCATCTTTAACCTCTATTTTTTCTCTCTTACCTTTTCAACTTGATATTCTCATCTGTCAATTAAAATGAATGACGTGAAAGATGGAAACATCCCCCCATGTCTTACAAATAAAAAAGTACTTAAAATGCAACTTCAATTGAAGATTCTGCACACATCTCTCTCTCTCTCTCTCTCTCTCTCTCTCTCTCTCTCTCTCTCTCTCTCTCTCTCTCTCTCTCTCTCTCTCTCTCTCTCTCTCTCTCTCTCTCTCTCTCTCTCTCTGTGTGTGTGTGTGTGTGTGTGTGTGTGTGTGTGTGTGTCTGTGTGTGTGTCTGTGCCTCGTGGTGCTGAAGGACAGCGCCCGTTACATGTCCCATTCACTTCCATTGGAGTACTTATCTCCAACAACACATCATTGCACCTTTATCTAGGACAGGAAACTATCTGGCATCTAGGAAATATAAATATCAACACGTGCAGAGGAAGGATATCTCTTTAATGTATGTGTGCACACAGCCCCCCCTCTCTCTCTCTCTCTCTCTCTCTCTCTCTCTCTCTCTCTCTCTCTCTCTCTCTCTCTCTCTCTCTCTCTCTCTCTCTCTCTCTCTCTCTCTCTCTCTCTCTCTGTCTGCTCCGCGCTCTCTGGTGGACTCTCTTAAGGCACTTTGGATAAAAGCCTCCGCAAAATGTGGCAGATTGGATGTCTCTTATCTGTCCTTCCCCGGGCAGGTGGTGAAGTATCTGAGGGAAACCAGTAAAGAGACGTTATTATTTCTAGACTAAAGATCTTTCCCTCCCCTTTTCTTTCCAGTTATTTCGGCTAACGAGCCAAAAGTAGGGTTTCTCTTTTCTGGTTTTAATCACAGTAGCGGACTATTTCCTCCACATCTCTCCTTCTGTTCTGTCTATTCTGTTGCTGAGAGCGAGTGCACCCAGATTCTCTCCCTCCTCCTCCCCCTTCTCTCCCACTCGCTGTGGAGGAGCACCACAAGAAGCATCTGAAGGCTTCGCGCTTTTCCTTCCGCCGCTGCTCCTGCGCTGTAGGATTTCCAAAAGTCATTCCAAGTGGACTTTCTGTGAGTGATTTTGGCACCGAAGTGCAGTTCGGGATCGGATCCAGGAGGGTAAAGCACTCTGACCTGGAAGGGACGTGTTTTTGGACAGAGAAGGAGAAAAGTAAAGGAGAGAAATACGCGTGGTATCTTATTTCCAAAGATGTCTTATCGGATGGATTAGGACAAAAAGAGCAGAAAAGACCTGAAGCTTTTCATTTCATATCTTCGATTTATATCTGGATATGGACTGCCGGCTGTAATCAATATCTTAATTGACATTTGCAACCATAAAACCTGGACTTGGTGTTGGATTTAAGACGAAAAAAGGGGAAACCCTGCACTGCAGCTTCTCTAACATCTCCTCTTTATTGATTAATCGATTAATCAATATATTAACGACACCAACCTGCAAAGTGGGAGTCAATTAATCGATTATCTCATCATTAAGGTCGATCTATTTGCCAATTTGGCCCTCAAACCAAGAGTAATCCTTTAATAAAACGTATAATAAAGTAAAAACAAATATTGATAACCCTACATAAATGTATCATTACAAATACACGTCTTCACGCTCTGCAATAAATAAATGTAAGAATACAACAAGGGCATAAAGTACCACAAAGTACTCCAAGAATGAGCAAAAACTCGTAATTGACCCAACTATCTCCATTTGAAATTATTATAATAATGTAATAAGGATTGTTATAGCGCAAGTGCTTCGCGGGATTCCAGTTTGGAGATTGGAAGTTATTTTTGGCTGCGCAAAGTAGAGCGGCTCTTCCACACCAGTGCCCGGACAGAGACAGGCTGAACGCAGAGGTCTACCTACTGTCTTACACCCCGACCGAAACAGAGACACAAGAAAGGAGGAAAGATGCGTAGCTGCGGTTAATTGGAGCGGACTTGGAGTAGAGAGGGAT
The DNA here is from genome assembly GCA_943591055.1 of Gobionotothen gibberifrons. Lineage (NCBI taxonomy): Eukaryota > Metazoa > Chordata > Actinopteri > Perciformes > Nototheniidae > Gobionotothen > Gobionotothen gibberifrons. The sequence continues at coordinate 1,248,092 of CALSBZ010044507.1, read as the reverse complement.
TGTATTATTTTCGCAAGAAGCGAGACTTTCCTCTTTCAGGCTGTTAATCTCGTTCGCAGAGAGAATGACAAACGACCTCTATCCTTTTATTTAAAAGAAGACACTCGAGGAGAGAACCAGAGGTGGGATTATTTCGGCAACGACTGGTCAAGATTCTGCCGCTTGGATTCAGGATTAGTTACTCAAAAAACACCAGGTAAGAGGATGTCACGGTCCGATTTTACGCACATGTGATGAGTTTACTTAATGTCTACTTGTGTACGTGAGAGAGGAATACAGAGAGAGTTGTTATTCTCCTGGTTCGTGGGTGTATGTGAGAGGTGAGAGACCGATGGCACAGACCGTTTTTACGCACGAGTGATAAAGGGCTCGTGTGTCGTCTAATGGCATACGTGTCTGTGCATTAGTGAGAAGCCGAGAGCTGGATTTTGCTGGAAAATCAAGTCTTTATCACTTTGATTCGTCTGTTTTGGTCCTTGAAGTCACCGTGAGGCCATAGGCTGCTCATTATTCATTCATCAAACTGCATGTGTTCGTATGAAGAAACACGAGTGCGCTAAAAGCCGGGTTTCATGGGTGAGAGAGGCATTCCCTCAAGGGGAGAGCAGCTGGAGCGATAAGCCCGATATGTTTGTGGTGCAGAATGAATACAGCCGAAGTTAACTGGAAAATTAGGAAATATGTTTTTCTTGAGTTTACGTTTTTTTTTTTGTGTTCTTATTTGGGATTTATAATGAGCCTATGCCAATTTTACACATATGAGCTAGACACTCAAACTGAGGGAGACAAACTACAATGTTAAGTTGTAAATCTGCCCCTTCCTTCAGACTAATTCCTTACAGAGCCCCTCCTGCAACACACACGAACGGGCACATGACCAATGAGGGCACGAGATAAGTGTGTACACGAGATGGAAGGCTGACAGGCAGGTAGGCCATCCAGTTATTTTAGCCGGGCCGGCTCAGATGATTGGTCGTGCTTTTTACAGTACTACAGCTTCCACAGATGACATTTTTTATGTATTTATTGTCAAAGCATTTCATGTATTCATTGCTATCGGGATGTTAAGAGCATTCCATGAAACAAAAAGTGTTTCTGAAGTGAATTACCTACCTATTATTTTTTGTAGTACATTTCAACTAAGACTGAATCCCCAAAAGAAGTACAGTAGCATTTGGAGGTAGCTTAACTATATTTAAAAAAAAAAAAACACTAAAAGAAAGGGAGTAGGCTATAGTCATTGAAGCCTCCCTCAAAGTATTGGCTAAATGGTTTAAAAAATAAAAGTAATTAAGAAATGGTTGAAATAGTTAACTACGTAAAAGTAATAGGCTCTAATAAGTTATATATTGAAATAGCTAAATAGTTGAATTTGCTATATAATGTTTTAAATGTTAATTTGATAGCTAAAAGGTAAGAGCTAGCCAGATGGCAGAAATAGTTAGCTGAACATCACGGCTTATCTGAAAAAGTAGTCTAATGAGTAAACTGTAAAAGTTGTTAGCTAATACAGCTAGAATAACCTACAAAAAACATACAAATACCTTAAAGTAATACATTGTTAAATAATTGCATAGCTAAAAAGTAAAAGCAAGCTGGATAGCAACTTGTTAGCTAAATGTAAAAGCTACATTTCTGAAATAGTTTAAAGTAATGGATTGATGGTTAAAAACCTCCGACCTAATGTTACATTCTAAATCGAGTTCATAGGATTTAAAACTGATCAAAGTGTCCTCAACATTGACCCTTCAAATGTTAAATTGATAGCTTAAAATTAAGAGCTAGCCAGATGGAATAATGTGTTAGCTAAACATAATGGCTTAACATCTGAAATACCAAAAGTAGCCGAATGAGACAGCAGTTGGTTAACGTAACAGCAAGAACCTAGACCTACAAACAACTAACACATTGTTAAAAATAGCTTAAAGGTCACCTAACATGTTATTGTTAGGCAATAGCATAGGTCTCAGATATATACAAATATATAAAAAACATGTCTATCAAGTGTTTTGCTAAAAAAAAAAAACAGATCACCCATTCTAGCCATGCCTCATATCCCTCTATTTCACTTCCTGTTTCAAAAGTGCTGATTTTAGGTATAAAATTGATACAAAATAAAAAAGGAGGGGGCTGAGCTCATGTGGGACCCGGCAGCTACTGTCTAAACTAAATACTGCCGTGATGAAACGCCATATCATGGATTATCAAGGATTATTTCTGAAACAGTATGGAGCTCAAAGGCTTTCTCTCTTGCCGGTTATACCACAAGGTGAGTTCCTTTTTATTTCCTGCTTCTTCACATACATGCTCTGTGCAGTACAGGTTAGTTCAGGTTAGCAACTTTCTGATAGTGCCGTGGGTCCACATTTCCGATATTACGTCATATCAGACGCAAATCTGGATCAGCTGCGTTGTAGCCCCTTTTTTGGGATTTGGGTACGGAGGAAAAGAGAGAGGGTTTTATTTTCTGACACTGCGTGAGTTCCCTGACACACCGGGGACACATATTTATGTATAAAAGACATCAAAAAGTGCATTTTGCATGATAGGTCCCCTTTAAATATTGGATACATTGTTAAATAGTTACATAGCAAATAAGCAACATTTAGCTGCACTCCTTAGCTAAATGTAAGGGGTACATTTCTGAGATAGTTAATTTGCAGGTACTGTATAGGCAAATGGTTGAAATGGCTTTAAGTAATGTATAAATTGTTAAAACTTCCAACTTAATATGACACTAAGTGTTGATTATATTAATGAGAACTGTTACCAAAGTGTCCTCAACATTGACCCTTCAAATGTATGAAAACTGCATTATATTGTAACAATGTCCACTATATCATGAAGAGTTCATATCCTGTCTGTTACTAGTTTGGAAGTTAACTCGGTTCAAAACCACTGCGCTAAGACATGTTTACTGTCCCGTCAAAAAGCACCTGTGTCTGATCGGCCTGTTCAGTAATCTATCCATGCTTTCACATAAACTAATCTGCTTAATCATGCTCCATATATAACCAAAACCTTATAGACCGTTTACAAGAGTCAAGTTTGAATGCATGTGTACAAACTTAGTCTCACACTGTGGTTATATAAATAACAAAGCTGTGACATTATGCTCCAAGAATCCCATTGAGCCGGTCGACGTGAAGCACCTTTGGGTGAAAGGGTGCCGTTTTGGTTCCACTGTATAATTTTCCCATTTGTTCAAGTCTTCTCACACACAGACGCCGTTTGTCTGAGTGCTTTACAGCCCAGCAGGTGCTTTCTCTCCCTCCATTCCTCCCTCTCTTTTTTATCTCTGTGAGTGTGCGTAAAGAGAAAGAGAGATTGTGTGTTTGTGCAACGACAGAAAGAAAGTGTACGTTTGTAGTATAATGGTGTGTGTGTGAGAGGAAGACAGAGTGGATGTGTGCCTTCTAAGCATGTATGCCTGTGCTACACTGCAACAGCAGCGCTTTCAGACACACACCTACGCACACAGGGGAGGGAAGCGAGGGGTTTAATTATCTGGGCTGTTTAGCGACAAGGTGCGCATCAATCGTCAGATTGGAGGGGGAGCAGACACCCATCGGGGGCTGCAGGTGTGTGTGTGTGTGTGTGTGTGTGTTGATTTATAGTGTTAAGCTACTTTCCAATAGATCTGACCAGTAGGTAGATGGACTGGCAGCAGAATGACTCCGTCACACCGACCAACATCGGCCATCTATTACAGGATGGGGAGGGGAGGGGGAGTGTACAGCAGGAATGGAGCGATAAGAGAGGATTAGAGAAAGAGAGGAGGCTAGTGTTCTAAGTATTCAGATCCTTTACTTATGTTAGACATGTTGTACACTTCCCCAATTCATAATTACCATTGAGACAATTATTTTTCGTATTACAAGTTTTGTAAAGAATGCAAATAATGTGCAATCTCAATAAATGTGTGCTAATTTGCCAATTATTTTCATACAGACATCTGTATCTCTCAATAATGCAGTACTACTGTTATAAAAAATACTTTTTTTGCCATGTTTTTAGGGATAGAATGTGATATGAAGTGGAGAGATTACTTGCTTTGAGTAAGAGAAACATTTTGAGAGATGTGGATATGTTTGTACTAAATGTTGGAATAAACTAGAGGTGAATATGGATAACATATTGAAACTTTCCCAGTCGATTACTGACATTAAGAAAACATGTATTTTTTTATTCGGGCATTTTCTAATGCTAACCTTAAGCAAGTTAAGTATACATCTACAAACACAAATAGACAAAGTTACAGAAATCTGAAAGTTGGATAAAGCTTGTTTCAAGATTCTTTTTTAATTTATTTGTCGATTTAAATTGAAGGTTTTTACAGCGGGGAATTTGGATGCATAATTTATCACGCCACAAATGTTTATGTATCTTTTTATCACTTTATAAAGCAGAACATACAGACATAGTACAGAGTTGAATAGAGTAAGTGGAGGTTTCTTGCTCGCTCAACAGTATCATAAACATGTGGCTTAAAACCGGATAAAAAGTAATTTACTACTTTTTATTTTATTTACGAGCTTATGGCATTCAACGACAATGCGCAAAGTTATCACCATTAAAGGTGACCAAATCAATGCAAAGTTAATTTGATTACAATTACAGATCTCCTTGAGTTTTATGATGTTTTTAAACAACTCAATATAAAGGAATCATAAGTCTACTCCTTTTTACACAATTGAATGTGCAAATGTAACATTGGCTGTTATTCTTTTATTCTAAAAAATACTGTTTCCTAGAAAAAATTCTCCATTTAGAGTCCCGCTGAAGTAAATGTACATAAAGATATATTCTAAAATGACTACATGTGATATATACAGTAGATCACATTACTGCTGGGTGTGATCTGTGATGTCACCTTGTCCTGGAGTACACCTGAACATCACTGCAGCAAGGTGAGACACTAAACCACTGGAGGTCAGCAAACACAAGATTGTAATTGGCTGGTTAGTTACTCTTTAAGAACAATGAGGTTCTTGATGAAATGTTCTTCCACCAGGGAGGACTGAACATCAAAGAGAAGAAAAAAGAAGGCAGGAAATAGAGTAAATGGCAGAGGGGACATAAACAAGGAAGAAGAAAGGGAGAAAGGGACAAGGAGAAACATTAGCTCAGTGCAGAGGGAGATGCTTCTGTTTTCTCTATTATAATTGCTCCGTGGTAAAACTAATCCATTTTGTCCCCCGGCGCTCCTGTGATATACCGAATCCCTGAGCCATTGAAGTGTGAACCAAATCAAAAATATAAAGTTTCTTCAAATATTTGAATCTTCCTTCCTGAGTGATCATCACGAAAAAAAAAGCATCTCAGTGTAACTGCTGTGAAGCCGTATAGTTGATGTTTATTGATTTTTAAAACAATTACACTGGATCTGAAGTGATACGTGTAAAGGGGAGGGATGAACTGAGAAACAAAACCGAGAATAAAGAGGATTTAACTGATGTAGGAAGCTAGAGAGGGAGAAAAAAGAAGGATGAGGAGAAAATTGAATTGTTGAGGGAGGAGAGGAAATAGAGTGAATAAAGAAGGGATGACAGATTTAGAGACATGAGGACGGAGAGAAGAGAGAGGAGAGAGAGAGATTCATAAATTGCGAAGGGGGAGACAAGGTGTGGAGAGGCACGGGAAATATACGAGAGGGGAAGAGTGGCTGAGAGGAAAGCAGGATGAACGGGGGAGAAAGAGGGAGAGGGAGGATGCTATTGAAGAGCAATAAGCTGCATTACTGTAGATTTGAAATATTGTAGATTCAGCCTGTTTGCAGCAATTATTCTTACTGCGTCCTAGTTTATGGATTCTTATACTGAAATCTGTAAGAAACTGCAAAATGAAAACTACAGACTTAACAAACCGTTTCCTCAAAAGCAGTAAGGAAGCATTACCTTCAGTAGGTGTTACTACATATTTCTTTATTCCCATTAACAAAAAAACACCCCTCTTGGTCTAGTTTTTAAAAAACGGTTCCGGAGCTTAGACGTACTAAATTATCTTCCTCAGCAGATTGCATTTGTCCAGATTGTAGATGTAGATTTTCCAATTCCCTTTTTTTCGTGGTCCAAACTGGATTGAAATGTAACTATGTACAATTGTCATATCAATTGGGTAAATGTACCTGCTGAAGACGATCACGTGATATGATCAAAAGCTAAAAAATATCTCAATCGAGCATACTTAATTCATATAGCACCTTTAGAAATGGTTAGTAAATTACTGGATCCTCATGCATGTGACAATGCTAATGCTAATGTGATATATTTTTTTCCCATGAATTGTACTACAAATGTCCAAGAAAATTACCAATCACTACATCAGTGAACAGAAAACGAGGTTGGGTTTAGGAAAACACGTTTGAATAACATGGTTAAGTTAAGGCAGCATTACAACTATTGTTCCCTAGGTTGAGGAAAGGTTTGTGCTTTGGGTTTTAAATTGTTGGCTTTTCTTAACAATAGAAGTTACATTACAATTAATTCAATGTTAACTTCCCATTTCACCTGGGAAACTAACAGCAGTCTCCTGGTTGACAATCCCTGTCCAACCACCCCATCCTCCTCCCTATGTGGACTTTGGCACTCTTTAAACTAAGTCGTCTGTCATAGCTCATAGTTACGTTGAATGTATCTGAATTGATTACGAAAGTTATATACAAATTGAGTAAGTGGGTTATTTACGTACAGTGCATTACTTCTCATCTGTACAGAATCACTATAGGGGACAAGAACGGCCTCAACGAACATCCAGTTGGTTTTTCAGTTTTTCAAGACCGACCTTTGAACCTCAACATTCCGAATGTTGCATTTATCGAAATGTTTAATTAGGATTTGACTGCTAATCCCCATTGGACAATGTTTAATGTCCTTTAAGCTAATATCCAATAATGGTAAAGACTAGTATATAGGGTTGAACATACCAGCTGCTTGATGAAAACAGAGTTACTCTGATTCTACGTCTTCTGTTTTACATAGAAACCTCTGATCAGTTGTATGCATGTGTCTGGCATGTGTAATGCTATTATGACATGTGTATTGCAACATTTCAAAGAGCAATTCTGATCAAAGTGATGCCACACAATGTAGGAATCCTCACACTTCTGAGCATTTCTGGGATAATTTAATGTCATGCATACTGAGATGATCAAAGAGTCTTTATTTTTGTGTCATATGAAAGAAATTGCTCAATGGCATTTTGGCAAGAAGCAGAAATATATTCAGCATGGTGGTTAATTGCATTTTGAATATCTGAGAAACTGAAAGCACACTTTAGTTATTTATTAATAGAGACTGACTAGAAGGGGCAAAGCCTTGGAAGAAAAAAAACGAAGATGAAGATGCAACCATCTTTTTCCTTTTAAATACAATTTTGTTAATGGACAACGTCTTTGAAAAGAATCGGCCTACTACCTGGAAACTGGTTGAAACCACAACATTTCAATGCAACCATGAAGAGAAACCAGTATCCACAAAGTCATGGCTACATGCAAACAACAAGCCCTGTATAGAGGGCATATTGTATAGATTTCGAATACAATATCTTTCAATGAGGGATCTTTAGAGGTGCAGTTAGTCAGATTTCTTTACCTTTGTACGGAGCCACACACACTTTTAAGTGTGTGAAATCTCAGGTGAAGAAATTCTTTATTGTCCTTGATGGGCTGCTGCTCTGTCAATATTGGTAAATAAAGTCTAAATAAGCTGTTTTATTGGAATTGGAAGCCTTTTAAGTGAAATGTTACTTCGCTTTTTCAATTGGAATCCATGGAAATGTTAGTCAGTAGGACTGCCCCCTATACTTGATTAGTCGAATCATTCTAGTATAGCCAGAACTTGCTAAGTTGATTTTCTCACAGGTGGTTGTGGGTTATATATTTGAATGGTGATATAGCAAAAAAAGTCAGACCCTCAAAGTATGATAAACTCCAGGGTTTACGAACACCAGAGATAGATGCACTATATCAACCTAGAGCATATTTTAGACACACCGTTGTGGAGAAAATGCACCAACAAGTGGATCCCAACATCCCTAACCGAACCAAGTTTATAACAAAAAGCATACTATAAGGAACAAATAATAAAATCTTTCTTTTGGCCTTCAAAATCCCCTTCCGTTATAATACATCTGATTCAGGTACAATGGTAGTTACTTACCATGTCTTGCCAATCGACAGAACATTCCCCCTCGGTTTGAATTGCTTCTACTTCCACTTTTACTACAATGTTTGTTATATAATTGTTTTGGTGCCTGTAGGTCAGTTCCCATCTCTGCGGAGGTCAAACGCAGTGAGGAAAGCGCCCTGCAGCTGATAAGGATTCAGTGATTCATCGTCTTGCTCATAGTCAGCAGGGTGGGTGCTGACATGAGGCTTTGAACAAAGATCATCCAGTTGAAGGTTGATGTGCTCCACAAAACCACCTCCGACTGGGGGTTTGTGCGAGGGATTGCTGATTTACAGTAGATTCACTAACTTCAACACAAAAAGTTTTTGACGTGATGAAAGTACGGATGTGCTATCAACCTTGCCTCCAATGGGACAACACACTTTGTACCCTTCAGGCATTATTACCAGACTTTCAGCGAGTGTCATTAAGCTACGAAGTTTAGTGTTTCTTCTCCCTGAAAGTAGACACCAGTGTCCCTCGCAGCATTACTCATCCTGCCGGTCACAGCGTCTGGATTGCAGCTATTAACTGTCCTTGTGTAAGACATTCTGGTCGCAGGGCTCCTTCTGGCGCGTCTTCACTTGACAAAAGAGGCAATATGCTTTAATGAGACTGGATCCCAGAGTGAGAGGACATATTTCTTCAGTGTCCTGGGTAGGAAAAGTTGAAGAAAAAAACCTTGCCTATGAAGCAACACCAAAGTAGTTAATCTCCTGGCTGGCTTTCTGGAGTTTAACAAACTAAATAGAATAGAATAGAATCGTTTAATGTCATTATACATGTACAATGAGATAATAATAAATGCTTCTCCCTTTCAAGGGTGCCATCAAAACAAAAACAAAACATCACAACATAAGACAACAAAATACACGCAGCATACATACTGTAATGTAATAAATAATAATAATAATAATAATATTATGTATTTAAAATAATAATAGTAATGATATATATGTATATATGTACAGAGTCACATTTATGATGATTAAGAGGTATTATTTCAGGTGTTAAGAGCAATGATGGCTCTTGGGAAAAAACTGTCTTTGAATCTGTTCTGCCTTTAAACCCTCAATCTAAACAAGCAATATGCTTTCACAGGGCATACCTAATACAATGGAGATTTGTTGTCACAGTATAAGCTCAAAAACATTTTTGAGTGAAAGGATTTATAAAGTACAAACCCTGAGCAAGCATAAAGCTTATTTCACCGTATTTGAATTAGATCATTCTACAATCCAGGTGGAAAAATTGGGTATTCCAAGAAGCTTTATCAGAATCAGAATACCTTTATTAGTCCCACAGAGGGGACATTTGCAGCGTTACAGCAGGAAAGAGCCACCGACAGCTTAGTGTTGCATATCTTACATGCGTTAAAAAAAGTACAAAGTTATAATATAATAAACAATATGCTAAAAAAAGATAAAAACTAAAAAAGTTACATAATTTTCAAAATACAGATCAAAAACAAATCAAATCTAGAAATCAAACCCTGTAGCAGTTCTTAGGATTTAGTAGCCCGGTATATATTACAGTTATTAAAGATGGCACATGTATATAAGTATATATTGCACATAAAGCACATATTGCACATAGTTTGACAGTATTTAACAGCAGCAAGTTACACAATTTACAAAATACATACCTTGTAACAGTAAAAAGGGTTTAGCAGCCATGTATAAATTACACAGTTATTAATGGCATATATTATATATATTGCACATATAGCACATATTGCACAAAGTTGGTTTGTATTTAGCAGCAAGGGGTGATATAGTCTGTGTTGTGGTGTGTGTAGGAGGGTCTACTAGGGGCAGTGCTGGTTGTAAAGTCTGACCGCTGCAGGAAGGAAGGACCTGCGGTATCTCTCCGTGAGACAGCGGGGGTGCAGCATCCTGTCGCTGAAGGTGCTGCACAGTGAGGACAGGGTGTCCTGGAGGGGGTGGGACACATTGTCCAGCAGGGAGGACAGCTTGGCTGCCATTCTCCTGTCTCCCACCACCTCCACAGTGTCCAGAGGACTCCCCAGGACAGAGCTGGCCTTCCTTACCAGTCTGTTCAGTCTCTTCCTGTCAGCAGCCGAAATGCTGCTGCTCCAGCAGGCCACACCATAGTTGTTGTGGCATCAGCCTTTTTGGCTGATGCCACAACAGAGTCAAAGAAGGTCTGAAGGAGTGCCCCCTGCACCCCGAAAGACCTCAGTCTCCTCAGCAGAAAGAGTCTGCTCTGTCCCTTCTTGTACAGAGCAGCAGAATTATCAGTCCAGTCCAGTTTATTGTTCAGATGAACGCCCAGGTATTTGTAAGATTCCACAATCTCAATGTCTGCTCCCTGGATGTTCACTGGTGTCGGGGGGGAGTGTTGGCGCCGTCTGAAATCCACCACCAGCTCCTTGGTCTTCCCTGCGTTCAGCTGGAGGTGGTTCCTCTGGCACCAGAGAGTGAAGTCCTGCGTCAGCTCCCTGTACTCCCTGTCAACCTCGTTGGTGATGAGGCCAACGATGGCAGAGTCGTCAGAGAACTTCTGCAAGTGACAGGTTGCAGTGTTGTGGGCGAAGTCAGCAGTGTAGAGGGTGAAGAGAAACGGTGCCAGCAACGTCCCCTGGGGGGCCCCCGTACTGCTGATGATGGTGTCTGATTGACACTCCCTGGTCCTCACGTACTGTGGGCGGTTATGTGTTCAGATAGGACGTATTTTTAAGACATTGATCTAAAGAACTGGGATAATATGATTTTCTTGATACAGAAACAGAATATGTGTGTGCATCTACAACAGTTCATTAATTTCTAATGTTTCTCTTGTGTGCAAAAGGCGAAAAGGTCTTCTGGGATTAAACCGAGACCTTGCGTAACAAAACACACTAATTGATCTGTTATAATAATTGATGCGATGCTTGTTGACCGTGTATGTCTTTGCGGGGCGGTGTGGATGGTCACAGGGGGGGGGGGCGCAAGGGAGGATTTTGCCCCCATCAAACAGAAACACACATCAGTAGTGATGGGGGCAAGGCCAGTCCTGTGCCTGTAAGGAACACATCACAGCTCAGATAATCCAGACTCAACCGAGCATGATCTCACGCACACACACGCGCAAATACTCATACAGAGCAACAATATACTTATATGTATCAAAGGATATCTATTTCTTCATCTATATTCATTAGACATCACATTAAATGTTCATGAGTAAACCATTGGATACTTGTCTTTACCAAATAATACTGTAGTATAGGTCATTTGATCAAACAGCTGACAGTTCAACAACCTATACTTTCTTAAAAAGGTCTTACATATAATGATTGTTCTCTCTCGACAAAAGATGGTCACGAGTCATTTTCAGTCATGTTGGCGCCGCGGTGTAACTCTATGGATCACAATACCCCTGACTCCAACAGATAACATTTTCCCAATATCAATGTCAGTAAACACTTTTCCCGTCCTGTGTTAAACTAATACAGTCTTAGGTTACCCAATATAGGTGATTGTCTTACCATGATCTTTACCTAAATCTAACCTAGTAATTGTGTTGCCCAAACCCAAAACCAGTTGTTTTATTTTATTTCACAATGTCTAGCTTGTACACCAACCTGTGATTATCGCTTCTGAAAAGGTCTTGCAGTTGTACAATTGATTGTCCTTTAAGTCACCAGTCATTGTTCAGCCATGGTAGTGTATCCCATTGACTTTGACAGATCATGTTTAACCAATATAAATGTAAATAAACAAATTACTTTAAACTTGAAGTCCATTTTCCGTGTTCCGGGTCAAAGTGAAACGGATGTATAAGTAACCCAATCAATCTTAATCCAACCCATTATCTTTACCTTAACCTATTCCAGGAGTTTTGTTTCCTAAAACTTAAACAAGTTTATTTTAATTCGCAATGTTAAGGTTGTGTTTAAAACTACAACTGTTAAGTTATAAATTCAATTTTGGTGGGGCGCAGAGATGTGATATTATTATTTATTTTAATTTTTTTTCTCACTGGTGGAATATCAAAACAACGGCCGCCCGGGGTGCAAAACGCATCAATGAAAGCGACCCTCTACCACACAAAACAACACCTGTAAATAACCCAATTTGTGTTCTTTGAAATTGAAAAGGATATTGCATTGTGTTTGTTACTTTCGTTGCAGTTGTATGTCTTAAACTTTTATTTTTGAAGGCGAGGCGGAACGTAGCCCACCCATTTAGAGGGAAGATATGATTGGTCAATTGTACTGTCATTTGACATTACTCTCTCGTTCAGTTACTATAGCGGGCCCTCTGTGAATTCATAGCTGGACGTCCAACAGCTCCTCTCTTCACCTCGCAGAGACCAGACGGGCTTCTTTCATTTAACCCTTCACATTCAAACATAAACTGAATAGGCAGATTCAAAGGATTTATTTCTTTGGAAATGTTATTTTAAATACAATTTAATCAAGTTATTTTTGGTAAAACTAATGACAAATATTAGTAAAAACATATTTAAAAAAAATATATAAAGAAAAATATAATTTGTTTTAATGTTTTTAAATATTATTTTGTAGAATATCTTAGGCCCTCAGAGACAGGCTCGCCACTGGTAAAAATCTCTCATGCACACATGTGAAACGCTCTCACAGACACACACAACAGCGTTGCAGTCGGGAAGAAAAGCAATGTGGAGCGAGAGAGAGAGAGACCGAGAGAGCAAGAGAGAGAGCACACCTTTACTGTATCTATTTAATAAAGTTGTAAAAAATAAAGTAAGACATCATTCCAATGTGTACTATAGGACAGTAAAAAGTTTAAAAGGGGAGGGATTAGTAAAATATGCATAAAGAAAAAGAAAGAATGCTAACTAGGTAATATAAGATAAGAATAAATAAGTTTAAATGATTTGTTATTGGTTGTGATCATATTCTAAAGATGTTTGGATTATTGAAAAGTATACAGCTCCCTTTCATCTGGGTGTTGAGAGCTGTATCCATCAATTCATGTTGTGCTCAAAGTAGGGCTGCTCGATTATGGCAAAAATCATAATCTCGATTATTTGGGTCAATAATTGATATCACGATAATAAAAAATGATTAACCATTTACTTTGAAAACATCAATTTATTAAAATAATTTGAAAAGTATGTTTTTAACAGTTGATTACCCTGAACTTTAAGTATAATTCAACTGAAAAACCTATTTAAAAAAAAAAAATCGTTTCATTTCGATTATGTTGATTAAAATACGATTAATTGAGCAGCCCTAGCTCAAAGTGCACCAGATTGATGCATTTAACTTCAACATTTAAAAAAAATCTTCCTGGGGGTGCATGCCCCCGGACCCCCCTAGAGGATGTGACGTCCACCACCAAATAAAGCAGGTTAAAATAATTAAATTGCATACATTTTATTTTAGTAAACACTGAAAACGGGTCCCACAAACCCAAACAGCACACAAAGGTTAAAGGTAGCATATAATAATGTTAAAATGTGCTAAATATATACACTGCAAAAAAACAAAAAAGAGGAGTAAAAGTAGCTCACGACTGGTTTTATTTTTTTAAAGTAGCTCTCATCCAAAAAAAGGTTGGAGACCCCTGTTATAGAACGATACATTTGACAATTTTAAGCTTGGCCATTTTATTGGAGCGATGAGGAACAGGTGGGGCTTGAAAAGGCCCACCTGTTCAAAGTGGGGAATGACAGAAAAAGTTTGAGAACCACTGCAATAGAGCAACCCTTCCATTGATTCCACCCAGGTTAATATTCTCTGACTCTGAGTCATTGCTTCAAGTCGTGTTGGAGGATTTAATATCCCAAAAGTAATTCCAAAAACTGCTAAAGAGCCCTAAATGTAAATGGAATAACATCAAATCATATAGTACCAGAATTGGCACAACAAACTAAATGCTTCAGCGCCAGTGTCCCGCTGCAAAGCTCTGTTTCTTGTCCCTTTCCTGTTCCAATATTCTTCCCTTCAGCCGTCACCCCTCCTCCCCCTCCTCCTCCTCCTCCTCCTCCTCCTCCTCCTCCTCCTCCTCCTCCTCACTGTGACTCTCCAGTTCAGCCTTCAGCACATCTACCAGTGTGCGTAGCCTATCCTTAGTTAACTTAACATGGTCTGACAGGCCAATCCTTATGGATTCTGATCAAATAGAGCAATAGTGTACACAGTAGCAACAGTGCAGCCCCAGCCTGCTAAAACAGCCGTAATATGGCAAAGATCAGCGTCCTGCAGAACTGATTCGACACGTTTATCTGCTGATTCCACTGTGTTACCTGCAGAATTTTTAAAAGAGTGGTTTGGCTGGTGTTTAGCTCATGATGTGTGTGTGTGTGTGTGTGTGTGTGTGTGTGTGTGTGTGTGTGTGTTAGAGGTAGTACACATCAGCACACTGCAAAGCTTTCTTTTGTCACTATAAAATAACTGTACTTTACTTTTCATTCCTGACAACCTTTTTTCCTGGAAGATTACAATTGACCATGGGTCTTTAAAAGGGGGTCTGTGATCCCTACATTGTGAACACGGAAAATGGCTCTAACAGGTTATTTTAAAGATATTGCAGGGAGGTTGCCATATCAATAATTGATAAAGTTTAGATTTGTTGGTGCACATTATAGTAACAAGTATCCATACAATTATGGACACATATCAAATACATTAAAACATTACATTTACTAAACATTGATGATAGTCTTACTTTCACCAGGGTGGGACATTTACTTTTTGGGATTCCAATTTATACCAGCCATCAACAGATAAACACTGTTTATGGCTGATGAGAGAAGCACATTTATCAACTTTTTGCATATTTTCCAACATTTGGCTAGTGTTTCTAGCCCCGCTGTTACCCATGAATCCTCATGCGGTCACGAGGGCTAGCTATGTGCTAAATCATTATTTGGCACCTATCATTGTTGGCAAACTAGTGGCAACGCATTATTATTTCTCAGCTTAGTATTTTAGGTACCACACAAATATATGTTTATATTTAGTACGTATACGTCACTGTAGGCCCAGTTTTATATGCAGAGCAGGCACGTGCACACATAGACATCAAAGTGGGCTTGAGCCCCTGCCCTTTTTCTTCCTCCAGAGAAAGTGCCCTTTTAAATTGTTTTTTATAAATGAATATATATCTACTGCTGTTTGCGCACAGTTTCCCTTTCCAACAATATATTGATTGAATACAAAATTAAAATATCAAGTCGGGAGATTAGACTGTGAAGTTCCAGCTCTCCCTCCCTCCCTCCACGTCTCCTGCACAGCTGTGCGGACATCGGCAGTCACTTCAGACAGACAGGTAGCAGCACCTCTCATGTTATGCCGGCTTTTCTTGGCTTATTTTGAAGGTGAGTGGTGATGAACAAATGACTAAACTGCCAGTGCCTCGAGTTTGCAGCTAATTAGTTAAAAGACAATAACAACTGGCTACTAGCTAATGGATAAGTTAGCTCAAGGTTTAGCTAAGGCAATTTATCATGGGCATACAGGCTAATGAACTGTACTTAAGGCAGTGGTTCTCAAACTTTTTCTGTCAGGCCCCCCCTTTGGAGAAAATGCATGAATCTGGTGCACTTTGAGAGCAACATTAAGAGATCTATGGATACATCTCTCAACACCCATATGAAACAGAAATGTAAACAGATTTACTTTTTCTTTATGGATATTTTACAAATCACTCCCCTTTTAAACTTTATTCTTGTTTTACTGTCATACAGATGAAGCACTTAATTTCGGACAGTTTGAAACGCAAGGGCAGTGATTGGTAAGTGGTCTGCCCTCGCTCAAGGGAAAGCCTCCAGCTTGACTTGAGACCGCTATACCGTTATAAATAAATGTAATTATAATGAAGCCAGCTGCAATGGATCATTGAAAACCTGAAATTGAAAATCTGGCAACGCCCTCTTGGAAAATAGTGGGAGGGCTTGACCTTCCTCGAAACTGGTCGTAGGCAGGAACAGGTAAACTGGAGTCCGAAATTAAGTGCTTCATCTGTATAGTATTTCATACCTGTTTTTCATTTATTCTCTTATTTTTTTATAACTATAATGATCATATAAACGTGTGCCTCGGAAATAATTGTTTACATTAATGGTGACCAAAACATTTGAGACCCACTGAGATAAAATTGAGAGAGTCCTTTAGTTCACTGAGTCTCTCAATCTGACAGGAGAGGACTCTCCTCCACTTTGTTGTTGAAAAAACTCCTTATATCCGTTAGTGTAGCTCGCTAGCACCATAAGATAACAACAACGATCTCCGGTACCGGTGCGCTCTCTCTCTCTCGCTCGCGCACACAAAATGGCTCGTTCCACACACACACAGAGCCGAGCTTTAATGAAACACAGAGACCCAGACGTAATAGTACTGTACTGCATCATATTATTTTCGAATCAATAATTTTAAAAATTATGATTTTTTTATTTTTTTTAATAATCATTTTTCCTCCTGGTCTCTCGCGCCCCCCCTGGCATGCCTCGGCGCGCCCCCCCCCCCACTTTGAGAACCACTGACTTAAGGGGTGACACTTAAAGTGAATACAGTAAAATGTGTATCTAATAACGTCATCACAATCGCCACATTGATATGCAAATTAGGCGTTAACTAGGCCTAATTACAATGCGCTAATTTGCAGTTACCAAGGCATTGCCGGTGAAAAGGATAAAACAAAAAATCACATCACCTCACAACTTCCCCAGACTTACGTAAAGTCAGTATTTTACCCGGAAATGTTATGTTTAAATGCAGATTAGCTTTAAATCTATAGATGAATTCAGACATGGTAGTAAAACGAACACCATTTATATGTGTTCTTTTGAAGTTTTATTTCCATTAGAGTGAAAGAAAACATGGAAGCAAAATAGACCAAAATAACAAGTAGGCTACATGAAAAAACTATCTTTTTGCCTGAAATGTCCTTAAACAGTAACTTCATAATTTTGATTGTTGGCTGCTCATTTAATAACTATTAATTGTACTAGTTTGTGCTCTTGTGCATTGTGAATACTAAAGAAGACCATTGTCTCTGTGTTAGCTGATCATTTTGTAGAATTCTGTTGAGTGGGCCTATTAAACAATTACGTGAGTGTGAGGGTATTCAAATAAATTGATCAGTAAGTCAGTAAAATATTTAACTTTTTGTTTTAAAACATTTTTGTATAAATGATTATGGGAAGTGCCCTTTTTCTCACTTGAGCACCCGCCCCCCAAAATGTCTGTGCACGTCCCTGATGCAGAGTGATCTTTGGCCTAAACACGTTGCAGAGCCTTACAATAGACTTAAACCATGGAACTACCCATCGATCAATCAGCTATTGTAATCAACTGGGAAAGAGCTTGGCCTATGTATTACTGAAATAGTTGTATTGCATTCAAGATGCAGTTTTGACCTTGAAGCAGTGGACAAACACTTGAACCATGAAGTAAGGAAAGACTGCATTACATAAAGAATCACAGATATAAAAAACAGAAGAAGAATTGTATCTTCTCGCCCCGAAAGACCGAAGGTGGCGTAAACATTTTTTAAATGTTCATCCTTTACACTTTACAGACCAGTGGCGGCTGGTGGAAAATATTTTTGGTGGGGCTGTTGACATAGTGAGTAAACATTTTTTTTTTGGAGAAATGACACCTTAAATTATGACTCGCGCTACTTTTATAATTCAGTAACCACACTACAGTTACTAACATTGCACCGACACGTGTTACTTCCTTACTTACTAAAATCAGTCATAATCAAACCTCAACACACCTGCAAAGAACACATGCTAAGGTGAAGCTAACACACAGATATAAACAAATAGAAAACAACTGGAAAACAGAGAAGAAGAACAGACTCACGTAGTCTCTTCTTCTTCTGTTTTCCGGTTGTTGCCTGTTTTGAATGACGAATACACACTACCGCCGCCTTCTGGTAAGGAGAGTTATTGCCACTCACGCATGCGCAGTTGCGAATCTAGTTAAACCGCAGCGCAGCGTCATACTACTTAATGAAAAGTCAAGTATAATATTAGTCAAATATGAAGAAGTTAAACTTTAAACATTCATGACTCAAACACTTTATCCAGGATAAAAGCCACATCTTCACCTGCAAGGTGAATACAGCTGGTAAAAGAAAAAGTGTTTGAATGCGTACATTAACAGGTTTGATGATGTGATACACAGTGCCGCGGTCGGACTGTAGGCTACGTAATGTTACAAAAATAAAATCAATGTGCAGGCTTACGTGAACACTGTTCTACATGAACAATACGGGCAGTTTATACATTAAATAAATCAACAGTAGCTGGCGATATATGCTCCAAGTGGAAGCGATCCACGGGCACATCGTATCTGTCCCCGGCTGTTTGAAGAGCAAGCATGGGAAACAACAGCTAGCCACAGCTAGCCATGCCTTTCTGGTGTACCAGCTACGTGAGAAGCCTCGTTGATACGTGTTGTCTTTTTCACGAGCTTGCTGCGATATATAGCCTACAAATCGGGTTGGTCCGGTCCAAGGTCTTTAAGCAACAGTTTATCTCCCAAACTTCTCCTTTCGAAAGGATTGGAGATTAGCTCTTGAACGGAATTGGGTGGGGAGTGGGGACCGAGGTCCGGAGACTCCACCTGCACACGAACGAAGCCATCCTCTGCGTTTAGTGCGTCACCCGGATACGAGTCACTGTCCAAACTACTCACAGATTGGACCGGCGCTGACATTGGCGCCCGGTGATAATCAGATTTGACGACGCTGATTGGCTGAAATTATGTTTCGCAACAGTCAGCTGCTAGTGGCTGCTGCTGCACTGGATGAAGGCTGATTTCTTAGCGCCCAGGCGAGAGAGGGTAATGATGGTAAGACATGGGCAAGGCCAGGCAGGAAACATGTGATTTATCAGTAACTTTAGACATCGTAACACAATACAACAAGTTTTAAACAAGATTTTATTGTAGATTATACATTTTACTGATACAAATTATATAATATTTACCTTTTTTATTAAAAATAAAAATAAAATATTTTTTTAAAAATATTTTTTTATTATTTTTTTTTTTATTATTATTATTTTTTTTTTTATGTGGGAAGAGGTGGGGCGGCGCCCCTATCGCCCCTATGGACCGGCCGCCACTGTTACAGACATAATGTGGACAGTCGAGAAAATGGTTTATCATTACACCCAAGTATTCATAAGTATCTGCTTTTTTGTGGGTTTTTTCAGTATTGATGGCAATGAGAGTTAAATGGAGAACCAAAAACAATTTGCTCTGCTTTCTTTGTGTTAGTCTCAAGAGCAAATTATTGGGCTCATTTGAAGCTAATGTACTTCTTTCTCCCCTTGGTTGATTGCACTTAGGCTTTGGATTATAAAACATCAGCTAAATCAAATGAAATGTAATTTTCTTTCATCATAAAGGTTATTGTTCAAACACATTTAATTTAGGGTTCACAGGATTCATTATTTACAACCCACATTACAGAAAGATCTGATTAGGATAGTAGAGTGTATAGAGCTTAAAAGATATTTATTTAAAACTAGAATTAATGTTTTTCTTTTTTGAAGAAACGTTTATATTCACACATTTCCCATCAGTTGTTGATAGTGATACCTTAAAATGTCAAGAGGTCAAAGCTCAGATGTCCGATTGTCCCTGAATGCACCAGCAGGAAGAATTGTCACATCAGTCTTGCTAGTAGCTGCATTGCAATGCAAACATAGTTGAATTAAATTAAAGACACAACTTTCAATGTGATGGACTATTGATAGCAAGCCAGTTTGACTGCAAGATGACTGTAACACTACAGCTTCTGGGAGGTAGGAAACTGATCAAACAGCCCTGCCATGTGCTTGTGAAATGTTTGTTGAAATGGGCTGAAACATGCAAAACCATTTTGGATAGTCCATGTCCCAGCAGTACTTTTAGCAAGCCAGAACATTTGTAAGCTGCTTTCACTTGTTTTTATGTCTGTCTGTCATGTTAAAATAGCCTCTTTTTAGAACAGAGGTTCAATCAATATTTCACCTGCCGAGGTGAAGGCTCTGAATGAAAACCAGCAGAATGTTTTCTCTGCTTGATATACATTATCAGGATAGTTTAGATCATGGTCTATTTTGCCATTTGTACTGAAGTATTAAAGGTCCCCTATTATACTGTTTTTCATCAATATATTATAGTTCTCAGATATATACAAAACATTAGTGATGGCGAGATGAAGCCTTATGAAGCTTTGAAGCTTTCCAGCCAATTGGTTCGCAAAAGGGTTCATCTCATGAGCCTTCATCATGGGCTTCATTTGAACACAAACCCCCCTGTTGGTCAAAGTGTGTAAAACAGGCAGATTTGACATCTCAACAGTGTGCTCTATCTCATACCGAGTTCCCAATGAGTAAAGCCTTAGAATAACTCTAAACAACAAACATAAAATCATATTTTCATGTTAACAATATTGTATTTATTCCAGTTTAATGATTGTGATCGAAAAGCCTAAAGAGGCTGGTAAACATTGCAAAGAGGGATTTGTATTCCTTAATACTATTCGTAAACTTAACCATGTGGTAGCCTGAGAAAGGCTAAAACATATCAAAGACTACATTTATTAACTGCATTATCTAATTTAGCTGTGGCTTTTATAAAATAAAATAAAAGACGCATTGACGAGTCGTTGAACCAGGGACCCTGCAATCATGAGTCAACTGCTTTCCAGCTGAGCCACAGGACACACACACTGAATTTACCTGAAAACACTGAATGATATTTATTCCTGTATTTATTCATGTTTTTATTCCTACATTTATTTATGCTTTTATTTATTTACTTATGACATGTTCCGACCTCTATATAAGTGAGGGTCTGAGCTCTCTTAATTCCATCGTGTCACCGGGCCCGGTTACAGGAGGGGTAATATGGTTCATTATACATCCATGATGGGTATTATGAGCGTTGTGGTTCAACGGTTCAACCGATCTGAATCGCTTTCTGAAGCAGTCACGTGGTATCGACAGGCAGCGAGGCTTCGTTTGTCATCGGTGACGTCACTGGCCCAAAACGATACAAGCCTCGATACAAGCTTCACAAAAAGCTTCGGGGGATTACTCGACACACGCTCCGAAGCCTCGGCGCAATACGTAACATCACTACAAAACATGCTGGAAAAACCAAACAGATGACCTATTGTAGCATCCCATAATCCCCTCTGTCTAATAATTCTCTGTCTGTTAGATGAAAATAAGGAGCCACTCCCAACACAATGGTGCTCTATGAGGAGATTCAGGTGATAAGGTGGTGGGGGGGTTGGTTATTGGCTAATGGTTACACAAGCCAAACATAAGCCCCCCTTCTGAAAAAGCCTCTCCACCTTCTCCTTCCACTGAAGCAGGGACTCCCCATGTGTTTCAAATACACAGCGTTAAGCCGCACTTCTACCTGTTAATGTACAGTATGACATCTCAATTTAACAGCTACATTTCTCCGTAGATTAAGTTTACAGAAAATGTCACACTATTTGTTTAGGACCTATACCTTTCTTGAAAATAAAAAACAAATATGAATCTTAATATGACTCTATAAGGCTTCGCTCAAGGCCTCAAGACCAAGAAATGCACATTTCAAATGCACCTTTCATTATAGTTCTGATCCAAGGCTGTTTACTCCTTATCGGTGTCGTACACCCGACACGCGTTACAAAAGTAACGGAGTTACAGTAATGTATCACTTTTTGCTGTAACAAAGTAATGTAACGCATTACTAATGAAATGTAGGTAATATACTACCCGTTACAATTCTCAGTAATGCAGTTACAACTCATTTTAACCCAAAATGACATGGTGTTTTGTTTTTTAAGAATTCACTAACGCTTTTACAGGTGCTCAAAGCGCTTTACAATTACACATTACACATACTAGACATGTAAGAGTCATTACTGTGGACATTAAAGTGTCTTGCCCAAGGACACAACGGCCTGACACAGTGGGGGCCGGGGCAGGTATCGAACTGGAGTTCACCAACACCCCTTGATCTGATGATCAATGCTCAAAACCGCCCCAGTTGCTGCACTAAACTACATTTTAGGATTTAAAATACCCAGCCATTATTTTGCGGTTATTTTGGTGAAAGTAACTCAAAAGTAATATAAAAGTAGTGTAACTCATTACATTTCAGAGACAGTGATATTGTAATGTAACTTATTACTTAAAAAAGACAGCAATAAGTCATATGTAATGTATTACATTTTGGAAGTAACTTGCCCAACACTGCTCCTTATCAAGGTCCTTCATTGATATTGACTACCAGTGAACTATGCACATCTGGATCAGGGACACTTCCCCTCTTGCTTAAAGTATGATTGGCTGAATGAATGATTCAAGTAAAAACACATAACAACCTGAAATGTTATTACTTATGACTTGGACCATAATGTATATACTTGAACTTTCAAATGTCCATGTATATAAATATATATTTAAAAAATACACATTAAGCTCATTTTCAGGTTTCATATTAGTATGTAGTGTCTCTACTGTGACATGTCTCCGTGCTTTAATGTTCAAAAAGCTCTATATTTTTCTCATACTGCCTGTGCTGCAGCACCTCTTTTCACCCTCTGTCTGAAACCAGAGCCCAGTCTGCTCTGATTGGTTAGCTGGTCGTCTCTGTTGTGCTTAGGGCCGTGACATCTCTAAGTGGTTGACCGTGTTGGAGCGCAAGCCAATAGAAGAGCCAGCTCTACGTAGTGATGTCATTATGTTACGGAAGTAAACAAAGGAGTCCAATGGAGGTTTTTCAGGCAGGGGGGAGTGTGTGGGAGAGAAACTCCCTCTGCTTACATTCTTTTTTGGTGCTTTTGTCCCTATCAGGATTGATTGGATCTGGTTGCTCTGGTTTCTCTGTAGAACTAAACATGACTCAATTTGCATCGAGACCCTAAGGTTGTACGTCCTGTCAGATTTCTGGGCCGTCTCAGTGAAATGTGCCAAAGATCAAAGACAGCAACAACTACATTTAAATCAACAGGGATTATACACATGTCACAGCCACTTTAAATGGCTTCAAATCAACAGCGGAGCAATTACAGCCAACAGGCACGACACAGTCACATCCTGTTAAACGCCAGTGGTGCTATATCTGCTCATTCAGAAACCCATGTGTGTCAAGTCATGAATTCAGCTTTGTCAATGCTGTTTCACATGATCATGTATAGCTTTGATATATATTTGATGTTTTTTTTTAGTACTTCATGAACTATCAGTAATGTATAAGGATTAATAGTATCTCATGCATGACTTAATGCAGGAACAATACCTTAATTAATGCATTAACTAAGGCCCGGCCACACGAGGACGATAACGGTCGTTTGCGTTACTGTTTAGTGTCATATAGACCGTTGGGCCACACGAGGACGACCGAATATGGCACTAAACGACTTAGGAAACGATAACGGGTCCCAAGGTGGATAGAAAGGCATACGCAACGCTCTGGGGGGTCCAACGGCTCCGTGAGTACGCCCTATACGAACATGTTCTGATTACGATGACGCAATAGCCCCACCTCTCCCCGCTTCTCCCCACCTCTGCTGCTCACCTCCGCGTACCCCGCGTCATTGCTCATGTGTTTCGCCAGCAACAACAACAACAATGGCGGATCGCAGAGTTGCTATCCCCACCTCTGCTGCTCACCCCCGCGTCAAATAAACTGCACACTGAATTCAGATTATTTATCTTTCTCTCTCGTAATAATCCACGTCCTCCCTAAAGTAGGCCTCCTAATCTTGTGTCTTAGCCGACATTTTTTAACTGCTTTCTTATGTGACATATGTGAAAATGTGATCTTGTTGGCTTTGGATTATAAATTAAAGTGTGTTAATATTATGAATGAGTTATCTTTAATGGTTTGTGAGCTTTAAGATAATACTGTATGATACATAAAAAAAAGTCCTAACTATATAATTGATGATTGAAATGAAGTCCAAAAGTATGATCAAATTTGCATTTGTAATATTGCCAAATACATGATGCTGACTTTATTTGAGGGATCACAAAGATGATTGATGCATGAGCACCAAATGGTTAATAAAGGTGATTTCACATAGGCCATTAATCATATGTTCTTTATCAGTGTAAACGACGGAACAGGTCACCACTTTATTTGAAGGGGCACACACATGATGAAGTAATGACAAAATAATGCTTAGTTAATCATGATTACAACACTTGGAATTGCTGTGACTGGTAACTTTTTTGGCCTGTCACTTTAACTGCAGATCTATATGAAGAAGACATGAACATCCTTAATAACTCAGAAGTCATGATGATTGAGATACCTTAGTTGATGCATTAATTAAGGTATTGTTCCTGCATTAAGTCATGCATGAGATACTATTAATCCTTATACATTACTGATAGTTCATGAAGTACTACATGAATGAATTCATGCTTTTTCATGCATTAAGCCATGCATGAATTCATGATGATTCATGTACCCTTACCATAAAGTGTTACCATTTATATTGAGTATCTGGTGACTAACATTCCTACAAAATGCTTACACATAGCCTGCTCATTGTAATTCTCCATGATGCCATTCAGAACTTTGTGTCTGTGGGTGGAGGCTTTAAAACGATAGGTTAACCTGTTTGTCCTCTGGGGAACCTTTTCGGTCCCATCAGCGCAACAGAAAATAGAAACTGTGTGTGTGAAAAAAGAAACAATGGAACCTCCTTCTATCCTCCAGTGTCCACCTGTCTGGCTTTTTCCTTGCTCGCCTCCTTCTTCCCTATATCCATTTATCTCCGTCAGCCTCTGTATAGCAGCCACAGTTTTATTAACAGAGAGGAGAAAAGATACAACATAGTTTCATCAGACCGGAGTGCAGACTACCAGAGGGATGTTTCAATGATGTGAACATAGGAGTAGATTAATTTGATGATACTGCAAATTGCCTTTTTTGGCCCTCATGACTGCATTTAAATACAAGCTAACGGGCTGGTCGGGCAAAATGCAATTTGGAAAACAAGTTTATCTGCGCAGCTACACTGTGTTGACTGCAGCTGGAACATTGTAATGCTGAGCTGCACCTCCTCCTCCTCCTCTCTGGCACCGGCTGCAGTGCCACAGTCTGAATAAAGCTGCAAGAATTTCGCTCAAATTGTGTCTTGTCGTGCCAGGAGGTGCTCTCTGTTCTCCGATTTCCAGTTTTCTGGTCTTCAGGGATAATGTGTCTCAGATCAGCAGGTTGCAAAACCGGCCATGAAAAATGTGATTATGAGGTCTTTTAAGTTATAAAGAGAGTGAGGCCGGATCCATGCAAACACAGTCGGATTTAAGTGGTGCAGTTAAATGTAGGAACGGCAATATGGGACAGATATTGAGTTTCCTGGCAATGCTTTAAATGTGAGACACTACGGGTGAATAAGATATATTCTTTAGCTAATGGATATTGTATTACACATTTTCTGAAATGTCATGTTTATATTAGCAAATAACACACTTACGTATATTGAATACAGTATGTGTGAATTTGCAGTGGAAATTGGAGATAACATTTTTCATTTGGGTGACATATAAGTGTCCAAAGATTATAAGGAGGCGATTTTTGATATGTCTCTGTATCACTCCATAATTCAGGAAATACTGCCCTCATTAATGCCATGTTTAGGAGAAAATACGATATAAATGCAAAACTTTCGAATATAGATGAAAGTATAGATCTGTATAGATGAAAGTTTGGTGTTTTGAAGTGGGACTGAAGTCGAGATGAACAAGTGCTCCAACAAGGCGTGTAGGACAGAGAGTGAATACACATACTATACAGAGATGCTGTATGAGAAACCAATGTGATTTTGGAACAATGTAAATCTATTCTAGTAGACCTCAACAATGGAATTATGATCAGTAGAAATGGCCATGACATGCGACCTTAAAAGTAATTTTAGCAAATACATTAAAAATGAATGAAACAATGAAAATTGTGTTTCTGCTATACTTCAGATTTCTTTGAAGCAAACCAAAATGAACTACCTTAAAAAACTACTTTCATAAAGACAAGGGACATGTTAAAGCCTGTCTAAACAAGGGTTGCAGGGCTCTTGAGATAGAATGTGGCACTCCTCCTGCAATATTTATACTAACAGTTTCTGTTGAGGAGAAGAAGAACGTGTTTTTTTTTTTTTCATGGAGAATCTACAGGATTTGTTTTCAGTAACTAAAGATCTGTGTTAAATCTAAAGCTTGTGCTGCTTCAAATGTTTCATCATTACAACCAACCAGACATGTAGGGTTATTGAAAAGCCTTCAGTTCTTCAAACAGTAGCAATGAGTTTAGTTCTGTATTTGGATCGTTACACAATGAATGTGAGGTAAAGGGATAGTGTCGGTCTGACTTAAATGCATGAACATTTTAATTGTATCATTTTATGATAATGATACAAAATGCAATCATGGAACACATTCACTTTATGACAATTTATGATTTTCTTTTCAAATATATGCATATTTCCATTATAGAGAATTGTTCGTCTTTTAACTCTTACTCCACTCAAGCAATTTAAGTTACTTATTGGCAGAGATGGGAAGCAACTAGGTATATTTACTCAAGTACTGTACTTAAGTATAATTTTGAGGTACTTTACTTGAGTATTTCCATTTCATGATGCTTTGTACTTCTGCCCACCTACATTTGTTTTGATATATTTAATTACTTTACAGATTTGTATTAACGATATGAGATTCAATCAACTCTTAAATCAGACTTTAGTTCCACCTGGAGTAAATTCACAAGGTACCCTGCAGTATACAAAGTCATTCAAACTAGCTGCACCTTTACCAGCTTTGAGAACACTTTAATGATCAATCATTATAAAACATATCATATATATTATTCTGAAATGAACCAATCTGCACAATGACTACTTTTACTTTTGGTACTTTAAGTATTTTCTGATGGTTATACTTTTGCACTTCTACTAACATATTGAATGCAGGACTTTTACTTAAAGTGGACCTATCTTGCTATATTTGAATAGTTTTTTTTTCAAAATACCAAACAGATCATGCATTTTAGCCATGCCTCATTTCGCTCTATTTGCTCTTTTCCAGCCCTGTTTTTGCAAGGGCTGATTCTGCTTTTGTGGCAGACTACAGCGCCACTTACAGGCCTGGCATATGTACTACAGCGTCTCCAGCGCTTTCGAGCTGTCTCTCATTCCCCTGATAGGTGGAGAGTTGCCCATATGGGCGGAGCACCCCTTTTCTGACGTCAGAACAATTCAAATAATAATCAGCTCCATTGCAGCACCGTTTTTAGAGATTTGGGTATGGAGGAAAAGAGAGAGGGTTGTGTTTTCTGACACTTGGTGAGTTCCCTGACACACCGGGGACACATATTCATGTATAAAAGACGTACAAAAGTGAATTTTGCATGATCGGTCCCCTTTAAGTACAAGATCTGAGTACTTCTCCGTCCTCTGCTTATTGGACTGTAAACAATTATGGGAACACGAAAGAGGAAGTATTGGCCTAAATATCTGGTTGGTTGGCGACACCAGAAACTCTACATTTTGGTTGCGATCAGAGAATAAAATCATTGCCACACCAATAGCCGATTTTAAAACTAGATTGGTAGAAGCCATCCCTCAAACTCTATGTCACGTAAAGATGCTAGCATGCTCACAGTTACAATGCTTATATTCAGATTTATACACAGTTAAAAGGTTACCGTTTCTAAAAGTATTTGAGCATGCTATCATGCTTATATGTCAGGGGTGGGGAACCTCCGGCCTCCGGGCCGCATACGGTCCGCGAGACCATTTTATACACACGCAAAAAAAAAATTTAAGAAATCTAGACCGCAAAATAATTAAACAAGCAAGTGCCTGTTTTTCCTGGCCAAGGACAGGTTCCATGAACACAACACGAGCCTAACGTGTCATCTCCTGGTATATGTCTCCTCTGACAGGGGTGTAGTGCTGACGGAGAGCACCGAAATGCCGCTCCAGCACTTCAAAAATTGCAGTGGGCCTACGCATAAGGAGCCGTACACATGCCGCAGTTTTTTTGGGCTGTGTCTTTAGTTGTAAGCCCAGTGGCGATCTGTTCATCTGTCATACTGACCATACAATAACGCCATCGAAAATAATATGATACAGTACAGTACAACTACTTCTGGGTCTTTGTGTGTCATTCATGCTTGTGTGTGTGTGTGTGTGTGTGTGTGTGTGTGGAGCGCATTTTGTATGAGCGAGAGAGAGAGAGAGAGAGAGAGAGAGAGAGAGAGAGAGAGAGAGAGAGCGAGCGAGCGGTACCGGGGAGTGCTAGCATCTGGTTAGCTAGCTATGCTAACGAATACAAGGAGCTTTTTCTATAACCGGGTGGAAGAGAGCTCTCTCCTGTCAGACTGAGAGGCTCAAATAACCTCAGCTCAGTGAGGTAAAGGCACACCGTTATATGATCATTATAGTTATACAAAAATAAGAGAATAAATGAAAAAAAGGTATAAAATACTAAATGACAGTAAAAAAAGTTGTTATTAATAAACAAGAATACAGTTTGAAAGGGGAGTGATTTGTAAAATATACATAAAGAAAATGTGCTTACAGTTCTGTTTCATATGGATGTTGAGAGATGTATCCATAGATCTCTTAAGTGCACCAGATTGATGCTTTTAATTAAACATTTAAAAAAATCTCCCCGGGAGAGCATGCCCCCGGACCCCCCTAAAGGAGGTGAGGTCCATCCCCCACTTAAATCATGTTGGTGGTCATACCATAACCGTGCACATGCATGCATAAGCGATTCATGGTAAGATATCTGGATTAAGAGGTTGCTTTTTCTTTGCACAGCATGAAAATGAATGGGCTGTGATTTTAGTTTTTTTAAGCAGAGGTTGAGTTCAATCATTTGTACGGCCTTCGGAGGATGTTGTAAAAATTGAAATGGCCCTTGAGAGGAAAAAGGTTCCCTACCCCTGTTATAGGTAATCTGCACCATACACCCAGTACAAGGATAAAATAATCCGTAACTATAGACAGTGTTGGTTTTGAGTATCAATCCTAAACCTAACCCTAACCCTAACCATTGTCGTCCATTGGAATAGTAAACATTCTGATGGAAGCCCTTTACTTCATTTACCCCACGTTGTCTTCCCTCTGGTACTTATTTTGATCAGCAAAACATAGTGAGACAAAGACAGGATGGGGAGAGAGAGTTTTGAAAGAGAATCTGGCATCTGAGCCCAAACCTGTTTATGTAAACATTAATCTTGGCTAAACTGCTGATGGATTGGCATCACAAACAAACACACGCGCACGCACGCACGCACGCACGCACGCACGCACGCACACGCACACGCACACGCGCACACACACACACACACACAGAAACAAGGTAATAGCTTAAATCCCGCTTCTCTCAATAGAAATACTCTCATGAATACAACACACAGAGGGAAGCGAGGCCTCTTGTAATTAAGTTCTACATGTGCAAATCCAGTCGTGAAGCATTGCTTATGAGATCGGCTCTATAATCACATCGCCCCAAAAGGGAGAGGGCGCTTACTTAGCATTTAAATAGGTTCCTTCCCCATGCAACCCTGTGTGTGTGTTACACAAATATTGCACTGCAATGTATTTCATTGTGTGAGTGAAAGAGTGTGTTTCCATGATAAAAAGTGCCATGTATGTGTGTTCAAGCTAATCACTCGAGTGTGTTCAGGTGTGTGAGAGTGTGCGATAAACACATTCTCTCAGTGCAATGTGTTTGTGTGTGCAATAAATCTTGCCGGCACATTATTTCTTAGGGGTCCCAGTGGAACAGTGTAGTGTCAATAGAGCAGGTTTTAAAAGGGATGCAGAGGGAATATCAGGGAAATGAACTTTGTGTGTGTGTGTGTTTTCTCTGCTCACATCAAGACCGTAGAATGGAACAGGAAATTCCTTTATTAAATCATACCTTTCTGATGGTAAAAGTTTGAACATAGGTAAATTACATAATGTAAATGTAATATTCATAAAAGCAAGCCCAATAATTATGTTTTTGTTTTTTTGGAGTATGTTTCCGCCTTGGGATATTGCTAAGGCAGTCAACTTTACAGAGTTGAAATGAAACATAATGTCAACACGTTTCCTGAAGCTCATCCAGTCTACTCATGCTCTGGGATTTGGCCTTGTGAAGCGCTTGTATAAATAAGTTGCTGTATCTTCTTGTTGTTGTGTTCATTTCCCTGAGTCTGCAGTGCAAAATGAGTTGGCACTGTTCCCTTCTGAAGAGGGGCATCTTTACAAAGGATTACCAAATGGGTTACGCCCCGTCCACACAGCAAATCTTGAAAATCTTGAAAATCTTGGAGGTGGGCGTTTTCGGAAGCTTGGAGATTGTTTGCGAGCAACGAGACCAACAACCAATCACATGAATCTCCCGCCCCCGACATACAAAGCAATAGCGATGTTAAAACGAAGTAAACTGGATATAAAATCCCCAAACAGGCGAAAACCTACCAGTTTCACCCACTGTCTCTGCCACCTCCCTCCATGCCTGGTTACTCCGGTTTGTATCCCGGTAAAAGTTAAGGGTGATTTGCTACCGCAATAAAAAATGTCTCCTCCGTCTTTAGGAATATAGAAAATGAACTGCGATATGTCACTCCCAGCTTGCACGCGGTTTGATTGGCTAGCGCTTGAACTGTCAGATTTGCTTAAACGGGATTTGATTGGCTGACGCTTCCACCTCAGCTTCAAAAGTTCAACATTGCTCAACTTTTGAATCCTGAAAATCCTGGATATCTTCGCTTTGCTTCCCCAGAATGCAGTTCGGCGAGAAGCGAGTCAAAGTGACGTCACCCCATTCAAAGTCAATGGGGAATTTTTTTTCAGAAGCTTTGGAAGATTTTTTTAACGCTGCTGTGTGGACGGGCCGTTACTGTTGCACAGTCCTTACTTTTGTCAAAACATCCTTTGTAGACTTTACGACATTTAGGACATTTGATTTTCAAATACATTTTGGCAAATGATTTTGTAAAAAAGAGAATAGAGATAAGTATTTCACCCCAATTATTGTTTTGTCTCCAGTGCACCCCGCTTTTCCTCTGGAGTGCCTCTTCTAGTTTCAATTTTAAATGCAAAATATTTTTCTCAAATTATTTTAAATATACCTTACATTTTGTGGGGGTGTACCAAATCATATTTTGTCAAGGTTTTTTGGCCTTATTTATTTTAATATATGGTTTTATACATTTTAAATGTATGTTTACTAGGTTAAATAAGTAAGATAGGTTGTGTATTTCAATGAAATGTATTTGTATTTATAATTTTTACATTACACATATTTTGTCAAATTGTTTATATCTGTTTTTTAGTTGTTTTATTTTGAAACGTTTAAGAAAATACGGTATTAAATCAGCTCTGACTCTTTCTAACTTCAAGAAAAAGCAGAGGATGGTGCTGGAAAATAAATAATTCATAGTATTTATAAAAAACTTAAAGTCTGTAGCTCACAGATTCAAACTAATGATATCAATGTAACATATGAGTAAATGTATAGTAGACAAAGCTGCAGATGTGTTTTTATTCGTAATGAAGTTGGGATGGGACAATATCAATATGACATATTAACTCAATATCGAATAAAGTGTGTCTACATCGGTCCTCGTAGAAATGGAGCAAAATTCAGTCAACATCAAAATGATTTAAAATTAGAATAAACATTCATGCCATTTGAAGACATATAATTATGCTGAATCTGGCAAAAAATATTCTGTGAAAAGAATAATCCAGTCAACCCTGTATCCTATAAAAAAAATACATAGAATAATAATCAACATGTTTACTGTATTGCCATTTTCCATAAAACCACACGTGATAAAATCACGGCAGATGGATTTTGATTGTTAACTAATTTTTGAGTAAAAATATTTTCTTTTGAACAAGATAAAACTGCACACTTGATCTGTCTACCTTGGTAGAAATACTATAGCTCACGAATAGCCTCAGATATGCTACAGCCCTATGGCGACTGATCAACATTATTTGCTAAATGATATCTGTGAGACAGTTAAAAGCTCTAGAAAATACTAGTAAGGGGACTTTGAGTGACAAGATGTTGCATCGTACCAGCCTCGCTTCCCTTTGCAACGTGGGTGCTTTTCATTTTGGCTCCAAATGTATCAAGCGCCTGTCATTTGCAACTCATACTGTAATCTTAAATGTCATCAGGCTGCCTGAATGGCATCATCACATCATTAAAAGTAGCGTCATGATCGTCATGGAACATCATTGTCTGCAGGTTTGCATGTGACAGCTATACTGTAGGTGTGAGTCATGGCTGCAGGTGGGTTCCGAGATTGCATTTTGGTCATTTTATTCTGCCTCTTATGCTCTCTTTGTGGACTATTTACTTGCATCAAACACACCAAAGCCCACTCACTAATTGTTGTCTTCACACACACAGTTGACCAGTGTTAATTTTCAGCCACAGTTGGCGAGTTGACAAGTGTTGATATGAGTGTTGTTGCCTCGCTCCGAGATATGATGAGATGTTGTTGTTGTTGTTGTTGTTGAATTTGTCGTGGGCGTGGATTGATTTTGACTGGCATTTTTACACTTGGATGATGATGTTTTTTTCGTGCCTTTCGGGCATATCTGTCATATCAGGGCAATGTACACAATGCTTAATAGGAAACGTCACATGAGGAAATTAATGTTATCTCTGCTGGTAGAAAAACATTTCAGTGGCTAAATAGGCAAAAAATACCATTATTTTAGATTGGCTCATAATTATAAAGAGCTCGCTAATGTTTACAATAAACACTTTCAGAAAAAAAACACTGATAACATGTGTACACATCACAGATAATGAACATAATCTCTCAATCAATAAAAGGGTATGTCTAGAGGTGTCACAAATAAGGTTTAAACATTTTTTTTACTTTGTTTTCTTTGCTACCGATGGTACAGCAGTTTTTCAGTCGTAGTGTTGAGACTTTCAGCGTCTTGTTGTCCCAGGGCCGATAGAAAATATGATACACTGTCCAGAGGCATCATATATTTTGCCTTTCATTTGTGTTGAAATCCTAGTTCGAAATTGGTAACTATTAACGTTACTAGCTGTCCTAATATACGATAAAATACGATATACTTCATTACCCCGTAAGGAAATTGCTGGGGAAATTGTCTTTTGGTCTGGCCTTTGAGGCACTTAAAGTACATTTTATCCTATACAGACAGCTAGTTATGGTAGCAGTTACCGCACCAGTGAACAGAGGTTTCATAGAGTTTACTTATGGTGCAAATATTGATTGGGTAAAGGCAAATCACAAGGTTATCATGTGTTAAAATAGTGTCCAACACCAATATAAATTAAATATTCGATACAAAACTGTGACCTGATTTACTTGTTGACCAAAACCAGTAAAACACGTTTAATAAAAGTGTGTATGCTGGAGTTCATGGGATTTATTGTTCTGTTTGTTCGGTAACACTTTATTTTGATAGTCCATAGTTAACACTCTATAAGTCATCAGTTGACATTCAACAACACTGTTTCAACAGACAAGTAACATGCATTCAACTAACTGCCAGTAGAATATACATTAACCATTAGTTGATGATCAACAGATAAGCAACTAAAGTTTAGTTGACTATTACATTAACCATGAATTGATGATCAACAGATAAGCAACTAAACTTTAGTTGACTATTACATTAAGCATTAGTTAATGATCATATGTGTTCTGTTGATAGGTTATAGACTTTCTACTGTTCTCAACTGTTTTTCACTTTAATTGGATAGTCCTAACACATGCCTACAAACGCTTAGTGAAGAACCTACTAAAAGTATACTAATAGTCAACTCTAGATTCAACCCGATCTCACCAGAATGCGTACAAATGACACGACTTTACACGTTGTGCAATAGATACGCAGAACTCCGTTTTTGCATGCATATGATACGCTGATATTGCACCTCAAACATTAAAACAAAGAGCTCTGTGGCTTCAGGCTTGATCGCCGTTGCAATGACAGTTTTAATGTTTGCGGTGCAATAAACGACACAGCAGCTTATTGGGTTATGGTTAGGGTTAAATAAATGGCAAATATATGTAGAAAATAAACGCATTTAAGATACGTTCATAACAAACGTAACGTGGGAGAAAATTGTAGGAAAAAAACTTATTTGACATACGTTCATAACAAACGTAACGTGGGCGTATCATATGCACGCAAAAACGGACTTCTGCGTATCTATTACACGACTTTTCAAAGTCGTGTCATTTGTACGCATTCTCGTGAGATCGGGCTGCTAGTTGACGATCAACAGATAGTCAACTAAACTCTAAAGTTGCTTATCTGTTGATCATCAACTAATGCTTAATGTAATAGTCAACTGAACTTTAGTTGCTTATCTGTTGATCATCAACTAATGCTTACTTGTCGGTTTGAACGGTGCTGTGGAATGTCAACTGACACATGTCAACTGATGCACTGTTGACATGCTACTAAATGTCAACTGATGACTTATAGAGTGTTAACTATGGACTATCAAAATAAAGTGTTACCGTTTGTTCTTCTGGTATTGAGTTGGTATCAAGATTTGTGTAATTTCACTGGTATTGATATCTACTGCTACATTTTGTGACACCCGTAGTCATGTCAGCCTCAACCCGCATATTATTTTATCAATCCTTCTGTACCATTTGTTATGATGAATAGCCATATTGCCTGAATTTGAATGGGTTCAAGTCAGTATTATTTTCCAAGAAAAATAAATTATCTTTTGACAAAGAAGACAGCTGCTAATCGTCCTTTTTGATGTTTCTCAGTTTTCTCTTCTCTAGCTTACACTCTATCTGTTCCTAACAAAGCTGGATTTTTCTCAAGCAGCTTTCAAAATGTGCGATTGAAAGTTGACATAATCAGTTCAGTGGGTCATGAACCACATAAATGGCAAGTGAGATCTAGAAATCTCTTGTTTTAAGAAGTTTAAACAACGACACCCTGCCAGTCCTTTTTATCCCCTTCATTTACTAATATGACACAAGATGTCAATAAGTAATAAGGAGTGGGAGAGAGCTATTTATTATTCATAAATGTCTCATGTTATCAAAGAAACATGCTGGGACGTTGATTTATGACGATTGAACATTGTACAAGGAGAGAGGAAGAGACTGAGTGAGCAGATGAACGAAGGATACGGAAAGGAGGACAGACAGATGGAGGGAGGTTTGGAAATCAGTTTGATAACAAGTGGCACCCATTATACTGTAGGGCGCTGTAAGGGCAGTTTTCCTGGGGGCAATCTCCGATGTTTCTATAGTCTGCACACATAGATTTGAAAGGTTGTAGATGAGACACTTTACTTGTCAACTTTGTCTTCCCCTGACAAAGCAACTAAACTTCAAGTAAATTAACATTTTTGAAAAGTTTCAAAGATATCTTGTTTTGACATATTTGCTTTCTGGGTTTGGCGACTATTAGCCACTAACCAATAAACGTAAAACCACCCACCGTATCACCTGAATCTCCTCCTAGATCACCATTGTGATTTTTTTAACCAAACATCTCTCAGAGGGGCGTGTCCAGCAGCAGCTTATTAGCATTTAATGCTACAGACACAGAATCAGCACTTTTGAAACAGGGCTGAAACAGAGGGGTTTATGGCATGCTACAATGATCTGTTTTGTATTTGGAGCCAAACACTTCAGAGACATGTTTTGTATATATCTGAGAACTATGATATATTTTTGGAAAAGAGAATAATAGGTGACCTTTAAATAATGTGACTAATGTACTTTTTTATATCCAAACTGTAATGATTAACCTGTTAAGCGGGGGGCCCCGGGCTTAACAACATCTTGCAAGAAACAGCGTCTGAGGGCTTCTTAACATTTAACAAACTATGAATGTGTCATACCCACTTAACGGGAAGAAACTCAGCTACCTGACGATATGAAAAATGTTTACAGAAACAAAACACAAGTCTAACGCCGAGCCTCTGAATTAGCACAAAGCGAAAGAGTGCTAACGCACTTAGCACATAACTCACTGTAGAAATATTGTATACTTCATCGGATCTGCACAAATAAGATATCATATGAAAGCTGAGATTCCACGGATTCCAATGGTATAAGTATCATCACTGCGCGACCAAAACCCAAGACAAGACAACACACGACTTTACTTTACGGGACCAAAACGGCAAATACTTCTTACCTTTGTGGTAAGTTGTGTTAAATGGCATTAAAATGCATATAAATGCTGCTGAAGGTTAATCCAATGTCTCTGTGCCACTTTGAAATGATTACTGATAATCCATCATAACATTTATGTCAATAACCAGAGTTTTCATATATAGCTGCTATGAGAGCTACAAGAGTGTATGAGAGCTTCCGGTTTTAAAAAGTGGTGTCAATCATCAAAATCGACCGATGGGTTCCAGAGATATGGCAAATCCACCCAAATGACCCCAGAGGTGGTTTTTTTTTCTAAATCTCTCTAAAAAGGTCAAATTTCACTTGTTTTGCATCAATCTTGATACAGGGTACTTACAGTATTATATGTTATAGTTTGGATTCCTAAAGCTTTTAGTCTCCAATCCCATCATTCAAGGGTGGTTTTCACTATAAGTAATGGTTTCTTTGGACGGACACTATCATTTACATTTTTTTACTATGTTCAATCTGAATTTACTTTGAGATAAAAACATCTATATTGATTCTGACTCTTCTACATCCAACTCACAGGTTTAACATTACTTTGAGAAAAAAGATTATTAATTTAACCCTTTTAGAAGGGAAGATATGGTCATTTGTTCTGGGAATGTCATTTTCGAGCCTGAAACCTGAAAAACAGGCTCAGGGCTTAACAGGTTAAAATAAAAACATCTATAGTGATTCTGACTTTTTGACATCCAACTCACAGGTTTATCATTGCTTTGAGAAAAAAGATGATTAATGTTCCACTTTTAGAAGGGAAGTTATAGTCATTTGTTCTGAGAATGTCATTTTCGAGCCTGATACCTGAAAAACAGGCTCATGGGCTTAACAGGTTAACTCGTAGCCTGTAAACAATCAAGTAGTTTTGTTGCATATATTTTTTGTTGGGCCCAGAATAACATTGTTAACCACTTGTTTAAAACTGGGACCGTAAGAAAATATGTTTACTTTCTAAACATGTTAGGAATGTTGTTTAGTTGTATGAGAAGGTAATTTCGTAGGAGACAGGGTTACTCTTCAGTTTAACATTAGGGATCAAGAGAGTAATATAGAGTTTATATTCATTTAATATATGGGCAGAAGTAAAGATGACAACCGCCGCAGGGTCTTATCATGATGCAGAGGAAGTAGCAAAGCAAAACAGTTTTTAGAAGTTCTGTGTATAAGTAGGAAGAACATGCTGTGTATGTCTTTTGTGAGCACCAGAAGAGGGAAACATTGAGTATCAGGGTGGTGTGTGTGCAGTTAAAAATGCACCTTAAAGCCTTCTTCTTTAGTTGACTTTTTCTTACCTTTCTTGCTCTTTCACCTCCTGTGCTCTCCTTCCTGACCCTGATGTTTTTATATTCGTTTTTCTCTCCGTACCATACTTGCTTCCTTATAGCCTCACATGTTGTAATCCTTTTTTCTGGTTTCTCATTATTTCTAATGCTTGACCGTGGTTTAAAGGTCCAGCATATACTTAAGAGGAAGTACATGAAGCTGAAGCATGTATGTATCAACCCACGGCAATCCAAACACACAAGACTTGTAGGTACGCGTTCCGATCCGGAATCATACCTTGTATGTTTTTCCTGCGTGTGTGTGTGTTAGGGTCAAAGCACTTTTACACAATGCTGCCAATTAAAGGTGCATATGGTATGGCATTGACCTCAGACCTGAATCCAGCATCACCCAAATTGCAGCCCACGCTTGACAAAAGCTCCGTTAACAGGCTACAGACGAGGAATTATGAGGGGGCTTTTCCTATGTAACTGGGTCATACTTTTCAGTGGGCAATGATCCTTATTATTCAGCATAGATTGAACACTTGTCTTGCTTTGACAAATGGGAATAATTTATTTTTAAACTTGACTTATTAGGTCTTCATCATCATAATCATCATTTATGTATTCACAAATTACAATTATGAGACATAATGAAATATGTGAAGTGGGACACCCTGATAATCTATACAAAGCTTTAGAATAAGGACCCAGAGATTGAACATAAAGTATTTATATTATGTATTGTTAATACATCTGGAATTGGGGACAGTTCATGTATTATACAGAAACATGACATGCCTAACACTAACCAAAACCCTTAAAACTAAACTACTCCAGCCCTAACTACTAAATTGTCTTGAATATGTCATCAGTCTAATAGGTAAAACAGATTAAACAAAGACATAGGAAAATAATGGTATATATAAATGCATCAAAGAGTATTGTAAACTATCCACAGCCATTTAGCGTATATATTCTCTGTTGCTAAACACATATGCTTTAAGGACCTAAAAACATCCACAGACAAAGACATTTTCATAGTGTAATCAATCCCATTCTATACCTTAAGACGTCTGCAAACCACACTAAACATGGTACATTTAAGTTTGCGTTTATCACCCTTAAAACATCTTAAGCCCTAAGGGTACCCCAGTGGGCCCCCCGCCACATTTTGTTTTTCGAGACTATGTCTCAGGGCTTCTTAACATTTATGAAACTATTAATGTGTAGCGCCAGATTAACGGGAATAATCTCAGCTAACTGAATATATGAACCATTTTTACCACAACAAAACACAAGGGTAATACCAAGCCTCTGAATTAAGATGAAAAACATGAAAAAAATCTCAGGGCTTAAGAGGTTTTAATGACATTTAATATTTCATTGAGCATTTATCCGTGTTGAGAATGTTAATGCGTGTTACGGGCGTTTATTTGCTGGCAAGGGGGTCTTAAGGCTCCCATATGGGGGACATTTTGACAACTCCCAGTAGAAGCATAAAAAAGGCATCTTGATTTCTTCTTATTCCCTAAATAAATCCAATGTGGGGACATTGGATGACTGCCTGGAAGCAACAAACAAACTGCACAACCTACGCCAACATTGCTATAGAAATTAAACGTCCAATTGTACCGTGATATTTGTTTGACTCCCAGACACATGCTAGCTGTTGAAACAGTTTGTTTTGGGTGTAACAGGACTATGCAATTACAATAAAGGTATTTCCATTGTTTAAAAAGAGAGCATCTTGGAGTTTTTTTGTTATTATTTTTGCGTTTACATGTACCCTTATCCAAATTGGAATACCATAAACTAGTTCATTATGAATCCTGGAAGTAATCCTACCCAAACACACTATATTCCAAAAATGATTCAACTTTGCAGGGGTATATTTAGGAATGAACCATTAAGAACAAATGCATTATGTGTTCTTTCCATTCCTTTAATGGTGCCCTGCTCTTCTGCCGGATTCACATCGTTACCTTCCCTCCTACTATATGTTATTTATGTTTTTATTTTACTTTGCAATGATAAAAAGGGAAACTATGGAGCCTTTTCTTTCTGCAGGAGGTTGACATCATTCTCTTCAGTCGGCTTCCTGCTTGATAATGACAGAGCAGAAAGCACAGGCTGTCATGACCTGATCCTCCCTCGTGAAGAGCAAGAGGGGAAAGGAAAATATAAAAAGCAACATGACTGAAAGGATCATTTGAGAAGATGCTTTTTCTTAGAGTGTGTACAATCCTTTTTTCAATGTCAAATACTTTTATTGCGCTTTCTGGGGCCTTGATTTTGTAGAAGTTTGAGTAGCAGTTTCTTTTTAGTGGCTTCTTTTGAGACATGTTCTCATTGGTTTGGTGGCTAGAGGAGAATGACAGTGCAGTATGGGAACAGGACAGGCCATTGGTTGTAAGTGCTAAGGAGGATCACGTCTTCCCTGTTTGCTCACTGTGTCAGGAAGAAAATTACTAACATCCCCACTACAAGTCTTCATTTGCTAAACAGATGCTCCTCAATGCCAAATGGGTCATTACACCAACTAAACTGTGTGTGAGTCTGAGCGTGCTCAAGTGTGCATGGTGTGTGTGGCTGCTGACTTGATGTTGTGTCATTCTGCAGACTGTGTGTGGGTATGTATTATAAATTAGTATGTTGTATTGATGAGGACATATGGTGTTTCCATATGGGGGTGTCACGCTCTGTGGACTCTCAATACTGACACCGCTAGTTGACGTTTCCTCCCTGCCAATGTCTCTATCATAGTCTATATTGTTGCTTTATCTTTGCTGTTTTTTGTTTTGCTATTCGTTTATTTGCTGAATCAGCAGCTAACAGGGTCTGTAAGGGTTTTAATTTATCCTCTGTTTAAGAAAGGTGCCGTTGAGAAGCAATATTTCTGCTGCCACGGAGTCCTAGTGAAGAAGTACAGTACTTAAAACAATAACTTTTAGATTTTAGTACCACTTTGGATCAGATTTATCCTCCCCAATGAGCCAATGACTGCATACATCACTTATATTCCCATTACGTGCATACTAGCTCAAAATTAAGAGACCCTTCCAGCACAGATTTGGCAGCTTGGTAGGCAAACAAATCTATACTCTTGAGGCCTTTTGGAAAACTTAAAGATCACCTATCATGCTATTTCTAGACATATTATGGGTCTCAGATATAGTAAAATATATAAAAAAACATCCCTCATATCCCACTATTTCAGCCATGCTGGCCCCACCCTCTTTTGAGCCCGCAGACACACTGTGAGTTCTGTGACGAGCTGTCTGCTCTGCTCAGATGCAGCGAAATGCTGCCGTGATTAAACGCCATATCATGTTCCAAAGCACTTCAAGGATTATTTCTGAAACAGTATGGAGCTCAAATGCTTTTTTACTTGCGGGTTTCACTACAAGGTGAGTTCCTTTTTTTTATTTCCTGCTTTTTTACACATACTCTCTCCAGTATAGGTTAGCTCTGAGTGTTAGCGATGCTTGCTAATGTAAACAAAGAATGAAGAGTGTTGTATCTGGTTAACATGGAGCCATTGAAATACCTGCATCCATGAGACTGCCAACACAGTGTAAAAACAACATTTTGTTGTGTCATGCGGGTTAAGCAAAACACAAGTAAAGGGACATTTCTATTACAGTAAAACACATCCAATATTACAATTTGAAATACACTCGGTTATTGGCCAATAGTTGCACCTTTGTGTCATTGGTTAAAGAGACTTTTCTGGAGTTGAACATTTACAAACCCAAGGACATTATGGTTGTCTTTAGGAGGCTGGCATCCAACCCAGTCAAGTATTTGGGTGTTTGACGAAATGTTCAGGTTTCATCAAAACGTGGATGCAATTTCAAAAAAAGTCCAACAATGTATTTTCTTGAGAAAAACAACTCTTTTAATGTGTGCAATTCAGTAATGCTTACGTTCGATAGAAGTTTAATTGAGTGGTCGGTCCATCTGTATTGTGATATGCTTGGTAATTATAATCTTGCCAATAGGAAGGCTCAGGCCATATTTATCTGTCATGATCACCCTTGCAAATCTAGCTCACACTCCTACCTTCTGGTTGTATATAAATCAATTCTGCTCAAAGGACACAAATATATGAAGTCTCGTTTTTTGGACAACAATTCACATCCCGTATTTGCAAGTGATCTTGAATTTAATAACTTTTTTCATTGGCATTTGGCTTTTTTGTGCAATTGTATTCATTTAAATTAATCTAACATTTGTACATGCGATCCGTCTACATCGTTGCACAGCAGTATTGGATGTTTTATACGATGAATGCGTTTGTATACTTTGCTGGAACTAAATGTATCCTCTGGGAATGATACTTTTCGACTGGACTTGGACACTTAGCACATGTTGGGCTTTTATTTCTTATTGTTATCCAACAAACGGTTGTTGCTATGATCCAGCTAATTTTATTTGATGCTCTTGTCAGCATAGGAATTGCGTCAAACTGTCAGAGTTTGGGGACTCTAATAATACCCGGAGGAAGAAAACTGACATTTTAATGAGATATTGAATAAGTTATTTGGCTATCCCTAACCCTCATTGACTTCCATTATGTGACGCCCTCAAGCAAACATATCTGGTACCGGCCTGAAAGAAAGTTCCTTTTTTCAACAGCTGCCCATAACAGAAACACAAGTTCTTGGCTTTTTCTAAACTAATTATAATTCAATGACAGTTGTATATATAATGTATATTTCTCCTTTTATACTAATGCAATTACATTTCCTAGCTTATTATTCTCTGCTCCTCCTAAAACGAATCAAGACATTGTGACTTGAAGCTGGGACATTCTGCTTTAATGAACAGGCATTCCTTTGAAAAGCTTTACATATCAGAGTCTCTTAAGTAGGTGTTCAATAGCAATGATATACAGAGTAAGGACATTAAGGCAGAAGGGACAGATTAAAGAAAACCAGACAGTATTAAAAAGATAGTTTGGATGTTTGGAAGTGGGGTTGTATGAAGTTCTTATAGTAGATGGCGGTCAGCATGCCCGCAATTTGGTGAGGCGGACAGGAATACCAGCGGGAAGGTAAGTCATTTACTGCTGTGGCCAATGGGCAGCAGAAAACCTAAAGAGGCCAATTAAAATAAATATCAATCTAAGTATGCACATTTTTTTCACTTCTTTACCTTTACAACAGACGGCCCTTTCCAAAAGGGAACTGCAACCTTATTTTATGCTAAGGCCAACAGACTCAATGAACAAAAGCAGCAATTTTACCTTGCTGAACACAAGAGTTGCTGGTATACCCCGTCATCAATTGGTTTCTCCAACCTGGGGTATTACACTGACTATGTACAAAAAGCTTCATTCAACCCTAGTTCAAACCATCCAAACTAGCCCTTATATTTTGGTGGTTCATGTCCACTAACAATAGCCAAACATACCGGTCAAGTAGAGGTAAAGATGACCTGTTTGGGTAAGTTTTATGTCAGCATAATCTGTACATACATACAGCACACTCACAAGCACAAACATACACACATCATTGATAAAAGTAAACCACTTTTTACAAGTACACATTCACAAATGCCAACAAAAAGGACTAAGACCGTCATTTACAGGCTATACACGCATACAATACGTATAGGGACATCTGGCCGTAAGCACAAATGAGAAGCACACCTACACAAATGCACATACAGGGTTAAGTTACACGCACGCACGCACGCGC
>CALSBZ010044507.1:1190469-1201656 GCA_943591055.1 Gobionotothen gibberifrons | reverse complement strand
GTGTGTGTGTGTGTGTGTGTGCGTGTGTGTGAGAGTGTGTGTGTGTGTGTGTGTGTGTGTGTGTGTGTGTGTGTGAGCTTGTGCCATGTTGGACTTCAGACCACCTCAGCAGCTGCTAATTACTCTGACAGAGAAATCTCTCTGTCTTCTCTCCTATCAATATGCACTTCCTTTTTCTCTATTCGCCTTTGTTTCCTCAGAATTTGTATCATTTTGTTCTCCCTTATTTTCTCTCCTTGCGTCTTTTGCCGTTATTATACAACACCTAAGGCTTATCTCTCCCGTACCTCCCTCCCTTCCTTCTTTCTTCCTCCCTGGCCTGTCATGCTGAGGCAGTTGTCAACACTAGGCCGGACCAAAATCCCTCCTTTTTTCTTTTCCACCTCTATCCTTTTCTCCTGTCCCATTTTCTCTGAAACTCTTATCCTTTCTTTGTCATCACATCCTCCCACTCCTTTCTCATAGCTTGACTCATATTTCTAACATTTCCACATTCCTTGCTTTCTTTAAAATCAACTCAACTGAACCTCGATGTTCATTTGTATTGCCATCTGTAGGAATTAAAAATACAAAACACTCTGCTT
Source organism: Gobionotothen gibberifrons (assembly GCA_943591055.1). NCBI lineage: Eukaryota > Metazoa > Chordata > Actinopteri > Perciformes > Nototheniidae > Gobionotothen > Gobionotothen gibberifrons. The sequence continues at coordinate 1,201,072 of CALSBZ010044507.1, read as the reverse complement.
TCATGTTTTCCCTCCTCTTTCCCCTTCCTCCTTTTGAACTAATATGATGGAGAATTTGAGGTATAAGCAGGAAGGTTTAAATATTCTATTCTATTGGAAATGAATGAGGTACACATCAATATGTGTAGCTTTTATTTACCATAAAAGTACTAACCTTTAATATCACTTTGATTCACTTATCGTAGGATTCCGCAAACGGAATGCTTCCAAATCAAAACAACGACATAATTCAATACTTTTCGCAAAGCATGGGACATTTTCTTGTGTAATGATATGGTAAAATAAACGTACTCTAATATAATCTGAATCAGAAATCCTTTACTTGTCCCGCAACAGGGAAATGTACATTATTACAGATAGTGCAGATAGAGTGAGGGAAAACATATAGAAATGGCTAAGTATGGACACGTTATTAATAACACAATAGGTAAACAAAGCTGATAAGTACACCAAAAAGTAGCAGTATATTTGTTTTTAAGAAATTGTAAATAAACTGAGAGAAAAAAATGTATATTGCACAAAGTGTTATATTCACAGACAGTGTTATTGCACATAAGGGGTATTCCAGTCTACGTGTGTGAGGTCTACAGCCTGAGCGCTGCAGGAAGGAAGGACCTGCGGTATCTCTCCGTGAGACACCGCGGGTGAAGCAGCCTGTCGCTGAAGGAGCTGCACAGTGCAGACAGGGTGTCCTGGAGGGGGGGGGGGGGATACATTGTCCTATAGTGATGACAGCTTTGCCATCACTCTCCTGTCCCCCACCTCCCCCACAGTGTCCAGAGGACTCCCCAGGACAGAGCCGGCCTTTCTTATCAGTCTGTTCAGTCTCTTCCTGTCCACAGCGGATATGATGCAGCCCCTGCAGACCATATAAAATGGCTGATGCCACAACAGAGTCATAGAAGGTCTGAAGGAGTGCCCCCTGCACCCCAAATTACCTCAGTTTCCTCAGCAGATACAGTCTGATCTGTCCCTTCTTGTACAGAGCAGCAGAGTGATCAGTCCAGTTTGTTGTTCAGATGAACACCCAGGTATTTGTAAGATTCCAAAACCTCTGTGTCTGCTCCCTGGATGTTCTCTGGTGTGGGGAGAGGGTCGGCGCCGTCTGAAGTCCACCACCAGCTCCTTGGTCAAATAATATACTCGATCTAAAAATGCATCATACAATTCTTATATTACAAACAATATCCTATTAATGCTTAGACCATAAATCATCCACACGTTCACACATAAATAAACAGGCTTGAACTCACATTTTGAAAGTGAGACAGCAGTTACTCAAAAATAATAAAAAAGGTTATAAAAAAACATTGTTATGAATAATAAAGTATAACCTGGTATAATCAAACAAGTCAAAAAGGGATAAAAGCTCAATTTGTTAGTGCGCAAATTAAATGATGTATCACTATTACTATAGTATATGTTGAAGGAGGATGGAATACTTCATTTGTGTTGCATTTTAGAACTGGGAGACATGCTGCGACTTCGACAGACTAGAAACATGAGGCGACTCGGTTGGGTGTGTAGGCTGGGAGCCTTACCTTATATCAACCTCAAATCAGAATCAGAATACCTTTATTGAATGAGGCTAGCATTAGCAGAAAAGGGCGACCATAACCAGCCAACTGTTAATCATTGAGTCCAATTTACAGATTATTTATTTTACTTAACCAGAAATCCCAAGTTCGGAGCTAGTCCTCAGTTGCAATATTTTTTCAAGGGTGTTTGTGTCTGTGGGACAGAGTTTAAATCTCTGCGATAACATTATTAATTTGTCCTACGTAGTTACCGTAGACTGATATTCACGGAGGAAAGACAGATTGCTCTGGCTGTTCTGGTAATATGAACACTGTGATATAAATAATAGGTTAAAATATCCAACAGCTACCTACAAAGGAATTAAAGTTGTCTATTCTTTAATATATATATATGATTCTGAAATGCGCTATTACACAATAAGTACTTAAACTTTTAATTACGTGTATTTTAATTCCATTCCTTTTTTTATTTATAGTATGATTTTGAATGCAGGACTTTTACTTGAGTATTTTTACAATTTGGTATGGCTACTTTACTTAAAAATACTTTTTCTACAACTGCTCGCCTGTGACACGCCTTCCGTGTTCAAAAAGTTTAAATACGTTTATCTCAGCTTACAACAGCTTACCCTAACCCTAAAAAATAAGCGTTTTGGCTTCACTCCTGCTATTGAACAGGCCATTCCAACCCAGTCTCATAAAAAAACGTGTATTAACTACGTTGGTCCACAACGTAGGACGTAGTATTTCTACAAAAACGCCTCTGAAATGGTAAGATCCCTACGTTTTTTTTCACCATTCATTCCAATGGCTGGCGTCTATGTCACGTGATCTTCACATTTCTCCCTGCAGAAAGAAAAAACATGGCCGAACTTCGTTTTATTCTCGGTGTAAAATGCCTATTTTAAAGTTAGTTTGTCCATTAAAATGCGTTTTGATGTCATTTGATGCGAGAAATATGAGTTGTAATTTCAGATTATGTGTGCAGTGGATGTACATCATTGTTACCAAGGTGGTTGCTAGGGACACTGCTATCGATATTATTTCTGTTATGTTGTGTAACTGTTTAATGGTGTTATCTTTATCGCTACCCCCTTCCCCGTCAATGTATAGTGTTGGTCCACTGCGCAAACGTATTAGTTTAACAAAATCCGCATCTACAATTGTGGCATAGATACGTTATTTTCCCCTGTGGAAACGGAGAACGGATCTATGGGTTGGGGTAGCCTATTGTTCCGCACGGACATTTTAGTTAACCGGACTCCTGTTGATGTGAAATCCGAAAACAGTTTTTAAAAATAAAATAATACATTATTCCGATTGTGCTTGATTTTCTATCACATAACAGCATTGTAATACACGGTTCGGCTGCATTAAATGCATAGTATGCATATCTGCCGTAGTTCTCTATTTATAGAGCCCTGATGAGAAGACTTCTAGGCAAACATGAGGAACTGCCGCCAACACTGAAAACGTGACATGGATCATAAATATATCAGCAGTTAAACAACATCTTACATTTCTTTTCACACAATACGTCTCCTTGCAGTATCAATACTAATTCGGCTGACTTTTATATTTGATCCAATTGGTAGATAGGCTGTATTACATCATAAACGTGCACAGATTATATAAAGCGACACCTAGTGGTTAAAGCATGTTATTGAATTTCATTATTTGATATTAATAGGATCCCTATAAAGTATATTCATTACTCGTTATTCTCTACTAATAGTTAATTAAAGACTGTATATAATGACTATTTTGCACATCCCTTTCAATATTTCAAGATTGTCTAAGGTTTATTGACATATCATATACACAAACGGTGTAGTTATGCAATGAATGAAAAACTCGCAGGTTCCTCAACAGTGCATTTGTGTATACCTCCAGCAATGTTAACTATGTTGAAGCACTTATTTTAACTGATATTATACATGTGTATTATACTCTTATAAGATGTATGTAGATAGTATAAGAAATGTGCAGAACATGACAGTTTAAAGGTGGAGGTATACACAAATATTGATAGATGTAATGCACTGTTGAGGAACCTGCGACCCAAGTTTTTCATCTCCGGCCTTGTCAGGTATTGAACAATCAATAAATAAAGAACACAGAATTATTAAATATAAAACACAGAATTTGTGTGATTATACTAAATGATTTACAAATAAACACCACTGCATATTTACAACTATTACACATGCTGATGTAACGCAAATGTTTCCAACTTGGGATCAATAAAGTATATCTTATCTTAAGCCCGTTCAAATCCAGTTTTGGACAGTCTGCCGTGGTTCCATCCCATTTCAAGTGCTGTTCAACGCAGGACTATCACGGGGTTTGTCAAGCGAAGCGGAGAGAATACTTACTTCCGGGTGTAATATTCTGTAAAGCAAATGAGCTGCTCCGACCCTCAGTCCTGACGGACTCCAACTTGTGTTTATTAATCAAACAAATAAATAAACACAAGGATAATTATGTGTTAATGTTGACGGGGAAGGGGGTAGCAATACAACACCATTAAACAGTTACACAACATAACAGAAATAATATCGATAGCAGCGTCCCTAGCAACCACCTTGGTAACAATGAAAACGTTGTATAGAGACAATTTCCTGAAGTAATCTTCGTAATAACTAGCAAATTAAAGATCATGTACATCCACTGCACACATTTTCTGAAATAACAACTCATATTTCTTGCATCAAATGACATCAAAACGCATTTTAATGGCCAAACTAACCTTAAAATAGGCATTTTACACCGAAAATAAAACCAAGTTCGGCCATGTTTTTTTTTTCTGCAGGGAGAAATGTGAAGATCACGTGACATAGACGACAGCCATTGGAATGAATGGTGAAAAAAAACGTAGGGATCTTACAATTTCAGAGGCGTTTTTGTAGAAATACTACGTCCTACGTTGTGGACCAACGTAGTTATTACACGTTTTTTTGTGAGACTGGGTTGGCCATTCACACCTCTATAATGAGGCATGTGTGCCATCTGTGCCTCCCTCAGCACAGCTTTTTCAAATATAAGATTGAGAATTCATTTTTTGCCTAAATGATCTTCATGGGGATTTTCTTCCATACTGATTACACTTTTGGAACATTTTAAAATGCAGTGAAAACTGTCTTATCCGACCCACGAGCAGAATCTCCCTCGATTTTTAACACCCTTGTTAAAATAAAGTGAGACTTTGAGGCTCTGAAGTGCCTTATTACATCTGAATCCAGTATAAGACCCGCTTAATGAATCCAAATGACTGCGTCTCCTTTAAATATTATATTTGAGTTTCAAACTTTCAAAATATATAAATCATCTTGCTGGCTAAGAAGGCAGACAAAAAAATGTATGAGAGGGAGACTTATTAATGTTAAAAATGTGAAATGGTGATTAAAAATGTATCTGACACGAAGAGCTCAGAGAGGAGTCCCTGCACCTCTGGCTTCTGCAGAGTGAATACCATGACAGAGGAAAGAAGAAGAGGTGACATAACGGGCAACATAACTTCACTCCTCAGGTATCATTTGCACATATATGCGCGGATACATTTCCCTCCAGTAATTTGAGCTCATTTATTAAAAAGAATGCATGCAAACTCAGTCAGTCCTACTCAGTGCTTGAATTTGAACTAAAAAGGTGCCAATACTCTAAATCAGCAACTTTTTCAAGTACATTTTATTTATACAGCCCAAAAACAAGAATTTGGCTCAAAGTCATATAGTATATCCTATAATACTGGTAGGTTTGTCTCTTTACTGTATATTTTAGAAAGGCTCACTGTACTTAAAAAAAAGTATGAAAGGCAGCGGATATGGCTAAAGCCTGATTCCTACTGGCGGCTGGTTAAATGATTCCTCGTCCCTGAGTACACTCACGCATCTTTCAGCAGAATTGCTTCACGTGAAGCAGATTTAAGTATGTCAGCAGCTTGTGAGCTTGTGATTCTTTGTGTTCTTTGATTTATTTTCTCAGGCTAGCTTGTTGTTTGCACTTGTCACTACCGAAATGAGACACTGCACATTCACCCCATTCAATCGAGAGTTTCAGTCCTTGTCCAGTGTGTTTTCCCAAAGATTTTACCTCTTTACATATCCGACATCCCAGCTTTTTGTCATTAACAACGAGCCATTCATTGGTCTTGCAAACATATTCCACCTGGTCCAGGCCCGGTTCCAGAACAAAATGACTCGGGGTGCATCCGAGATTAGAGGGGGTGCAGTGATAAAGTGCTATTTTTATAAGTGGGGAGTGGACCTAACACCCTCTAAATAATAATAATAATAATGATGCATTTTATTTATATAGCGCTTTTCACAACTCAAAGACGCTTTACAGTGTGAGGGAGGGTAGACAAACAAGGACAGGCAAACAAGTAAATATAGTAAAATAAAATAAACAAAAAAAGGCAGTCAAGAGGAAGTTGATTGAGAGGGGGGCGGGGCTTATGGGTAGACAGAGTTGAAAAGTATAGTTTGTGTATACAGTATACAGTATTGTAGCGAGCCCTGGGTTCAGAGGGAGGAGCTTGCATAGGGGAGGGCGGGGGGGCTTGGCAGGGAAACGGGGTTCAGGGGGAGTGGCTGTACCCGTAGGATAGAAAAGGGGGAAGTGACGTCTGACTCAGAGGTCGCGCGGCTGTGGAGAAGAACGTGTTGCCCACATTCTGTTACTGAGTTTAGGCTAGTTAGCTAGCAGGTTTATTGTTTTGGGTGCAGTCACTTTTGCCTCCACTTGCTGTTCAAATAAATGTTGAAAGAAAAAGTAAATCTGTTTACAGTTCTGTTTCATATGGGTGTTGAGAGATGTATCCATAGATTTAGTCCCTAATTTTGCTCTCAAAGTGCACCAGATTGATGCATTTAACTTCAACATTTAACAAAGATTCTTCCCGGGGGAGCATGCCCCCGGACCCCCCTAGAGGAGGTGAGGTCCACCACCTGCCCACACCCCATTAAATTGTCTCACCCACATTGAGGATGCTTCCTACGCCCATGTTCTATTCCATGTGTCAAGTCAGGCAAATTGGGTCCAAATGTTATTGCATCAATGATCTGTTAACATTCAAATCAATAAATATATGCTGTAACTATTTTGCTCTAGGCAACTCAGGTAATGTGATTACTATATGAATAATGGTCCAAAATAACATTAAATGCATAAGGGGTTTTGTTAAGAAACATACTTTCGTCGCCGGCCGGCCGATACATGCCACGCTTTAAGTGGGCCTGTCTGTCAATTAATCCCCGGGCCACTTTTTCCTCCCAGTCCGCCTCTGACTGTATGTATAATTGGTTAGTACAATAAAGAAAGGATTTGTTTTGGAATTCTTTTGTGTTCCGTTTTTTCTTGGGCGGCCCTCAATCCAATATTGGGTACCTAAATTGGCCCTCACTCATCAAAACGTTGAGAACCCCTGCTTTAGACCCTCACATCGTACAAGGAAAAACTTCCGGAGAAAACCCACAGTTTAAAGGGAAAAAATGGGAGAAACCTCAGGGAGAGCAACAGAGGAGGGATCCCTCTCCCAGGACGGACAGACGTGCAGTAGATGCCGTGTGTAAATCAAAGAGATAATACCTTTTTTACAGCATAGGTAGGTAGACCGAATGTTAGGAAATGCATGTGTCTGTAATAAGAAGATGAATCCACAAAGATGTCAACTACGATCCTGTGGGAGCCTTCAGGCAAGCAGCATGACGAGACCCAGGCAGGACCGCAGAGACAGGTTTAGCCATGACCCGAAGTCCACGACTTAATCCATAACTCAGGATAGAGGATCCAGGACACAGGACCACAGCAAGAGGATCAGCCTCGACTCCGGATCCCGGCGTAGATATAGACACAAAACAAGAAAAATACACAGACAGACAGACGGAAGAACAAGCACTCCCTTAGAATAGGTTGAGGGCAAAGGGTAGCAAGTGAGAGAATAAGAAACATAGATGGAGAGGCACACGCAGGGAACAAAGTCCCCACTGGAGCCTTAGTTGGAAATTGATGAGAGATAGGGAGGTACGCTGTGTCTACGAATCGTAACACTCCCCGGCCTGTCTAAGCCACTCTGCAAACCTGTTTCCCTCTAATAAAACCTCGAGAGGTTAGAGAGGGAAAAGGTCTTGGATAAAATGTATTCTTGATAAGAGAAGCCTAGAAGGCCAGAGAGAAAAAGTGAGTTTTAAGTGTTGATTTAAAAAAAAAAAACAGGGTCTGGGCCGACCTCACATGTACCTCATTCACACCAACGGTGTTTCAGGGCCGGCCCGGAGCTAGAGCTTGAAAAGCACCGGGTTTTCCTCTTCATACCGCAGCTGAGCAGCCTCTTAGCTCCGGAATCCGGTTCATTTCGAGCACCAAAAAATTGTCCGGCCAGAGCAAAAGCACCACATACGTCACGCTTACGTCGAGGCGGGGGCAGAGACAGGATCTACTCCTGAACAGAAAGTCCGCGTTTTATCCAGTTTGTACACAACGATGGAGAAACTTAACAAGAGTTTCAGTGTTTCTGCCATAGACTGTATATATAAAGGTTTCTGCTCATGGTGAAGCAACGTGTCTGCGTGTTAAGGTGGAACCTGAGCATTCACGTTGATCACCTCTCATTATAACTCATTATAAATCTAAAAAACTATAAATATTAAACTTTACTTCACGTGTTCATTTGAGAACAGCTGTTTCATACTTGGGTGAAGGTTACATTTCATTTAAATGAAAGATACAACGTTACTCCACACTCATGGTTTAGTCCACCTTAAGAAATAAGACCGATCTCGGAAGCAGTTGTGTTTTAAAAAAACCTTTATTGACACGAGTACACTTGTTTATAAGAATATAGTCACCACAGAAATGACTCCGCAAAAGCTGCAGATAGAGCCATAAGAAATGAATGCAACTGATTTCATCCGCGCGGTTTGGCTTTATGAAGCAGGCACGCAAATGGTAACGTCATGACGCAAACGATGACGCAATGACGCATTACCAGTGGACTCTGGGCTGTGTGAAAAGAGCTAGAGCTAAACCGAAGAACCGGTTCTGAACCTGAAAAGCTCTAACACGGAGCTTGAACCGGAGTTGCGTTGGTGTGAATGAGGTAATGGAGGGGCAGAGTGTTCCAGAGCCTAGGGCCAGCCACTGCGAAGGCTCGGTGCCCTCGGGTTTTGAGCCTGGTCTTAGGCACTATCAACAGCAGCTGATCAGCTGACCTTAAGGCTCTGGCTGGGGTGTAGCGATGGAGGAGTTTGGCTATATAGGCCGGAGCCAGCCCAATTAGGGCTTTGAAAATGAATAAAAGGAGTTTAAAATCTATTCTGAACCGAACTAGAAGCCAGTGCAATGAAGCCAGAATTGGGGTGATGTGGTCACACTTTTTATGGCCAGTTAGAAGACGTGCTGCTGCGTTTTGGACTTGCTGCAGGCGTCTAATTGAGGCCTGGTCCATACCCACATACAGAGCATTGCAGTAATCCAGTTTCGAGGTAACACAACACACAGGCGTTAATAACCCTTACTAAGTCTTTAAAAGATAAAAACGACTTGGTCTTAGCCAATAGTCGTATTTAAAAAAAGCAGGTCTTGACTACGGTGCTGACCTTCTTATCAAATTTAAAAGCGCTATTGAAGGTCACTCCAAGGTTCATGACAGAGGGGAAGATGTTTTTATTGAGGGAGCCCAGAATATCAACCGGGGAGAGTGGAGGTTGGGGTCCAAAAAAGATGACCTCAGTCTTGCTCTCGTTGAGGGTGAGGACGTTTTGGCTCAGCCAGGATTTAATCTCTGTTAAGCAGTCCTTCAACTGCTGTAGTGAGTAGCCAGACTGAAGAGAGGGATACAGACTCAAAGTGGTCGTGGACAGCAGGGCACAGAAAGGGAGCAGGATCTGGGGTAGCACTAGTGTGGGCTAGCCTAAGAGCAGATACTTAGTCTGTTGAGGGATGTAGTGCTGATGCCGTAAAGAAGTGAGTTGCAGTAGTCAAGGCGGGAGGAAATGAAGGCATGGATTAGTCGTTCGGCTGTGGGGCGGGTGAGAGAGGGTAGGATTTGTGCAATATTGCGGAGATGGAAAAATGAGGTTTTGACTGTTTGGCGGATGTGAGGTTCAGGGAGAGGGTGGGGTCAAAGATTACGCCAAGGTTGTGTGCCTGATAGGAGGGGGAAACAATGGTGCCATCGATGGTGAGTGTTATGTTAGTGACCTTGCTGAGGGTGGATTTGGAGCCGATTAGGAGGAGTTCTGTTTTGTTGCTGTTCAGTTTGAGGAGGTTATGTTGCATCCAAGTTTTAATAGCTGTCAGACAGGAATCGATGTGGGTTAGGGGTGGGTTATGGAGGGATTTGGTGCTGAGGTAGATCTGAGTGTCATCAGCATAGCAGTCGAAGTCCAGGTTGAAGTGGCGGAGTATCTGACCGAGGGGGAGGATGTAAATGATGAAGAGGAGGGGGCCAAGTACTGATCCTTGAGGAACGCCTTGGGTGACTGAGGCTGTGGCAGAGGAGTGGTTGGGGAGGGAGATGAAGTGGGATCGTTCAGTGAGGTAGGACTGGAGCCATCTGAGTGCAATACCTTCAATACCAATGTCCCTGAGTCGGGTGAGCAGGATGTTGTGGCTCACTGTATCGAAGGCTGCACTCAGGTCGAGGATGATGAGAATATTGAGGGGAACCAGTGTCAGCAGAGGTGAGGAGGTCATTGAGGACTTTGACGAGTGCAGTTTCTTTACTGTGGTGAGGACGAAATCCAGACTGAAGGGGTTCGTAAAGCTGGTTGGTTTGGAGATGGCAGTGAATTTGTTTGGCTACAATGCGTTCAAGAGTTTTTGAGAGGAATGGTAGGTTGGAGGTGGGGCGGTAATTAGTGAGGGAGGAGGGATCAAGACCGGGTTTTTTGAGGATTGTAGTAACAGCAGCAGTTTTGAAGGCAGAGGTGACGGTTCCATGGGACAGCGAGGAGTTTAAAAGGTTAGCAAGATAGGGGCAGAGGACGGGGAGGCAGGACTTCAGGAGAGGAGTGTGTAGAGGGTCAAGGGAGCAGGTTGTGGGATTTGAGGAACCGATCAGA
>CALSBZ010044507.1:1158127-1175469 GCA_943591055.1 Gobionotothen gibberifrons | reverse complement strand
ATATACAGTAAATACTGTGGATATGTGTAATGTTCCTCTCGGGCTGCATTTAAAAATAATAGAGAATAATAGAGAAAATAAATAAAATAGCTTTTGAAAATATGTGCATCTTAAAAGTGCTTAATTTTAGATAAATAAAATAAAGTGTAGCAGCAGCTTGAGTTTCCCTTTTTCTTTGTTAACCGTTTCACATCATGACTTAACAGTTTCAGCCGATTATCGAACAATATCAGTCTTTACACATCATAACAATTGAACAGTTTTAAAGTTTCTCTTTCTTTCCCTCTTATATTGCAGTCCATCACTCACTTTTTTTTTATTCAGTGCGAGAATTGAGCTGGAGCTTGTCCTGCCAGGAGTTTAAATCTGGGCTGAAATGGTGTCAGGGCCATTCTCATACAGTACACATGCAGGTGCTCATTGGTTAGCCTCGGTTAGCCTGCCCTGGAACGATATTTATTTTGATCCTGGTGGACTGATCATATTGGGCTCTGAGACTGCTTATTTTTTGTGACCTCAGTTCTGACTTGAGAGGGAATGTTTGGTCAAACACTTTGTGTTTTGTCTCATAGTGGCGTTTTGGCAGAGATGTTCACAAGTCTTTTTTTGCAAGTCCAAGACAAGTCTCAAGTCTTTGTGGGGTGAGACTTGATCAAGTCTCAAGTCTTTGGTCACGAGTCCAAGTCAAGTCTCAAGTCTCTAAAAAATAAAAGTCTCATGTCTCTTCTGGTTGTAATAAGCCTTCTATTGTCTGCTGCTATCCAGTCTGTTAAGAATACTGCACAGCTATATCTAAGAAATTCAAAGCATTTACTGTATTATTATCACTCCTATATCTATTAGCATACAGTATCAGTACTGATTAGTTGTTTGTTATATGATCACTTTAAACAGGCTATTGCAATGCAATATGAGGAAAAACATCACACTTTAGCTAAATGCAAACAACTTATAAGCAAAACACTTCAGAATCAGAAATCAGTATCACAAATAATTACACTGGGTCTCTAATGAAATCTTTTAAGTCTACTATAAATAAACATATTCCTCTATCCTCTCACTCAAACCCAGTGTAATGGTAACTTGATAAACCTGTAACATTAACGTTACGTGGTCAACAATAAACCTGTAACCTGCCTATAAATCGACAGATGTATTTATGTATGTAACTATGTATTTTTCTACGTTTAACGTTAGCCAGTAGATGGTGGCAGCGGAACGTAATGATTAACGTTACCGACCTTTTTTATGTCATGTCAAGAGTTGGATGTCAACGCCACTCAACGCAAACAAGTGTGACAAGCAAACATTCACTCATCTTTTCAAATATTCAGTTACAAAGCTAGTAGCAAGCTAAGTTAACATTACATAGCTGATGCTGAGCTAAACATGTTTGCTAACCGTCCATATGCGTTAATGTGACTGACCTCTCCGGGTGAGTTTTCAAGTGCCTGATGAAATTTGACGTTGTTGCACCAGCATCCTTGATTTTAATATTGCAGACTTTGCAGTGTGCGCTCCTTTTGTTGGTGCCGCCGGCGTTTTGTTCGAAGTTTTTATAGTTGAACCTAATTACAAGCGGTACAGCTGCAGGTGTGCCGCCGGTCGCCATGGTGTTACCATGAGGTAGTGCGAGAGGCGCGCACCTGCGTAATGAGGTTACCATGAAAACAAAGGAAGGACGCCCGTCAGACGTTTCAGAGTTTCCTCAATGTTAATACGCCAAAAATAGAAAACACAATGATTGTTCACGAGTCCCAAAACACGAGTCCAAGTCGAGTCCGAAGTCTTTTGAGCAGGAGTCCAAGTCAAGTCTGAAGTCTCTGTGTGTGCGACTTAAGTGCGACTCGAGTCCCCATCTCTGCGTTTTGGCACTTTTAATGAGCACCACGGTCTCTGAACAAATGAGACACACTGGTTCTGTGCTCCCAGTGGGCAGGATGAACATGAATGAGTCCGTCCACTCAGGGTTAAAAGCTCTGTTCTCACCGTCCACTTTCCTCTTCTTGGAGAGCGCCATGTGTAATTATTTGTCTCTCCCTGTCTGCCGCTAACACGCCTGTTCACTCTCCTCTCCGCTTCTATCCCTGTATCGCTAATTATTCTCTTCACTCACTTTCCTCTCCGCTTCTCTCTGCCGCGCTCTCATCTCTTCTTCTGTGTTTCTCTCCCTGTATCGCTCACTCGTCTCTTTCGCCCCCTGTCGGCAGCGGTTAAAATAGAATCGCCCCATCAAAATTGAAATCCCCTATTAATGTATTGATTATAGGTTTTTATTAATTAGTTTGATTATTATTTCCCTTTTTAAAAGAAAAATACACTGACACTTAATAACTGATAAAGTTAGTGTCACATGCATCTTTTTTGTGTTATATTATATACACTAAAAAAGCAATACGCGTTTGGCGTAGTCTTTCTCGAAAGTACCCCAACTTCACGTTTGTAGTCCTGTCGTCTTTAGACTTCTGTTTGGGCATTATTGACTCAAGTGTTGACTCTCACCTTGCAGTACAAGCCCTTTAATGGGGATTGTTGATGCGTTTACTGGCTAATTGGCGTCAACTGGCATGCTTTCAGTTTTATCTCAGGTAAACTTTTCTTGGGACCTCAAGAACAAATGTAGATCGGAACTGGTAAATGAAGCCTACTGTGTATGAAAAGAGGTAAGGAATTGTTTAGCAGGCGGAGATATAAAAGATACATTGCTACATTAATTTTGTATAACCATGTCAGTAAACATTATTATATAGTGCCTGTTTTCCTGTCAAACCAGTTTATTTCAGTTTAGTCATGGTGTTCTTCTGTCTTTGGTGCTAGAGTAAATCTCCAGGAATGTTTGGCTTCCAACTTTGGTGAACTGTGACACAAGTATAATTGACAGAGAACTGTCTTGCTGACATTTGAGGGAAGTGAGCAGGGTTGGCAGGTCTGTACCATAAACCATAAAAGCCCTTTTTTATGACGTACTATCAACAATTATAACAACCCACAAATGTATGACAACTTGGCATGTCAGATTTTCATCTAGTGAAAGGGTTTAAAGCCTAAATGTCTCCCCATGTAATAAGCTTTACTTTCCCCTAAGGCAATTCTAATGCAGAATGAAAACAGATATTTTTCCTCTGCCACAAATGTATTTACCTATAGATATACTGTGCTTTTGAGACTTCCCCATTTCCAAAAAAAAAAGCTGAGATTTTTCCATTGAACTTCACATTCATTGTATTAAGCATATGTTTTGCTGTTAGAAATAGATGTTAGTCAAGCTCCCACACTTTTTATAAAGTAATTGCAGGCAGACAATGTACATGCAAACAGCAAAATGTGTCCACCCTGAAATGGACAAATTCAAAGTAGAGTAAATACATTGTAATTACATAGTGATTATAAAATGTACATTCTCAGAAAGCTATTTAGTCCATTTCTCAACAATATATTTCAGTTAATGGAAAAAGTATTTGGATAATAATGAAATTATGGCAAACTATTTTTACCATGTCCACCCTGTCATGGAAGACTTGCTGACAGGGTGGACAATGACAGGGTGGACAATTGGACATTGTTGGCTAATATTAGCATTTAATGAGCACATGGTGGACCTTCAGTTAGCAAGATGATTCAGTTAGCAAGACTGTGACTGTGTACTGTTTGACACATATATTTCAAATTTCTGAAAGGTTTTTCTATTAATTGACATTTCACTATGACAGAGTGGACATGTTAAGCTTGACAACATCCAACTACACACACAATATGATTACAATTACGAAATATAAGTCGAAATACTTACTCTGCAACTAGCCAATGTCTCAGCCTTCATTGAGGAAAGACAACATGGTGGTAGTAATGTCACTGAAAACATCAGATGTTTTTTTATAGGGGCAGTTACCCCATAATGACAGGGTGGACAGCAATGTCAGGGACACATGCAAAATGTTCAATATTATTATGAAAATAGAATATACATGATCAAAATGACTCGTTTTTGTCAAATAACTCGTTGTGGACAATAAAACCATATCATTATTTAAAAAATGAAACTAGTATCATTTAATCACTTATTACACACACTGTAGTTAGCAGAGCAGTATACGGTATAACATGAAGGAAACACATTTCAAGAGACTTATCATTGTACTGATATGTGTGTAAATGTTTGGCCATTTATAATAAGACCTCAGTTTCATTATTTTGCTACATTTTCATGATGACTGAGTGATTCTGATGGGGACACCAAAGTTACTTTATAGTGATATTGACTCATGTAGTCAAAACGTATTTTTTTGCTCCATGTAGTCTGTATTTCGATTATAGAATAGTTGGCCTTGAAATAAAATAACTTACGTGTCTGGAATCTGAAAGTGGTGGTATAAAAGCTGAAGAAGATACATTTGTTTATTAGCTGTGTTGCACCATCATTTTTTTTAAATATCTTTAGCATATTCCCAGATGTCTTATGTGTTAGCCACTAGCTAGCCGGAGAGAGAAGTTCACCAACCAGCCCATTGAGTGGTCCCTTCTAAACACTAAGCCCTTATTTTGTTTCTTTCATTTAGGCTGTGTCACTTTTGGTGAAACGTTTTACTTATAGCCTATCAAACATTTTTGAACTAACTAGCTAAGCTAACTAGCTTACATTTTCTCTACCTCCTCTAGCTATAGCCAACACGTTCTCATTCATTTTCACAGGCATATTGTTACAGACTACAACGTGTCATTGTATTCATCTTATATATTGTCATCCTCACTGACAAGCATAATGCTCTCGATTTTTTTTAACTATTAAAAATATTGATAGTAACATTTTATTTCACAAATTGGAACCAACCCGTTTGTTAATTCATGTAGAAATAGAGTGGTTTGTTTCTTTGAACAGCAACACTCTAATTTTAAAGTAGAGCATATACAAAATCACCCTAGGGGTCTAGAATAGGCCAATTATTTGCAAGTACTATTGTGTCCCATTGAGTCATCAACTCCCCCCCAAAGACAATATAAAACTATCAAGGTACTGAAAATGAGGGCGGCTGTGGCTCAGGGGACTAATGCGCTACCAATCAGAAGGTCAGCGGTTCAATCCCAGCCCCTGCAGTCAGTGTGTTGACGCATCCTTGGGCAAGATTCTTAACCCAAAATTGCTCCTATATGGGCATGTTGTTGAAGGTAATGAAATGTATGAAAGTCGCTTTGGCTACGTGTAATGTCAAATGAGTACAATACAAACGTCCAGACTCGTCTCAAAAACTTAGTATAACACACACAAATGCTATTTAAGCACTCTGTCTACCCCTTGTTGTGCATTTGCATGTGTTGTGAGGATATTCTGCCCTTGGGATCTCTTGCTCTCCTTCCTTTTTTTCTGTCAGTTGCTCTGTTTCTTTCCATCTCATCGTCAGCCAGAAGGTCACGTTTTACCTTCAGCCACACAACATAATAATCTGAACCTGACATAGAAGTCTTGTGTGCGCATGTATCGCCCCTGTGTGTTTTTCGATGTGTGCGGATGTGTGCGCGCTACTGGCAGAATTATATTAAGGGAACCCAGATGGCCTCCGATTCCAATTGAACCAAATGTGAATTTCCTCTCAGCCTTCAGCAGACATGATTCAAAAAAAGCTCTCAAAGATTGGCACCGTGAGCTGGAGCTGGTCTTTTTTGGCTCCAGCTGTCATGACAATGTACCCGATCCCCAGAAAATCCTCCAATACCGTCGGCCCCGCCATCTTTTCCAGCTCCGTCACTAGGAGGCTGTACATTGACGTGACATTACAGATAAATGGGGGAGACACATCTTCCCTCTTGTCCATGGCCGGGGGAGACAGCAGTTAATGTTCAGCATTATCAGATCTGACTGCTGGAGTCATGCAGGGAACTGTTGTAAAACACCTGTTAAATGCACAACTCGAGCCGCATAGCAGTTGATTTGTGTATTCATGCCATAACTAGGGGGCAGGGTCTGTGGTGGTCCATGGCGGTAGAGTTTGACAAAGACGAGAATGGAAACAAGCAAGTAAATTAACTTTAATGAAATTGACCTTGTCACACTGTGGGCTTTTCTCAAAGCCAATGTTTGTGGTAGGAAAACAAAGCATTGACTAACTGTTTGTACTGTACTATTATTCATGAGAAAATATGATTTAATTAACCTCCTCCTTTGTTGTCATAAACTGTCAAAGTGGGTGTTCTTGCTGCGTCCCAGTCCCGTACTACATTCAAATTGTATGCAAGTTATTTGTCAGTGTCTCCCAAAATGAAGGTCTTAATGTGTTGATTTATCAGCTTCACTAGGAACCGCTGGGCTTGGGGCCGAACACACAGAAATGATTGTATTGTCAGAAAGTATTGAAAATAGGACTAACACATTGTTGGCTTTTGTCTCTAAATGGGATTTTATCTCTGCACACTGTAGTCTGTTCACATATTTCCATTGCTCATCGCCACAACAATATATTTTGTTACGGTAATGTTGTGTAGTCTAGTTTTCCAAATGTAGCAAGTGTTTCCCAATGCTATTTTAGCCTACGATCGTTGATAACCCCGCTTGGAAATCAAGATTAACCAAGAGGACTTTGCACTTGCAATGTGATCTGGCTACGTCGGACTAACTCCTGTTCCCATTATATTTCAAAAATCTTTCACCATAACTCCCACCGTTTTTGTCAATTTGATGAAACTACTAAAGCTTTCTAAACTGTGTCCCCCTAACTCCAGATGAGAAGAGCTAAATTGAACAAATGTTGCGAAACTATGCTCTTCTGAGTAGCCATCACCAACTGTACAGCAACCCATAGTATTATCTTTCAGGCTACCTTCAGGCCATGGCAACCAGACTATTTGGAAAGGTTCTCGGGCCTCACAACAACTTAAGTGAGTCGTTGAAGAACTGCATACAATATTCAGGACTGGAAAAAGTACTGCTCCCTTTTTTGCCAGACTTCCAAGAAAACATGCAGACTTTTAAAATATATGTCTAAAAGGGATTTGCACTTTGTATTGATGAAGCAACCCCTGTGGACAAAAGCCATCAAATGTCCATGAGCACCAGACTCTTGTTTGGTAAACCTCTAATTTTCAGCAGTCTGCCCTGTTCAGTATATTGCGGATTTGGGATATAGTCGTTTTGTTTTAGTGGTCGGGTGGAGATTCGGGTTTTCAATTGTTGTTCTTCTGCCGCTGATGTACAATGGAGCCTCATGTTGTACTTCTCAGTGGATTTCTGGAAGATGGTCTATGTGGTTGGAAGGTTGGTCATGGTGAAATATTAGTCTAGTTGTTCTCAGGCACAGCAAGAACATATAAGAGAACAGGGATTGAGTGGCATTCCCCTTTAGTTCTGCAGAACAAGCCCTTCTCCATCATTTCTCCATTGATTGTCTTTTAACGCTCCGGAGAAGGATATTGACTTCTGAGTTAGCCCCTGATTTGTGAAGCTCAAAATTGAGTGTGTGCACGCGCATTTGCTATGATTCAATCTGAGCGTGTGTTTGCCCCTCTTGCATCCTAAATCAACCCAAATAAATGAAAAAAAAAGGTGTAAAATAACCGCTACAACACAGTCCTGCGTTGGAAAAGTACAGCCTTCCATAGAAGCAGCGGGAAAATATGTGAAAAAGCTCTCCTGGAAATGCTTCAGAGCACAATTTTGTTTGCATGTACCATCCAAAACAAGTCAAACTCAGCAGTTTAGAGGAGACGGCACATTCCTTTGTTGTGATTTCAGTCCTCTATTCTTCACTCAGGTGTTTGAAAAATGCCTCAGATAAATATTGTATGGGCAAACGTCAGCACAACTGATTCAAACGCTGGAGGCTAATTGAATGCCGCAGGACACATTGTACCAATTGTGGAATATTTAAGATTTTGGATAATCTGTTTTAGAGAAATAGTGGTGAATGTAAAATACTTAAATGGGGTTTTTCCCCTGAATATACACACAGTTTTTTAACATGAAAATAATGTAA
Source organism: Gobionotothen gibberifrons (assembly GCA_943591055.1). Lineage (NCBI taxonomy): Eukaryota > Metazoa > Chordata > Actinopteri > Perciformes > Nototheniidae > Gobionotothen > Gobionotothen gibberifrons. The sequence goes on along the minus strand of CALSBZ010044507.1, from coordinate 1,167,508 downwards.
AAGTGAGCAGTTTCTAAAAACTGTCACGCAGTCTTTTCTGTTCTTTGGATTAATTGGAGCTCACACAGACGGTTTTCTTTCAGCTTGTTTGTTTTGTTGTTGACAGGAATGTGAAACAGAAAAGGGGAATGAAAAATGTGCCTTGCTCATTTATTCATTTCTTCTGCATGCATTTTTGAGAGGGTAAGCGGGAAAGGAAAAGAAATGAGGAGAGACTACAAAACAGGAACTAAAAAGTGGGATGATTAGAAAGTCAGAAGAGAGTTAGAATACAGCCGTTCAGATTTTCTTTTTGTGGCAAAGTAGTGTATGTGCTTTCAGAGAAAGACTCGAGTAGGCAACATGATTTAAAAGAGTGTGGAGAGCTGCTGATGCAGTTCTTTACAACAGCATCAAATGCATATCCATATCTGCAAGTTTTAAACTTTGTTGAGGATACTATATAGTGATCTCAACATGAGAAGTAAAACTTCTGCATTGAACGGTAGATGAGTATCATGCCCACTATCTTTGAATAGAGGTAAAACATTATTTCCCAAGAAATGTGATTAATATATGACAAACCTTGTCCAAACCAGATTCATAATTAGTTTCATTGACATTGAGCTGTTTTTTTAAGGGTTAAAGATGTATTACATTGGACTTGATTCAGCCATGTTCCCCAGTTGGTACACGTAATCAAAACAAAAAGCTATTTTTTGGGCTTAAAGTATTTTTCCCTCCATTTCTTAAGCACAAATACATTGATACACTTTGACGCAGCACTGAAGGTGCTGTAATGCTGCTTGGAGCCAGGGTAGTAGAGTATACATTGCCGGCATGAGTACATGTGTACAGTATGAACGTGTGTGAATGTGAGCAGGTGACATCCTCTGAATCTGTATGAATGGGTTGGAATTGGTGAGTACTCATTTGTAAATGTATTGCCACATCTTCTTCTTGTCAAATTTAGCTGGTAAACATTTTTGCTAAATAGTTGAGGTTTGGTTATCGAGCTGCAAGAGCATCGTCAAATGTTGCAAATCGAGACTTACCATCTAGTAACAACCTCCTCTTCTTTTTCTGTTGAGTTTTATGGCATCAAAAAGTGTTGCATTTCTACCATCTGAGTGTCCCTTGCGACTTGATATATGTGTTTTGAGCAACCCGGTATCACGGCAAGACGTGAACATGTGACGGTTTACCATGCTGGGAGACGTGAATATGTCACGGTTTCGTCCCTTCAAACGTGACAGTTACACGGTATTGTTAACATGGTCCAACCATTGGAGAAATACCCGGAAGTGCCAAGGAAAGGCTCTATCGCGGCTATTGGTCGGTTTGTATTGTCAAAATTAGATGTTTTTAATTTATTTTTTAATCCTCACACTCGATTTCGCCAATTTTCTTGTTGCCCTAGCTGGTCGACACCTCTTTTAGCAGAAACAAAGGCTACATTCATGTATTAAATCGAATATGGAATAAAGGTTTTGACAAGACCTGGTGTAACAGTAATGAAAAAGGACATTAAAAGAGCTCCAGATGTTAATGATCTAAACAAAACAGCACACCTGAAATGTATATTTAAATACTTTATTAAGGGCGGTGAATTCGTTTTTTCTATATGTTTTTCAAATCAGTGTTATAGGCTACAGTAAGTGTCATAGACAGTGTTACATTGCTATTATTATCCTTAAAATATATGTAAAACAAAACCACTTATGATCTTTTTATTTGAGTGGTTTACTAATGACAGTTAATTCTGTTTTTGCTATTGATGGTTTCATTTTTGTGAAAAATAATAAAATAATATAATTCAATAACATGCTTTAACCACTAGATGTGCCATTCTATCAGCTGTGCACCGTTATGGTGTAAATACAGCCTATCTACCAATTGGATCAAATATAAAAGTCAGCCGAATTAGTATTGATACTGCAAGGAGACGTATTGTGTGAAAAATAAATGTAAGATGTTGTTTAATTGCGGAGATATTTATGATCCACGTCACATTCAGTTTTCCTGTTTGTCCAGACGTCTTCTCAGCAGGGCTCTATAAATACAGAACTACGGCAAATATGTAATATGTAATGCAGCCGAACTGTGTATTACAATGCCGTTATGTGATTAGCTCCAAAGAGAAAAGCAAGCAAACTCGGAATAAAGAATTATTTTATTTTTAAAAAATGTTTTCGGACGTCACATCAACAGGAGTCCGGTTAACTAAAATGTCCGTGCGGAACAATACCCCCCCAACCCATAGATCCGTGGGTGAATAATGTCACCACATTACACACATCCCTTCACATTTACATTTGAATTTATATTAAAGTATTTCGTGAGGCCTTCTAAACATGTTTTAAAATATAATTAGGGTTGTAGTTGAAGAGTTTGTACATTATTTTATTTTAAAAAAATGTTTTGGATTTCACCATGGATTTCACATCAACAGGAGTCCGGTTAACTAAAATGTCCGTGCGAAACAATACCCCCCAACCCATAGATCCGTGGGTGAATAATGTCAATCTCAACCGCATTACACACATCCCTTCATATTTACATTTGAATTTATATTAAAGTATTCCGTGAGGCCTTCTAAACATGTTTTAAAATATAATTAGGGTTGTAGTTGAAGAGTTTGTACATTGCGTTGCCTGGCAACGCAATCGCATAACGTCACGTCCGTTAATTCCACATCCACACAGTCTCTGATCCACACACATGGATTAACATCGATTTAATACATGAATGTAGCCTTTGTTTCTGCTAAAAGAGGTGTCGACCAGCTAGGGCAACAAGAAAATCGGCGAAATCGAGTGTGAGGATTAAAAAATAAATTAAAAACATCTAATTTTGACAATACAAACCGACCAATAGCCGCGATAGAGCCTTTCCTTGGCACTTCCGGGTATTTCTCCAATGGTTGGACCATGTTAACAATACCGTGTAACTGTCACGTTTGAAGGGACGAAACCGTGACATATTCACGTCTCCCAGCATGGTAAACCGTCACATGTTCACGTCTTGCCGTGATACCGGGTTGGTTTTGAGATGGTCAGTTTTTGTAGCTCTCAATTGCTTAAATTCACCACTTTTTCTTCAAGTGTAGCTTCTCATAATTTTCCACCAATTTTCTTGGAACACGTTTCAGATACCATCGGGGCTCTTGGGCTGAAACTGTAATGTTCAAGAGACAATATGGTGTAGCAAATGAAGGACCTTGAATGGTAACGATACAAATTGACTTCAGACATCACTATGAATGACTGACTTCCATTTATTGTTTGATGCATCTGGGGGAAAGGTGAATGCAGCAATATAAATATGGATCTAGCATACATATAGTGTTTGTTGTTCGATAATAGCATGTCTTTCTGTGATTACCTTCACAGCTTTATCACAATCCTTGCATGTGCTGAAGCCTAGCACGTCTAACAACAATAACACAATGTCACATTGTATTGGCCTATGCAAATGCTTGCGGCTATAAAAACACATTCCGTAATGATTATCTTGCCCAGACATCTGTCTGAGTTCCTCTTTCATTTTTTTGTTTATTTCATCTTGGCAATAAGGGAAGATGTTTTGTCAAGTGTGTTCCTTTCATCTGTTGTGTATGGTATGATGTGGCTTGTGTAACATGTGTGATGATCAAGATAAAGACAAACAGAGACTGAGGGAGGTGTTTTGATGGCTTTCAACTTACCATATGTTGAGTTTAATGAGGTAATGATTTGATAGATTTAGATTAGGAACTTTAAAAGGATGTGCTTATGCATGTGAACACTGTCGGGGCACACGGGGCATACTTTCCGATATTGTTGCAACGTAAGTTCCCAGATATTTTTGCCTGGGGACTGTTTGAATTGGGTTTTTGAAACCCATATTTTAGTGTGATAAAAGTACATTATGTTGCTTTTTTGGATATTGACTCTTGTGTCAGCAGTACTTGATTTGTGCTGTTTCAACACCCACTGATGCAACTGCACCTTAAGGCAGGGGCGGACTGGGAGGAAAAAGTGGCCCGGGGATTAATTGACAGACAGGCCCACTTAATGTGCGGCATGTATCGGCCGGCCGGCGACGAAAGTATGTTTCTTAACAAAAACCCTTATGCATTTTATGTTATTATGGACCATTATTCATATTGTAATCACATTACCTGAGCCCTTGAGTTGCCTAGAGCAAAATAGTTACAGCATATATTTATTGATTTTAATGTTAACAGATCATTGATGCAATAACATTTGGACCCAATTTGCCTGACTTGACACATTAGAACATGGGCGTAGGAAGCATTCTCAATGTGGGTGAGACAATTTAACGGGGTGTGGGCAGGTGGTGGACCTCACCTCCTCTAGGGGGGTCCGGGGGCATGCTCCCCCGGGAAGATTTTTTTTTAAATGTTGAAGTTAAATGCATCAATCTGGTGCACTTTGAGAGCAAAATTAGGGAGCTAACTAGCCTAAACTCAGTAGCAGAATGTGGGCAACACGTTCTTCTCCACAGCCGCGCAACCTCTGAGTCAGACGTCACTTCCCCCTTTTATATCCTACGGGTACAGCCACTCTCCCTGAACCCCGTTTCCCTGCCAAGCCCCCCCGCCCTCCCCTATGCAAGCTCCTCCCTCTGAACCCAGGGCTCGCGACAATACTGTATACTGTATACACAAACTATACAAAAACGCCTTTATCCTTTGGAGCTTGTTTATCCATCTGTAAGCAACTGCCAGCTAGGTCTCTCAGTCACTCACTCCTGATCATTCACTGCGCAGTGACAGCTGCTACGGGCCTGATGTGTGAAAGTGAAACCATCCGATAGATAGAACATAGGTAGCAAAACGGCCCAGCCCAGCCCAGTGGGGTGTGGGCCACACCCCTCCAGGGAGTGGCCGGAACACTTACAAATGTCGGCCGGTAGGATTTAGGTAAGCAAAAAAAAACAAAAAAGGAGTGGCCGGAACACTTACAAATGTGGGCCGGAAGGATTTAGGAAAAGAAAAAAAAAGAAAAAATTATATATATATTTTTTTTAACTTTTTTTGGCCCTCCGGCCCACGCACAGCACCGGCCCACCGGGAAAACTCCCGGTATTCCCAATGGCCAGTCCGCCCCTGCCCTTTAGCAATTGATAAAGCATGTTGTTGGTCCCTTTCATGTATCTCTATGGTGGAATTTGTTCTCTGGTTTTGATTATGTACTGTAATTATACAATGTATGTACATGAGATGGGCACGAACTGTTTAGCATTTCCATAATCCCTGGGTGTGCTGAGACACGGTTGTTGAAACATGGCAGCATGATACATATTATTGAATTGTATATTTCAATGTTCTAGTCTCACTGCTATTTGGGAAAAAACTGTATCCTCTAAAAGTGGCACCTTTAAGTCTCACAATGGAGACCATTTAAAATGACTTTTACATACATTTCCATAGGAGCATTCAATGAAAGGCAATTATGACATTTCCTCTGACAAAGGTCCTTGGTCAGATTCAGATATAAAGGACAGAGGTTAGATGCCTTGTATGCTTGATTTGCCATTTATCTATAACAATCATGCATTTATGAAATTACACCATGTCATGAATTGTTTCGACCCTTGAAGTCAAGATAGCCAGCACACAAATGGCAATGTGTGTATTCAATGTGGGGGAAAAAGTGAAAAATGTCAAATTTCTAAATGTCAGAGTTATCATTGAAGGTTAGCACAGAGCAGCGGCATGTTTACTCCTACCGTCTTAGACAGGTCCAGTGATATTTGTGTTCACGAGCAAGCCTGTCTGAGCTCGGTGCTATTTTAGGGAGGGTCGCTGGGTTACCGTGAAGAAGAACCACCACCATCAGAACTCATTTCTGTAACTTCACATTGTATACAATGAATCACTCCTCAGAATTCAAAACACATCTTTTCAACTCTGTCTACCCATAAGCCCCCCCCCCCCCCTCTCAATCAACTTCCTCTTGACAGCCTTTTTTATTTGTTTTATTTGACTATACTTACTTGTTTGCCTGTCCTTGTTTGTATACCCTCCCTCACACTGTAAAGCGTCTTTGAGTTGTGAAAAGCGCTATATAAATAAAATGCATTATCATTATTATTATTATAATACAATTATGGTGGTCTGCCATTAAGATGCTAAGTAAGAGTGACATTTAACTGTTAATAAAATGTGTTTGTAGTTCTCTCAAGTATACTGAATACCAGACGTAGAGCGAAGATTCTCCCTGTGTTACTGGCACTACTTCTACCAGGCCTCATTAACCTTATAACATCATACTAATATAGATTAGTGAAACACACAAATGATTGCTTTGGCAAGTGTGTACCCAAGACGGCAGGCAAAAACATTTTAAAATGCTTGTTATCTGAATGGAGATCGGCTCGATCCAACTAGGCTACGCTACCATTGTAGCTGTACTCTCCAGACTTAAAATATATAGACATAAATAAAGTAGTAGTAAAATTAGGAAGGTCTGATAATGTCATTCTTCATAATAACTAGACAAGGGCTTCTGTGTATTTTCAGAGCAATGGGCTCTTGGAAGAAAGACATTGTTAGGTTTCAGCATTAGTGTTGTGTTGTGTTTTAGTGTTTGTCTTATTTTGGTATTGACTCTTCCCTCTCGTTTCAGGTGTCTGCACTTCCTGTCCTTGTGTGTCACCTGTCAGATTGATTGTTGTCCCCGCCCCTGATTGTGTTCACCTGTGCCCTATTACCTGTGTGTGTATATATAGCCCTTCTCTGCCTTTGTCTAGTGTTGGTTCGTCTTGTCTTGTCGTTGCATCCATGCCTGTATGCCAGAGAGATATGTCATGTGACCTAGTCGAACCTAGTGAGTATCTGAAAGTCCTAGTTGATCCTAGGAGTATTCTTTGTTACATTTGGAATTCTTTGTAATAAAGTGGATTACAAAGAAAAGGAATTCGAGCATCTGAGTTCTTACGAGCCCATCGTAGCAGACATTAGTTTCTAGGGTAAAGTGCTGTGCGTCAAATGGGCATTAGGTCTCAAAGGAAAAATATTTTACTCTCGTGGTTTTTGAATAATGGGCCATGGTAACAATGGGCAATCCCCACTGTCACACAGCAGACTGAGCAACCGTTGCTTGCACACTATATGGCCAATAAGTTAGCTTTTGCTTTGAGTGTATGTTAAATAAATTGAACGATTGGGAGGGTTACTTGTATGTATTCTGTTAAAATGCTCAACTATGATTTAAAAAGTATTGTAACATTGTAATCCTGCTATTAATCCCAATTTTCCAAAAATATACCAGCATTCTGATTGTTTGTATCCTGATTACGTAAACCTGTTACATGCATTTGGCTACTCTTTAAACCTGAACATCATTTTTAAAAGCTTTTGAGTTTTGAAATACATGAAGTATTGTATCCGGACTAAAACCACTCAGGGACAGTTTCATCCTATAAGACTGTTAAACACCTGAATTTGAAACATCATAACATTAATCTGGCTTCTATTTAGAAATGATTTATCTAATATATCATTCCAATCACTTGCACTATTTCACTATTTCACTATTTTTCTTTTTATATTTACTATTTACTTGCACTATTTTTTTCTGATTGTCTGTTTTATTGTGTTGCACTGTTGGAGGAGCCTGTGACCTAAGATTTTCATCGTCATAACTACACTGTAGCTATGCACGTATGACCAATAAAAGCCTTGAACCTTGAACCTTGAATGATACATACAATAATACCTTTGCAGTGTGCCATAGTGGAGGATCAGTGTATCATTTGGGGTACCTCTAGGCGACAGGGTGAAATAAACCAACATGTCAGTTGTATTTTGACTTGTTTCACTCAGTTTGACAGCTTCTATGATGTGCAGAATGATTATGACCCATGGGAGCACAAAGAGTACAAAGATGGATTACTGTGTGGGCCTACATACAACTGGTCCATTGGCTTCAAGTGTTACAGGCCCTAAAATCTAATAAAGACATGAAAACCCCAAAAGACTACAAATAGACCAAAACAACTACAAAGCGATGTAAAACAGCTTGAGAGGCACAAAGAGAAACAAAGAGACAAATACATTACAAAGAGAGAAAAACAAACACAAAGAGAAACTAAATGACTACGAAGAGACACAAAGCAACTTCAAAGAGACACCAAACAACCACAAAGACACAATAAATGACCACAATTAGATACTTAAAAACTACAAAAATAATTTGCAACAAAAAGTAAAAAAAAACAACCACAGAAGTAAAACAAAACGAGAAATGAACTAAACAATTAAAAAAGGTTAAAAGTTAAAACTTTGAATAGATTATAAACGACTACTAAGACACACAAAAGCACAGACTCAATGGTCACAAAACCACTGGCTCACGATCCCACCGTGAGCGTGCAACCTGCCTGCATGTTGCAGGCAGATGTTTTATTTAGTGTGAATGCTGTGGACATTGAGGCTATACATTTAGTTGTTTATACCTTTTAAAACATTTTATTTTAAATATCTTCACTATTTGTCCTACTCTTCCAGTTTAACATTTCACTTTCAAGTTTTCAAAAAAAGTCATTGCAATGCATTGAGCTGTAACAATTTTGATTCAAATCATTTCACTTTTCTGCATTTCTCCGCTAAGTTCAGCAACACACTTACTTGGTTTTTGTAGCTAAAAGTAGCTTCAGAGACCATTCAACTAATAGCATATTCAGCTTTTTCTGCATTTTCAGCTAAATTCAGCAACAAATCTACACAGTTTACAGCACGCACATTTTCAGCAGGAAATGCATGTTCTAGTTATATATATATATATACTGTATATATATGCTACACCCACTCTTTCTATTGGCTGGTAGAACATTTTAAAGTGAAGATGAATTAATTCAGAAGTATTCTTGTTTTGATTGCTTTGTTCTTCTATGTTGTAGTCTGGTTTGTGTGTGTTTGTGTGTGTGGAGCAAACAGGCGGACACATGAGAATGAAGTTTAATCGATTTGATGGAGCCACTGCTGAACAAATGGCTTTCCCCCTTCTCTGCTAACCTCATATCTTCACCCTTTCATTTACACTTTTCAAATCCATTTTATTTTCCTTTCACCCCCTTTTTCCTCACTTGTCCTTAATTTGTTATGCCCCTGCTTCCTCCGCTGCATGAAAAGGCGACCAAAGCTCTCTTACGTGACAGGAGATGGTGCTTAATGCGAAATTAGTGGAGGTGTGAGGGAGAGGAAAGCTCTCTGCAGCAACCTTTCATACCTGTTAAATGGTGCTGTTAAACGGCATAATAGTGAGGAAATGGGGATCTGCTGAGAGCAATTACATCATTCACTGAACAGGTGGTACTGCATTCATTAGCACTCACCCCCCTGTGCTGTGTGTGTGTGTGTGTGTGTGTGTGTGTGTGTGTGTGTGTGTGTGT
>CALSBZ010044507.1:1147726-1158117 GCA_943591055.1 Gobionotothen gibberifrons | reverse complement strand
GTGTGTGTGTGTGTGTGTGTGTGTGTGTGTGTGTGTGTGTGTGTGTGGGTGTGTGTGTGTGTGTGTGTGTGTGTGTGTGTGGGTGTGTGTGTGTGGGTGGGTGTGTGTGGGTGGGTGGTTGGGTGAGAATGTGCGCGCTTATGTGCTTGTTAGTGTCCTGCTACCTTGTATCTCTGCAGCGTCTGAAAAAAAATAAGAAGCTTATACTTGTTTTTCTGCATTTCAAAAAATAGATAGTCCTTTGAGCCCAATAAACACCCTTGTTCTGCTTCCCCAGTGCAAATCATTTGTTACTATATTATATATATTTATACTGATTTATTATTTAGTGTCCATTTTCCACCAAAAAAAACAGGGTGGCCACAGGAGACTGTACCCTGTGCTTTGACTGCAAGGCAGCTGCATCCTCTGGTACCACCGGCTCAGTATTAATATCCATGAGAAGTGCACTGAGCCTCATGTTTACATAAATACCAGGCAACATTCAGCTTGAATTGATTCAGTTAATCTCATGATACTCTCACAAATGTTTCTCTGATTTAAATTACAGAAGTTGCAGTAGTAGTTCAACATTTAAAAGAATATCTATAACACATCACATGTGAAGAGACTTAGCTGAGGCACAATTTAGTTTTTATTTCTTCCCTGTTTAAACTTAAAGGTCCCCTATTATACTATTTTTCAACAATATATTATACAGTAGGTCTCAGATATATACAAATCACTTTGAAGTGTTTGGCTGAAATACCAAACAGATCATGCATTTTAGCATCCCATAATCCTCTCTGTTTGAGCCCTGTTCCAAAAGTGCTGATTATGTGTCTTCGTGTGACATCACAAAGTGGCCAAATCTGATCAGCTCATTGTCAGACAGGTTTTTATATAGATGGATCAGGACAAAAAGAGAGAGAATCTATTTTAGGCAATTCCTTTCACCAAAACTGCATTATATAGATTTTTGTTGGGGTTTTCCCAAGTGCTGGGACAAAAAAAAAATGTTTTATTGTTGTAGAATACTAGGTCCAAAACATAGTGGGGAAATCAGAAAAGTGGATTGCTGACAGAAGCAGAGTGCAGACTGAATGCACAAAAGGGGTATCTGGAGGGACCCCAAACTGCACGTTTGGCAAAAATCATTGACAGCATCTGTTGGACAGGTAGGACCTCACACAAGGTGAAAATGTGCGGGAGAAACGGGGAGCACACACATGGTAGAGACCATGTGGAAAATGTAATGTAGCACCACATGGGAATTACAATCTATTCAACACAGATCCAGGAATCAATTTGACCACAGATTTTCATTCTACCTTTTTAAAATCCATCCAATCATTTGCAGAGCAGCCTTACACATCTGACCTTGAAATCTATACTGGGAAACCAACTATATAATATAATCAACCACACCTGCTCAGCATTGTCCCATCCTCACACTGCCGTTTCATTCTACTCACTGCATCGGAGTCAAGAGTTTCATTCACAATGGAATGGAATTAAAGCGCCTTTATGTGCTACCATTGGTATCAAACACACCAGTTTAAGTGTCTCCATTCTTGTGCTTTAATGTCAGGAGTTTCCATGGATTGGTGTGATGAGCAGTGGCAGACCTCAGGGCACAGAAGTCTGAGTAAATGAAAGATGTCATAGAGAGAATGGCAAGGCTTTGAGAAAGTTAACAAAACATGGTAGATACAAGTTGAAATGAATGGGTTCTAGATGAAGAAGAACAAAGTGACCTCCTAGTTCTCTGAGTTAATGCAACAGTGGACATTTGCCTGATCTGAAAGCATACTTCTGTAGCAACATGCTGATGATGGGTTCATTGGCAGTAGCGTTAACAGCATAAACGGATCCAAATTTTCTGCTGTCTAAAGTACAGACTGCTGGTGGGGTAATGATGTGGGAAATGTTTTCTTGGCTCACATTTGACCCAACTGGCACTAACAGTTGTGCTTCACTGTGCACTCAGTAGGTCATCAAACATTATTGCTGAGCAGGTGCCTTCTTTTTGTGGCCAAGAGTTCTTTTTAAAACGCTTCCAATTGGAAACTTTCAACGGGTCAACCATTGTCCTTAAGTCTGCTGTTCTGCAATACTGTGAGAACAGAAATGGTTTGCCAAGCAGTTACATGTTTGGATGGACTCCCCTTCTCAATGCTTTTTACATCTTCATCATCAAAAAGGAGCTGTGAGTAATAGATTTTCAGAGGGTTTTTCACCTTATTATATCATGATTTCCAGTGTTGGGCAAGTTACTTCCAAAATGTAATACAGTACATTACTTATTACTGTCTTTTTTAAGTAATAAGTACATTACAATATTACTGTCTCTGAAATGTAATGAGTTACACTACTTTTATATTACTTTTGAGTTACTTTACCAAAATAACTGCAAAAGAATGGCTAGGTATTTTAAATGCTAAAATGTAGTTTAGTGCAGCTCATTATACATCCATGGTGAAGGGCAAAATGAAAATAAATGCCTAACAACTGTCCTTAAGGCTACTAACAACTTTTATTACACAGCTTAGTTGAATACTCAACTCTGATTGTACATTCTTAACATGTAACACGTTGTCAATATAGTAGTACAGACCACTGTCAAGGACTATAATGAAGGTTGCTAAGGAGGATCAAGAAAGAGAAAGGAAAAGAGGTTAAGAGACGGAGCGCTGGATGTCAGATAAATCACCAGAAGAACGCAGAGATGAAGTAAACAATAACAGGAACACGGAATGGGCTCTGTAGTTTGTTTAGTATATGGCTGTGTAATAAGCGGGATAATGTGCAGCGTCATTATGGAGATAAGAACAACCGACAGGCTGATCAGGGAACCCGACGCGAAGCGGAGGGATCTTGATGAGCCTGAAGGGTAAACACCAGGCTTACTAATCTATCCGCACAATTTTTCTCTGGTGTCGGAATGTCTTGCAATGTTGGTAAATTCTTAAAAAACAAAACACCATTTAACTTCAGGTTAAAATGTGTTGTAACTGCGTTACTGAGAATTATAACGGGTAGTATATAACCCAAATGTCATTAGTAATGCGTTACATTACTTCGTTACAGCAACAAGTAATACATTACTGTAACTCCGTTACTTTTGTAATGCTCTACACCCAACACTGATGATTTCTGAATTATTGGTAACCAGATTCCCCTCCATATTATGTGTGCATTTATTTGAACGCATTAAGGTTTGCGGAATTAATTGTGAACGTTAACGAGTTAAAGTTGACACCCCCAACAAAAAGACACCAGTACAATTAGTAACAATTGTAGACCTCTGATTCAGTTCAAGGCCTATTAAATATGCTTATGATTATTGGTATGATATTACAGGTACCCTTTCCCGTTTTTGACAAATAGCCCTATGGAGCAATGTTTTTCATGAGATGGCTAAAATGTTGTTATTCACTTTGCAACATTTTGCAGGGGGAATTTTGAGTTTGTTCGACCTCCACAACAATACAGTGTGGTTGCTGAGAAACACTGAATGTAATAACAGTTTGTTTGTATCCAAGGGCTTTTGGGGGAAAGAAGACTGTTAACTGGCGATTTCAATGTTTTCTTTGCAGATATTTTTAAAGATGTACATGTATTCATTGTTGTGAAAAAGAACTCCACATCGCACCTGTAACCAGAATATATATTAATATTTCAACGATGAAATAGATTTTTAGTATAATACACTGTGCTCCATTGTGTTATATTTTTCTACAATACGAAAAAGATTTAAAGAATTTAGTAAATTACCAACCCAAATATGATCATATTAAAATGATTCAATCTAAAGTTTCTACACCATATTTGAATGTTGTGCTTTTATATTGGAACCATATGGGATTAGTATTGTATCATAAAGATAAAGCAACACTTTGAGTTTAAAAGAAAAAAAAACTCAGTCAAGCAAAATAAGATACATTTCAAAAATAAAACTATAAGTTGCAAACAAATCATTTGTGTAATCATGTAAACTATAAGTCTTTTTTCTTTGTTTTAACATAGGTTTTTGTTTGCAGTTCTTGTTTCTTCTTTCTCAATGATCAGACTTATGCTCTCGCTGCAGCTCTTCTCGTTTGCGCACCCTCATTTTTTGGTTTTGATTTTGACACAAACATCCCAGGTGGGCGGGACTTTCAGGGGTGCGTCCCCATTGGCTACTCAGTTTTTGAGTGACAGCCCACTACACCACAGATCATACAGTGCAACTCATGCAGCAAACTCCGGAGTCCACTCGGCCACGTTAGTGTCGGTGTCTCCTGGGCAGTGGCGGAGCTGGGGGGTGGCTGGAAGTGGCCACGGCCACTCCCAGCTGAATCCTGGCCACCCTATTGGCCACCCCAAACACCCTCACCAAGGGGGCCCAAACAATTTTAGAACATTAAGAAAAAAATGTTTAAGTAACCTTTCATCATTCATCAAGAATTAACATTAATAGGACGTTATATCGATAATGTAATCACTAAACTTACAATTCATTTAACTTATTTTCTTCCAAAAGTTAATTATCCAAAGCCTCTGTACACCCCCTTCTATTTACATGTAATGGTTTGGTCCTCCCTCCAAACGCCGTGCAGCACCGCAGGCACTTTCTAGCAGAGAGTGAGAGCATGTTAGGAGCAGGGAGGCTAGTACTTACGTGTACCATGTCTCAACGACTCACAAAGTCAGGCTTTCAAAAGAGAAAAGAAAGGAGAGAAAGACAAGAGAGAGGGACTAAAGGGCGACAGTATGTCACCCAGTTTTTCAAAGAAAAGGTGGGTGTGGTCTATGAGTGGTGGAAATGTGTCTGTTAGCTAAGCATAGTCCATTGTAAATAATAATTGTTATGTTTTTTTGTACTAAGCTGCCATTAAGTACTGTTAATATCTATACAGAAAATGCAGAGGTTTTTAATTTCACTACTCTTTTAGCTGACATTTAACAAATGCAGGTACATTGTTAGCAGCTATTCATACCAAATCAGTTGTCCCTCCCCCTGGTGCCAGGACCAACAGATCCATCTCTAGACTCAGCAGCCCTTTCCCCCCATAAGTGTTATATTTTCACAGCTCAGTGTCAGTAAATAGTGTGCGGTTAGTATTGGACTACAAGATAGATGCAAGCCTGTACAGGTAGTAGGAGTTATTTAAAGCATAAATGAGGCGTGTGGCGCAGTGGATAGAGCCTTGGTGTTGGGATCAGGGGGTCACAGCAGGTTCAAACCCCACTGCAGTCAGCATGTCATTGTGTCCCTGGGCAAGACACTTCACCCCAGAATTGCTCCTGTGGGGATTGCCCACAGTATTGAGTATGTTAGTCGCTTTGGATAAAAGCGTCTAACAAGTAGAATGTAATGTAAAAAATGAGTCGGTTGGGTTCTGGAGGTGTGGTTACAGAAATTGTGCTTGGTTGGCGTGGCCTGGGCCTGGTGGTGGGGCCCAATGTGATATATTTTCATGGGGCCCAAAATCCCTGGCGGCGCCCCTGGCCAGAGGGCAGGACCTATACACACATTTACTACCCAATAGCATTGTGAGGCTGAACAAAAGGACCTTTTGACTATGTAAATGAAGTCTTTTAAAAAAACAAAACATTTACTGACTTTTTTAGGATAGCTTAAGTAATGTTGTAAAATTACAACCGGGGGCCTTACAGGGTTAAGGGCTATTGTTTATTGTTATTTACTTTTAAGATGTTTATTCTTAACCTATCATTGAATTTAAAAACTCTTATTTAAATGATGTGTGTGTGTCTCTGTATTCCTGATGATACACTGAGAGAATGAGCTCATAGGGCTGCTGATCACCATAAGCTAAACAGTCTGTATATTGCACTACATTTGTATAATGTAAGCTTCATTGATACTTTGCCTGCGGGAATACGAAAAAAATAGTTAGATATACTGAATATTATTTGATCTATTCCACCACTTAATCCCAAATAATGTATTGGTGTGTTGTAGGTGCCTTAAATAACCCCTTATTTTCTAGTGAGATGTATTGTTATGCTCATATAATAGTGATTTCAATGCCACCCCAAAATGAGCACTGGTTCCATCCTGGCCACCCCACTGAACATTTCCTGGCTCCGCCACTGCTCCTGGGGAGTTTTCATGAACATATCAGACTTATCTTATGGATTGCTGTGCATTAGACTTGTGATGTGTAGTTTATACTTTATTCCAACTTTAAATATTTTAATACCTGAACACACTGTTGTTAAATAATTTCCAAATTTGGGATTGATAAAGTGTCTGTCTGTCTATTTATTTATTTTATAGATCAAAAACACATCTATGTATTTTCAAGCTAAAGGTGATACACAATATAAACTGTATACTATTATTTTTTCAAAGACATGTTACATTTCAAAAGCATATATTGCTATGTTTAGGACAAACAATTAAAGACTGCTTTAATTTAACAAATTCTACAATATAAAAGTGGCAGATTTGCTTTATTAAACAGACCAGACCTAGGTTGCATACCAACACAATTAGGAACATGCTCACATCTTACTATGTTGGTCTGAAGAGCTGAAGCATTCATACACAATGGATAACAACGGTGTTGTCTCATTCTATATCCTGTGAGAAAATGATATACATTTAGCATTAAAAACTCAACATACTATTCCTGAGGAAGATATGAATCATCAACAGATTTGAATGGAATCTCTAACATTTTCATGTAGAATAAAGACAAAAGAGTGATTATACAAATTACATTTATTGAAATTTGAACCAGAAGATGAAGTCTCAAAGAATGTTTTAAATAAAAGGACATAAAACACAAAGGTGGATAATAATAAAATCTATGAAATGTATATGTAAAGACATTTGGTCAAATGAAATGACACTGAGCCAGTGATAACAGCAACGCCCAGCGTGGATGAAGCTGGTGCAGTTCTTTCTTCATGCCCCCCCTCCGTGCTCTCCCCTCAGAGGAAGTGGGAAAACGGGATAAGACCTTGGGACACCACGCTGTCTCAATGATGCACACTGTTAATATGAGAGGAAAATAAATAGAATAGAATTGGGAGGGATGAAGCCCTCTTTAATGGTCACACATGCAGAGCACACAGCACACAGTGAAATGTGTTCTCTGCTTTTAACCCATCCTAGTACCAGGAGTCTAGTACTAGGAGCAGTGGGCAGCTATTGTACAGCGCCCGGGGAGCAATGGGAGTGAGGGGGAAGGGGGATGTCCGGTGCCTTGCTCAAGGGCACCACGGCAGGGCAGGAGGTGAACTGGGACCTCTCCAAGTAGAAGTACACACTTCCCAAATGTTTTAGGAAATGAAAAATATGAAGTTAACAAATAAAACACAGCTCAGGCATCATAGACGGTAGGTTTTCCTACAAAGTTAACTCAGCCTCCATTGATTTTCATATCAAATTAGCATGTTAATAAAACAAGCTATCATGGTTTATACTTGCATATATAAACAGAATCATGAAAGCCTGTTGGTAGAGTCAGGCACACAAGTCCGTTTGAGTGTGTGCGCCGGTGTCTGAACGCTCACTCACTGCTAGCTAGCTCCGAGGCCGAGTCATCATTACCTGTGTTCGAGTCAGAGTCCAAGTCTGAGTAACCCAAGGAGTGTCCGAGTCGAGTCCGAGTCCGAGTCATCATTACCTATGTTCGAGTCCAAGTCCAAGTCCGAGTCACCTAAGAAGAGTCCAAGTCAAGTCCGAGTCACAAGTCTTCATGTATTAACCTTCGTGGATATATGTGTTGAAATGTAGCTGCTCCTCTACATTGCTTTTATCCTGTCATGTTATACTAAGCTGTCTATTGAACTACTGTGAAGCGAGTTTGGCTACAATTCTTGTAATAGGTGCTATACAAATATAAAGCTTATTACTAATATTAATATTATTATTATTATTATTGTAAATTACCTTTTAATATGTCTAACTATATTTAAAATGAGTTACCTTTTAGAGAAGTGATTATATTTGTTTGCCAATATTTTCCTATGGTAAAGTTTTCGTTTTGCACTTTTATTTTGATAGTAATAAAATCTGGACTCTTATTTTTAAGGGACTTTTACCGGTTGAATCGGTTTACTGATAAAGATTTAAACGAGCTGTTTGTGTGGTCTGTTCTCATCTGGACTGCCCTGTCGTTTAACCTAGCGACAGCGGCACACCAATACACAGCTGCTGAGCTCCTCCGACTACGATTCCACCTGCCCGACACATCACCGGCATTGCACCTCTTTCTGGACATTGCTCGTCATCCCCGTCGGAAATATATCCACGTGGTTCCCGGCGAAGATTTTACATCGATGACTCCAAACCCATACAATCCATCTGGTCTTCAACTCGACAACACCCAAGAAACTCCGCATGGAAAGTTGACCACACTGTCTTAGCCAGCTTAGCCAGGTCAGCTAACGTTAGCGCTAAACATAAACATGACCACACTGATGTCAACTTTGGACTATTCAACATCCGTTCTCTTAAGACCAAGGGTCCTCTTCTCCAAGATCTCCTGACTGATCGTAAGTTTGATTTTCTCTGTTTGACAGAAACGTGGCAACAACCTAATGACTTTTCACAGCTGAATGAATCTACTCCTCCTGGGTTTGTTTACATCTGTCAACCCCGTGCCACCGGCAGAGGGGGAGGTCTCGCAATGATTTACCGCCAGAGTTTGAAAGTCTTGTCTGTACCTGTGCCTGTTCACGGCTCATTTGAATCAATTGCCTTACAACCAGGGTTGGGTTGTAACGGAATACATGTAACGGCGTTACGTAATCAGAATACAAAAATCAAGTAACTGTATTCAGCTCGCGTTACATTTGAAAAACGAGTAATCTGATTACAGTTACTTTCGTAAACCTGAAGTGAATACATTTTGGATTACTTATTGGAATTATTGGTGGAAAGATTTCCTCACAACATTTAATATTCATTATTAAAGGTACAGCCGAATCATCACAGCGCACACAAACTTTTACCCCCGCAGATGGACCAAAAAAGGGACCGTTTGAAAAAAAAGGGGCGGGTCCGCTCAGTGAAACAATAACAGCGAAACATGGAGGAACAAAACTCTGCGTTTAAGTCGTGTGTGTAGAGGTGTGTGTGGTTAAACACATCAGCCTGCGGTCGCTCTTTAGCCTTATGATTCTGAAGGTAAACACAGCGAAGGCACTGCGCTCTCGTCTTCTCAGAGGCTGAGTTAACCCTCCTGCTGCCTCCTGGTGCTGCGGAGATTTCATGAAGTGAAGGAGGTTTTCCTTCTATAAAACAGCTGTGGGCAGCAGATAGGCAGGCTATTGTGAGTGTCACGGACATTAATTCATAGATCAAGGCAGACTGGTGCACAGAGTCTCCTGGTTTGCAGATCCGGTGCTTAAACAAATATAGCTCTACTACACCCCTGGCCGACATGTCCTTAAAATGAAGTCCGAGTGCGACATTTTAATTAATGTCCTGCCAACACTGGCAGGACAGAAGGCGACACGCCCGTTCTAAGCCGTGTCCCTCACTCCTCACATCCCAACCTGCATCCCCAACAAGTTTATTATGTTGTTACATCGTTTCAGATGTTATGTTTCAGTTGTGCTCTTGATAAGCCATTAAAACAGTAAAAACACGTTCAGTTTCCTTTTGCTTTTTGTGTCTCCTGTAGCCTACACCAAAACATAACCATCTGTGATGGAAAAAGAAAGTAATCCAAAAGTAATCTAAAAGTAACTTTTTTAAGACACGTAACTGTAACTGTATTCGGATTACTTTCAGAGCCATGTATTCAGTAATCAGTAACTGATTACATTTACAAAGTAACCCTCCCAACCCTGCTTACAACTCAATGGGCCTATCCCTACCATAGTTGCAAGCGTCTACCGTCCACCTAAGCTTAATAATAATTTCATAAATGAATTTGCTGCTTTCCTCACACATCTCTGCTCACTCAATAAAGTATATCTTATCTTAAGATGATCGATGGCTACTGCCATATTTGCAAAAGTTGCCTCTGAACCTTGACAAGTGCATGTTTCAGGCTTATCAATGAACAACAGGAGGGGTCACAGACATAAGACCAGCTGTTAAATAAAGCTCTTCTGACCTTAGCTGTCATGTGGGTATATATTAATGCTGCCAATTATGGGCACATGCAATTTTCACTCATTTATTAATTATATGTTTTAAATTTGAGTGTTTCCTATCCCCTAAACCTTCAGGGATGTACACAGTTTAATACTGGCAACTTCTTATTATGGGAAATACGAAAACGTCTTCACCTAACATTATAGTGCTGGGAGATTTGAATATACGTATGGATACTGTCAACAATGCTCTCACAAAGGACTTCACATCTTGCCTGGACAGTTTTGGATTACAGCAAGATATCGATTTT
Organism: Gobionotothen gibberifrons; assembly: GCA_943591055.1. Taxonomy (NCBI): domain Eukaryota; kingdom Metazoa; phylum Chordata; class Actinopteri; order Perciformes; family Nototheniidae; genus Gobionotothen; species Gobionotothen gibberifrons. The sequence continues at coordinate 1,147,762 of CALSBZ010044507.1, read as the reverse complement.
CCGACTCATTCCAAAGGACATATTCTGGACTTGATC
>CALSBZ010044507.1:1077385-1089943 GCA_943591055.1 Gobionotothen gibberifrons | reverse complement strand
CGTTTATGTCCATATCGAGAGAAAGATAAATAATCTGAATTCAGTGTGCAGTTTACTTTGACGCGGGGGTGAGCAGTAGAGGTGGGGAGAGGCGGGGCTATTGCCTCATCATTATCATAAAATGATCGTATTGAGGCGATTACACGGAGCCGTTGGACCCCCCAGAGGGTTTCGTTTGCAAATCTATCCACCTTGGGACCCGTTCTCGTTTGTGGGATCCGTTTCTATTGTTTTGTTACGGCCTTGTGTGAATAATAGGCCTATACGCAAGAGAAACTATGCGGATCCAACCCGTTTTATTCTCGTGTAAACGGGGTCGTAGAGAGGTACCTGGAAATGTAAGTCTGAACTAACAAAGAGCTTTTCTGGGAACTGCCGAAAATACTCATGGGGTATTTTGTTTATTATGTACTTGCATTTTTTAAATGTACACAATGGTGTGAACAATACATTAAAGATGCATTAATCATTATTTATGTATGTATAGCCAATGAATAAAACACGTGTGCAATATGTTGCTCATAGTGAGTATCCCACGGAGAGTTATGAATTGACTTTGCAGTTTCCCTCAGTTGAGTTTCTAGTGTCTTTGAGCTGATTGTTTTGGTTTGACATTGCAAGACTTTACCGTTTTATTTGACTATATACTTTTTAACCAACCTGTATTCCAAAAGCAGGAGGGATCCAGCCAAACTAGGAACTACCTGGGTACAATTGTAGAGCATTTAAGAGCTATATGGCCCGACACTTTTTATAAAAATGAGGTGGAGACAAGAACGGAGCTAAAGATGAGTTAATCTTTGTCTAAAATGTTTCAGAAGAGCATGAGCACAGTATCACAGTTAAGATGTTAATTGAATGGCTACAAGTGTAGTTCAGATCTGTGAATGAGAGAGGTGATAGAAAATTAGCAATGCTAACTTTCACAACTGACATCAAAAGCAATTGTTTAAAAAAGTTAAGTTTACAATTAAATTAAAAGCTTTTATGTGGGCAGTTATTTCAGTATCTTCTTGTATTCAGGCACACATTTTGGACCTGTGAAAACCTACACTTTCTGCTTTTCAGTCGTCATTTAGGCCACTAAACACAATTTAAGACTTTAAGTCGTTTTTTTTGGAGGAAAAGCACTTTCTCTCACCAATTACTCCAGATGATTTTATCTACTTTAATGCTTCTACTTTAATAGTTCACCATTTAATATACACCTTCTTCTCAAGTGTATATCTGGATAATCTATGCGTTTATCCCTCTGCTTTTCCCTTCTGACAATTTTTCAATTAAAAAACACTAATATCCTCAAGACTGCTCTGCCCTAGTTATTAGACAACCACACACACACAGTTGTGAGTTTATCTGAGTACTGCGCTGCCTTCAGCATCTTCTCCTACTCATGCCTAAGTACACACACTGCTTGATTGAATAAGAACACAAAAAAGTGTGTGTGTGTGTGTGTGTGTGTGTGCGTGCGTGCGTGCGTGCGTGCGTGCGTGCGTGCGTGCGTGCGTGTGTGTGTGTGCCTGCTTTTACTCCCTTTGTCCTTACATATATATGTGCTTATTTATCTATTTAATTGCACCTGTGTGTCTGTGTCTTCTGGCGTGTTCTGTCATAGGTTGGATGCTATTTATTGTCTGAGGAAGAAAGAGAAAGAGAATCATGTGTGTCGGAACTATTATTATGTTTCCTGCTTTGTGCTTTTTAATGAGTGCATGGAAGTTGTTGGTTTAATACCAAAACTGCTGTTATTTGGAAATAGTATATACTTTAAAAACAAAGTTTAAAGCCATTCACATTTTCTTTGGCCTTTGAGTCCAAATATGTCCAACACACCATGCATTTCTGTGTGTTAATAGATAATGAAATGTAGAATGTGAGGAAGCCTTGGACTTTGTTTAATCCAAAAACGTGTGCCTTTATTGAAGTGACAGAGTTGAAAGGGGGACACAACGTGAGTGACATCCAATGCAGTCCAATGGTCCCAAAATGGTTTCAAACCCCTGTTGTTTCGCCCGGGGACCCAGTATATGGCCCGCCTACTCTACCAAGCCTTGGATTTTTTGGAAGCATTCCTTTAAAACATACTTTATATATATATATAGACTTTATTGATGCACCATAAAACATCATTGTGTGATAGTAACTCTCTGAAATGTTAAGCACTCCCACATAACTCATTGACAAAAGAGCTCTGCATGTTGGCTTTTATAGTGATGTTCCTGCATTAACTACCTTTCTGTTCTAATGTAGAAAAAAGTAATTTAAAGAAAGCTTGCTCATTCATTTGCACAGTTTTAAAGTCTATAGTGCCAGCCTCTAAGCTAAGTCTGACACCAAGGAATATTAAGTGGATGCATGGACCTTAATCACTCCACTGACTCCAGCTGTATGATTCCTAGAAGATTAGATTTGAATATTTTAAGCAATTTGTCAATAGTGATGCATCAAAGGTCTTTCTGGACATTTAGGTAATGTTATTTGGAGCTGCTTTTCAAACACTGATACATTCAAGTTGTTTAAGTAGTTATTTTGTTAATGTTAAAAAACTAAACGTGAGATATCAAACGTTTTAGTATTGAAACACTGGCATACATTTTGGAACCAGTTATTTGCATCTAAAAGCTCCAATTCAGAGTATATTTTGAACATATTTTGAGTTGTGTTTTCTACGAACACACACGGTAGATTAAAGTAATCGTGGAGAGGCAAAATATCTGACAGGGACAAAGCAATGCATTTTCCGTCAACTTTTAATAAATATTTCTGTTTTGGCAGGCATCAGTGGAAACAAACACAGGCAGTCTTTCAGCAAAAGCTAAAACAGATGGAAAATAATGAAGGCTTAATAGTCGAAGCAAAACCTAAAACAGAAAACACTGCTTTTACCATCAGACAGTGACAAAAAGTAAATACTCCTTTAAAGAGTAGAATGAGACATCCAGTAAAACTACTCTCAACAGTCTGTTTCACTTTAGAGCTGGTGCTGTTTGGCAGAAGAGACAGAAAGACCGAAATCCCACACTTTGGAGAAAGACTGATTGACTGGGAAGAAGGATTATTATATTCCATCCTTTCAAGTGCCAAACTGAATTCGGAACATTATGTATTTTCTGCCAAACGATGTGCTCAAATCTAATTAGCATCATAGAACTAGACAGCACTTCTCGTTCAAAGTGTTTACTTGAAATAAACTGATGATTTTCTGTCCGGTTGAGTGATAAAGTAGACAGTGGAAAAACAGTTTATTTCACGATCTCCCCCATCATTCTCTCTGTCTCTCTCTGTAATGAGGTGCTCCTTAATTACATTTTAATGGGCTGGAAACAGCTGCTACTGGTTTATATCCCCCTCATCCCCCTCTTCTCTTCTGCATCATCCCTTTGCTTAGCCACTTCGACCCTTGTCAACCTCCGTGCTTTCCTCCATCTTCGCTTCGGGTCATTTTTTCTCTTATGATCAAAGTCACGCATCCTCTGAGTATAAATGTTGAGAAGCACTCCTCCAATTTGCATATTGTCTAAAAAGGAATCTCTCTTGCAGGATGAGTGTAGGCCGAGGGATATGAGCTTTTATCTGTTTTGTGGTTGAGGCAATGAATGAGCAAATCGTCTACACCGATGAATGCGAGTCAATGAGCCTCGGAGGATAAAAATCTCCCTTTCATTTTGTCCAATGAGTGCAAGACGTGCGTTGAAAGAAGCATAAGCTTTACTTTACTGGTCCATTATTTTCTGACCTTCTCAGAAAATGTTTTTTAAATGTTCTTATGTAATAAAGCTGGTATCTGTTGATTCTTTCGAAAAAATATGGGGAAAATATACATCATTTGGTAGTATTGTAAAATTAGCAGTGTTTTCATTATTCAAAATGTATTTTGGTATATTTAGTAAAGCATCATGGGTTGTGGGTATGTTTGTTACGTTATGAGCGTTATGGACGTACAATTACGGGTCGCCAAATAAGGCCTTCTGGCTAAAAGACACATGTACGTTTGAGCCTTCCTGACTTCCTGATCATAAAACGTTTCACAATATTTTATCTATGTAAGAATGTAAACTGTGAGACCAGGACATGCCAATGGGGTTATGTGATTTCAAACTATAGTCCAAAAATGGCAAACTTTCCGGAGAGAAGCCCAAATCCTCGTTAGTTAAATAAATCATTTTGTAATGATCTGATGTAAGGAGATGTAGTCAGAGAAATGTCCTGTTTCGAGAGAGACGAGGAGGAAAGAGACCTCTTGTGGTTGAATGCAAACGTACAGATCTTTTTTGGCCGAACACACACACACACGCACACGCACGCACGCACGCACGCACGCATGCACACACACGCACACAGAGGGAGAGAGTTTGATGGTCTTAATTAGACACTCCAGGGACAAGAAGACTCCCAACTGTCTGAGGCTCAACAGCAATTAGCCTGTATCGATCTACCAAAAGAAAAAAGAGTGGGAGGGCTGAAAGTGACAAAGCAGAAATAACACAAAACAGACGCGTTATTGGAAATAAATGACATGAAATAGGGAGAGAAAAAAAGGATTGAGAGATAAGGGAGGAACTAAATGGAAAGGGAGAAGAGGGGGAACATTCACTCACAGATTCCCAATAGTCCTCAACACACCACATTGTTTAGAGTTTAGTCCTTTGTTTGCTCTTGTTGTCGCTTTTAGCCGAGTATCTCCACCAAACAAAGCATAACTACAAATCATTTTTAATACACACACAAAGAAATGATAATCAGTCCTTGGATGTGAAGACTGTATTTTAATAATCAATTAACTTTGATTTTCTTTCTAACCTCATAAAAATACAAGACTGATAGGTCAACACAGTCTCACGGCATTTCGTGTTAGTCACAAAATGAATCTATTGATTCCCCATTTTTTGTGTCACACAATTTAAAAAGCAATGTAAATAATAACAAATTAGAAGGAAAAAAAGATTTAAAAAAACACAGATTTCAGTATTCTGACACAGAACGATTTTAGAAGCAATGTATTTATATTGGTAGTATGTTTCGTGCCTGCACCAAATAATAACAAATTAGAAGGAAAAAAAGATTTCAAAAAACACAGATTTCAGTATTCTGAGGCTGAGCCCCATTTATTTTCCTCGCGGACGGCAAAAAACTCAGATTTGGCTTAGTGTAAGATATTGAGTAAGAAAATGTTGTCTTTCAGACACACAATAGAAGTTAAAATATGCTCAACTTCACTTTTCAATTTGAGCTTATTCTTTCTGTTTTGACACTTTATTGCGGGTGGATGTGGTAGCACTGGACTGTGAGAGCACTGCAGTTGCGCCTGTAGCAATTCGTCTTGGTGTGAACACTTCCACAGAGTAAAAAACCCAAATAAGCAGCCAGGACGCTCAGTCTTAGTTCCCCCCCCCCCCCCCCCCCCCCCCTTAATTTCTACTGTAACCATATTGACCTGTACCCTGGAAGGAATGCACTTATTATTGAAAGTAGGTTATACAAAAACAGGGGGCTAGGCTGAGATTGAAAGGAAGTCTGCTTGAGAAAGTTTAGTTAGGTCTATTATTAGTGATGCTCCGATCGCCAATTTTGGGGGCGATCGCCGGAATCACTATCGGCCGATACCGATCGCCGATCCGATCGAGTGGGCGGGGCCTAAATGGAAGATTTAAACATCACTTTAAATCTTCCATTTAAAGTGATGTTTAAAACTCAGTTAATGGGGCTCATTCACTGGCGCTTCCACAAACAATCAACTTAATTATTACATTCAAATGATGTACATTATTCAAGTTTACATTCACTTTGGATAATAACATGGGAGAAATGAGCGGAAGCGCTCTCTTTTTCTCTTTTCCTCTCTCCCCCTCTCTCTCCCCCTCTCCTGACAGCCTGTCAGTATCTCACGCAGCTCACTGATCCAGTAATGAGTGACCCGAAGAATACATATATTTATAACTAGTTTAGCTTGTTCCAGAGGTAGATCAAATTGCTACCTGTGTTTGTTAGGTCCAATGCTGCGTTCACACCGGACGCGATGCGAATATTCGCTTCGCTCTAATCGCTCGAGTTTCACCCATAGACTGGTTTCACACAACAAAATGAACATATTTTACCGTGATTAAATTGTAATACACGTTTCTAAATGATGCCGACGTAACAACATACTGATACCGGTTAGTATAAAACCATGAATTAATGCTTGACAAGTCTGCAGACAAGACGGCAGGCGAAAAACTTTTTTAAATGCTTGTTTTTCTGAATGGAGATTGGGTCGACCAGGCTAAGCTAACGTTGTATATGCTCACTCCACACTCGAATAACAACGGCCTACAGACATAAATAAACCAGCGACTGTATTCGCCAGGACACAGACAGTCTGTGGTTTGTACTTGTTTAACTTGTGTACAGTTTCGAACAGATATGAGGAGCTGTGATCTCTGTGTGCTAACTGCTAACAGCTAATGGCTGATGTTTTCTGGTTTAACTCTTGTGTGGATTTCTGCTTCACACACATGTTGCATTCTGCTATTTTACTGTCTTTTTTGGACACCTTAAAATAATGCCAGACAGCTTGTTTTGCAGCGCACAGAGAAAAGTGTCATGTATTTTACGTCATGCGATCGGCTCTCGCGATCGGCATGTTTAGAGAGCACCGATCGATCGGTAGAGAGTGAGTATCGGCCGATCTCGATCGGCATCCCTATCTATTATTACTTCATCCAAGGCTGGAATGCCCTCTTCTTCAATTACTTCATCTGACTCTCCAAAACCTTTTTGCCACACACACAGGTTAAGCATCTTCGCCATCAGCCTGCTGTTTTACATGTATGTAATCTCCTAATTAGATTCAATTATGCTCTTAATCAGTCCTCAGTGTGTGTGTTTCTTGTCCCATTGAAATGGACCATACTGAAACCATTTTCCGTCGTAAGCGATGTGATAACCTTTAAGTGGCACTTTAAATGGACTAATCTTAAAATAAGATGCTAATCTTAAAATGAGGGGATAATCTCTGACTGTCTGATAACCCAATATTAGGATTACCGCGTCACGCCGATTCATGCGGAGGCCATGGTCACGGTGGACTGATAAAAATGTGTGTGTGTGTTTTAGAGACGGTTAGAGTGTGTGCGCATATGAACGGGTCAATCCACTCTCTAAATATGTGTGTTGCCAAGTGTGTGTGTGAGACTGAGTGCGTCAAGGTGACTGTCTGGGGGTTAATAACTACTGACCCATAGGAGGGACCAGAACGGGGGGCTTAAACTACACACACCTCACAATTCACACCCTTTACACACACTTGGTCTCACTTAATTCCTTCATTTCGTGTTTCTCTTAAACTGTAATGGTGGTGGCTTGTCCAAATTGATTTGACAGTCTTTTTCTCATCAAGGATTAACACGAAACTGTGTGACCGTGTGTGTGTGTGATAACATCGTGTGCAGGTTGGCATTGAAAACGGATTCTGAGTTTTTCTCATTCTATTTAATTTTACGTTTTGATAAAGCGAGGACTTCATGCAGAACATTTTTGATCACAGAAACTTTGCAGATATATTCGTTCTGACTTTTCTTGCTTTACTACTTCATCAGAAGTCAAAAGAACAGTCTGACATTTGGGGAATGACTTTCTAGCCAAGAGTTCCATGAGAAGACTGATGCCACATTCCCATCTGTCTGTGTTAACTCTGGAACTAGAGCTTAGCTTAGCATTAAGACTGGCTAGAAGCACCAAGTGACAATTATTCTTGCTAGTCAAGTTACAAAAATCCCCAAATGAACACACCCAACTCTCGCTTATTACCATTTAACCATGAAGTGTAACAAAAGGTTATGTTTTAGGGAGAGTTGCTTGCTAATAGTTTACTTATGAGTTTGAACCGGATTTTTTAACTTTGGTCAGAGCCAGCCACCATTATTATGCCAAGGTAACCTTTCTACTACTGTCTACTACCATTTTTCAACTGCCAAAGCAATTCATACCAATTGAATGAATTGTGTTAATAATGGCTGCATCTTATATCTCTGGGCTAGTTTAAGGAAAGTGTGAACACTATGGGATTTTTCCGTTATTAGATAATATCTGTGCATATTTTCGGACAAATTGCAGAGAATTTAATTCTCTGCTTTAGTGGAATAAAGATTATCATCCCTAAAGTTATCACAATGGCACATGATGGCAAAAGCAGACAATGCGAAGTGTACACATGGCATTTAGAACGGGAACATTTGAAAACTACCCAATTGCGTTGCTTTTAAAACTTGCCTTATTTATTTTTTATGTTGGCCTGTTATATGGAGAAATGTAGTGCCGGATAACGATATTTAATTTAAAAGACCTTATTGTCTGATACTGATGAGGTGACAATGTCATTGTCCTGGTATTGTGGATGCTGGTTCACTGTTCAAATTCAATTTACTGGGCAACTTCATTAAAATGTGTTAAATCATAACCGTTCACACCTCTGCCTTTACTATTTTCGCATGTTCGTCAACATTTAGCATTGTTTGGTTGTAAATCTCTAGATTGCAATGAACTACAATGCCTAGGTTTTTGGCACATGCAAGCTTTGTATATGGAGAATCCCTTTTTTCCCAGAACCATGAACATTACGTTGTCATTCATAGCACTCCGTTCGATGTCTCACTATGGGATGCGCCTCATCGCGGAGCAAACAGAAGCATCAATCTCATTTACGCCAATTCTGATCTCGGCCTGCCTCGGGCTAGAACATGCCCAGGAGGCTATCGATAACCCCAGCTCTTGCGGGCACTGCTCCCGCATGTCCCGTAAGAGCCGCCGCCGACGGCTAAAAGCTAGCCTGACGAGATGGGACCTCCTCACATACTCTGATGCGGCGGACGGCTATCAGGACACGACTGTGTCGGTCTGGGGTCCATCAACAGCGGCGGCTGCAAAGCCGGAGTCCCACCCTGTATCAGGCTGGTGCTCGATAACGACTAGGGACGTGAGAACGGGACCCCACGCTGCACCAAGCGGAGGCCCCCGGCTGGACCTCACCATGGCCACACTCACGATTGATACCCTGGAGTCTGAGGAGATGGAGAACGAAGAGGATACCTCTGAGTTCCTGCTCTCCGACTCAGATGAGCAAGAAGAGGATGTCTTCATGCCACCAGCTCAGGCTGCAATGCCGGGAGCGATGGCTGCTCCCCCAGGCGACAGCACACCAGCTTCGCCATGTCTCAGCGTGGACCTGCAGGCCGTGTGCCAACGTGCTGCATCCAGGCTAGACATCTCATGGCCCGAGATGGCCAGGGAGACCTCTAGGTCCCGCTATGAGGGGAAAAGTGTGCCCCAAGCAGCGAGGAGGAAGAGGCAACTCCTGCCGGTTTTTCCAGAGTTGCTAGATGAGGTGTCGGTCTCCTGGAGAGACCGGCCCTACAGTAACAAGGCCCCGATCCAGGGTGCCTCCTCCCCGGACTGTGACGGTATGGAGAGGCTCGGCCTGCTCCGCATACCGCCATTGGAACCGCTGGTGGCAGCTCACCTCCTCCCGAGGATGGCGTCTGCACCGAGCAAGAACCCCACGCTACCGGTGAAGGCGGACCGACTGCAGTCCACGCTGGCTGACCGGGCCTACAAGGCAGCAGCGTTGTCCGCCAGGGCCCTCAACATCTCCTCGCTGTTGACTGCGTATCAAGCAGAGCTCTGCGAGGACCTGGCGAGCGGGTCCGGGCCGGCCCTATGGGGAGAGATCGCAGCGGTAACGGACATCTGTCTCCGGGTACAACGCTGCACAGTCCAGGCAACGGGGAAAATTATGGGCATAATGGTGGTGCAGGAGAGAGCTAGGTGGCTCGACCTGACCGACCTCCCAGACCGGGAAAAAGAGGATGTTCTCGACATGCCTATTGTTCCCGAGGGCATTTTCAGCTCTGCTCTGATCTCACTACGACAGAGACACGAGTCGAAAAGGAGAGAAGACGAGGCCCTCCACCTTTGTCTCCCTCGAAGGGCCCAGCCGTCACCTACAACGGTGACTGGACTTCACATCAAATGGTTGTGAGTCAGCTGTGGGTGTGTTGCGGCTAAGCCGCGATGGATCTGTTCGCATTAATGGATTATGCTCATTATCAGCTGTTCTTGCAAATGCGCGATCTAAATCGCACCGTTGGGCGTGGACGTGCTCGCGCACGTTTGGCCTCCGGTTCCCCCGTGTGCATTACCACTTCTGAGAACCCATCTCTGACCAGAGTGAGAGAACAGCACCACGCATTGATCTTGATGGTTCCGCACTGACCTGTATTGTACTGGCAGGCGGGGATTTATCAGTGGCTGTGCGGCCAGTCTGGTTGGTTTGGTGATTTTCGAGATAAGCTCGTCTGGCAATACGGGAGTTACGATTTCCCATAGTGAGACATCGAACGGAGTGTTATGAATGAGAACTATAGGTTACTTACGTAACCCCAGTTCTCAGAGTAACATGAAGTGAGATGTCTCACCAGACGGCCCTCCTTGCTATGGTGAAGCGAGAAGAGGTGCTTACTTTGAATGGCGCATGCGTCGTGGCGCAAGCTACTTATAGGGGGTGGATTCCCTGACGATGACGTTGAGATCATCCGCCAATCAGAATTGGCGTAAATGAGATTGATGCTTCTGTTTGCTCTGCGATGAGGCGCATCCCATAGTGAGACATCTCACTTCATGTTACTCTGAGAACTGGGGTTACGTAAGTAACCTATAGTTTTCTATTGTTCTACAGCATATATAATACAACACAATATATACCAACTATTGGAACCTTTCTGAGAATATTCAGGTCCCGCAATGATGATTTAATTGTTGTTTCTGCAACCTCATTTGTATAAACAAATGTTTTCAGATGTATTGAAGGTATTTCAAATGTTGATATTCACATAAACTCATTTCTAGGAATAACACATCCGCCTACTAGTAGATCTAATTTGCTGCAAATTCATTTAAACTAAACATAATGCCACCTGGATTTTGTTTTAGATTAACATAATCAGAAAACCTTTTCTTAATCAACGTAATCTGGCAAATTGCAAAATGTTGATTTTGACTATATTTGCACAATATTCATTAAAATGTATGAATGATGCTGTGTGGCCACGCTAAAGATCACCTGGTAGATCTGGCAGTACATTGACTGTGGCTCAGTCCCCGCTGCAGTGGACCCCAGTTCAACTCCAGACCACGGTGGATCATTTCTGCATGTCAACTTCTCTCTCTCTCCCCCTTTGAAATGTGTTTATCTATCTATAAAAAGGCAACAATTAACCATAAATTGATGCACAGCTCATGATGTGTTGCTTTAATTGACATTTAACCCTCTGAGGCCCAGGCAAAAACAGCACAATCAATGCCAGAAGTAAAAAGAACAAAACATTTCTATATATATATATATATATTTATTTTTAAATGAAAAGTAAACTTGCCTGCGACTTAAACCACAATATTTTGCTAAACCTTGGAGGCCTTATGCTTTTTGGAGTTTTCTCTTCCCTGAAGTGGGTTGTGTTTTTGTGCATGTAAATGTTCTGCACAACTAAAATCCCTTCTTTCCCTCCAAAGGGAGTTTCTCTCCCACACACTCCCCACCTGCCTGAAACACCTCCATTGGACTGCTTTGTTTACTTCTGTAACATAATGAGATCACTATGTAACACTCACACTTCTATTGGATAGCGCTCCAACACATTGTACGTGATATGCTAAGAGGCGGGACATCTCTAAGCGGTTGGCCATTGAAATTGAGGGTGGAAAGATATGCTGCAGCACAGGCAGTATAAGAAAAATAAAGAGCTTTTTGAAAATTAAAGCATGGAAATATGTCACAGTTGTTCTTACGAACAATACGGTCATTTGAATAACAAATTAGTGGACTGCATATAAACCAAATCACTTACACAGGGGCCTCGGACAAACCTAAACCATTTTAAATGTTATTAAATGATCATTTGTCTTGCTGAAGAAAGAGAGCCAGATGATTCAATACTGTATCTCAGTACTGTAATTCAGTACTATATGCTAAATGAATGGCTCAATGCATGGACTTTATAACTGTGTGTGTGTGTGTGTGTGTGTGTGTGTGTGTGTGTGTGTGTGTGTTGAGAGGGTTGTGTTTTGTTACATCAAAAGCACGCACACACACACGCAACACACACAAACGGTGTAATTAGGTACATGCCATAGAACAAGCTTTTTCGTCTAGAACCTCAGAGTCCATTTAACGCCGGAAATAGCTGCAGGTTAGGTATATTATTTATTTAACCTTTATTTAACCAGATAAAAGTACAAAGTACAGTAAAAAAAAAGGCACTACTTATTACTGCAACAGCAGGTGGTGGTAAGTACTTCTGACAACTTCAATTTAAAACATGCTATTGAGACTAGTGCCCTCAGTTTGAGGCGTGATTGAAGGTCATTCCAAGACCAAGGACCATAATAAAAGAGACTCCTTTTTCCAGCCTCAGTCCGCACAGCAGGTACCTGGAACCGTATCCAGGCACTGGATCTTATATACAGTAAAACACTGGCTTGTGTGTGTGTGTGTGTGTGTGTGTGTGTGTGTGTGTGTGTGTGTGT
>CALSBZ010044507.1:1057548-1072385 GCA_943591055.1 Gobionotothen gibberifrons | reverse complement strand
TACAGATTTGTTCATCCCACAGGCCTTTAGCTATACAGTGTCACAACCCTGGTCAAAAGAGTGGCTCCTCACGACAACAAGCAGTGGGATTTTTCTATTGGATCTCAGTATTGCAAACAATAAGCTCTTTGCCAACACACCTTTATGATACTGATGTTCAGGAGGATCTTCACATAATAACACCACGTTGTGCTTTTTGAAGGGTAAATGCAAATCTGCAGAAATAAAAAGCTTGTGTTCCTGTGATCATGTTAGCTAGTTTATTTAGTCACTTATTAGCAACCGCTGTTTTTATGACGCATAGAAGCTTCGTACATTCACAAGTTGGGTATTTAATGACATATTTTATGTCGTAGAGCAAAACGTCCATAGCGACGGGAGAAGGGATATTGGTCAGACAGACTTAAGGGACACAAATAACACGGATGCAAAATGTCAGTTCATATAAAGTCCAAGATTGGGACATGAAGCCCCACCACCCACGGTGTGTTTTAAAGAAGTTAAGATGGTTATGTTAGCTCTAAATGGGGCAAGAAATCCCCAGTGAACACCTGTTAACAAAGCTGTGGCATCTACCATTCTTAATTTCCGCTACATCACACCCGGGACATATAATTCATCACAAGATTTATGTTGATTGTGTCATTACTAAGAGAAACCTTCAAAAGGGCAGCCTCACCACCCACTACGTCGATTTAGCTTGTGTTTCCCTGAGGCGAAATGAGACTGTCAAACTGGAAGCAGATTGTGGCCACATATTGTTGGAGTAAAGAGGCCCGCAGACACAGATGATAAGGGAGGTGGAGTGTAGCAGCATGCGATGGAGGAGAAACAGGAGCCAAAAGGCTGAAAAAGCAATATTTCCACGAGTGGCAACATGGCAGCGTTTTTACATTGAAGCAGCTCAGTTGAACAAGTTAATGCTGGAAATGTGTGTTTTCCGTCAGCAGACTATGTTCTTTGAGGGTATGTTAAAAGCAGTGTTGTTCAAACTGTTAAATTGTACGCAGCCAGCAGACCTGCAGCAGCATTGATTTGGAGTCTTGTTTTTTGACCAACTGATGATTGTAACATACATATTAACTCTTCTTGTTTATATTGAAGCCCTGATAGAACATCTGAAAACAATTCTAAATTGCCTGATCTGAAAATGTTCACAATTGTCACAATAAAACACTATGAATAGACTCACAGGTAATTTAAAAAGGGTAAACAAGTAATGTTCATCATCTTCAAATATGTGTTATTAAATTCAGGCTAAGGCCATCATTAACTTTAACAGTGGAGCCCTCTTCAAACAAATGAGTGTGCTAATATTCTGAAGGTGTACCACAGAATTTCCGAACTACAGTACTCATCAATTCAGAGGGAACCAAGGCTGCTGGGCTTTTATATTCAATTTGATACAATATTAATAAAGTAATACATTATATAGTTGAAGATACAAACATAGGAAATATTAATTAAAGATATTTTGTTGATTGTAAGTTTCAAAGATATTCCACTTTGTTTCATTTTAATTGTAATCTCTAAGCCTTTATTTAGCCATGACTGTGAGGTTCTGTGTGTTTGACAGAGAGAAAGGTTGTATGTCAATTCTTATCATACTCCGAGGAAATAGTCAGAGACGGGCTGGCAGACGCGGAGATAACCCTGGAAGCTGTTTACACTATTGTGATCTAAACTTTGAGTGTATGTGAATGTGAGACTGTGTGTGAGTGTATGTGCGTCATGTGTATCAGTGTGAACAACTCTTACAGCCTTTTTCCACCTCTACAAATCCATTAGAGTAGTGAGGAGGTTATTTTAAACCTCTCTGACACACAGTATATAGTCCTCGTTGAGTGTGTAACTGAGTGAATTCTCATATAGGTCCACAGTGGATTGAGACATGCCTCTGCAAGCCTTCCTTTTCACACAGTATATGGTTAACAATTAAAACCACCTAAACAAACAAACTAAAAGAAGTTCTGCCTAATACAAAATCAAATTTTACAGATGGAATAAATAAATGGAAAGACGAGAGTGGTAATGACTAGACTGCGATTTGAGACACATCCAAGTTAATTAGACATTTTTGAATTTGAAGTAGAAGAAGTGTTCATATGCAAAGGCTGTGAGAATGCCTTAAACTTGAGGAAAAGGAGAGAGAACTATAGTTTGTGGCGAGTTCTGGTATCTTTCAGACTCTGAGTTGACACACACACACAGACAAGGTCAGTGCATATTTGTGTTAACTACGGCTAGTATTTTAAAAGGCAATACAGTGGCTGTTTGGGAAGCACAAACTCAAAACTATAGGTTACTTACGTAACCCCAGTTCTCAGAGTAACATGAAGTGAGATGTCTCACTATGGGATGCGCCTCAACGCGTATGCAACAGAAGCATCAATCTCATTACGCCAATCCTGATTGGCTGGTGATCTTGACGTCTACGTCAGGGAATCCACCCACCCTTTAAGTAGCTTGCGCTACGTCGCAGCGTCATTCAAAATAAGCACCTCTTCTCGCTTCGCCTCAGCAAGAAGGGCCGTCTGGCAGAGGTGGGAGTAAGTCCTGCATGTGCAAGTCATGAGCAAGTCTCAAGTCTTGACCTACAAGTATCAAGCAAGTCCCAAGTCACTGTGGTGAGAGTCAAGCAAGTCAAGTCAAGTCATTGCTCAGGTCAAGCAGGTCAAGTCAAGTCATATGAAATTCTGATGAATAAGACCAGTTCCCGCTCACTTAATTGGGTTAATTTAGAAATTGCTTCAGTTTATCATCATAACAGATCAAAAAGTTCAGATTCATTTTACAATAAATCAAAGAATGATGCACTTCTACAAACAAAAACAACATAATTAAAACATTTAAACAAACTACTAAAAGTAGATGAACTACATTATTCAAAAGTTTACAGTAACTTCTGATAATAACGCAGGGGAAATAAACGAGGCATCTCTTTTCCTCTCTCTCTCTCTCCCTCCCTCTCCTGACAGCCCGTCAGTATCAGGGTTAGTCTAAATGAATCCCTTGGAGGTTCTAGTGTTAATTTACAGTTTTGTCTTCTCTTTGCAATGCTTAATAGATTTGAAACCAAGTCTAACGTAGCTTAAACTTAACGTTAGCTTTCTAGCTAACACAACACACGCACGTACCTTTCTCTGTGAGTTTTTTTGTAGTGACGAATGAAGTTGGATGTTGTGGTGGTCGTGTCAACGATCTTTATGCTGCAGACCCTGCATACCGCTGTTCTCTTCTTATTACCGTCATCGACAAAATAATCCTTGAATCCAAACTTCACTATTTTTGGTGTAACGCTAGCCGCTGACATGTTAACTGACACTCCTGCCTTCTAGTGGGTTGCCAGGTTTGCGCGCACGGCGCTATAATCAAGTTTTTCGACAAAACTAAACGTAATATCTCACTACAAAAACAAACGCAAATATTTAATTTTAAACAGTCAAGTCCTTTCAAGTCATCTATCTCAAGCTTAAGTCAAGTCTCAAGTCATGAATACCAAGTCAAAGTCAAGTCAAGTCTTTTATCAATGTTAGTCAAGCAAGTCTCAAGTCACAAAATATGCGACTCGAGTCAAGTCACGTGACTCGAGTCCCCACCTCTGCCGTCTGGTGAGACATCTCACTTCATGTTACTCTGAGAACTGGGGTTACGTAAGTAACCTATAGTTCTCATTCATAACACTCCGTTCCAGTGGCGTTTTCTCCTGGAGGCCAAGGGAAGCCAGGCTTCCCCTGTTTTTTCGGATTGTAGTTATAATTTTAATAAATAAATAAAAACACTTCGTTTAGTTTCGGAAATTCTTTGTTGTGTGTTGCTGCCGGCCCGTCTCTCCCCCATTCTCATTGAGTATTTTACAAAGAGTGAAACAGCGCCCCTCTAGATGTTATGGTGAAACAGTAGATTGCACTCTCTTTTGCGAGAGGAGGCCAGCCGAAATTGGCTTCCCTTGGTGAAAAAAAATTGAGGGATTGACCAATCAGATGAGGCTCACGTGATGCCCCTGCCAACCTGTGATTGGTCAGGGCCATGCCAAGGGAAGCCAGAGGCGGCTGGCTTCCCTTGCCTCACAATCCAATCAAATCACATCAACTTAGTGTTGCAGTGACGCGTCCTAAAACCCGGAAGTAAGCTGCGCTCGGCTTCCCTCGACAAAAAAGCAATGGGATTTCTCCATAGGAAAATAGCTCGAAATAAGGTCAGTGGAAAACGAACCTGTTAGATAAATGCACGTTTTGTTCAGTCGGATATCCACATGTCTACCCTACTTTTATAATTTTCGAATCATAAATCTAATCGATAGAAGATAGATAGCGTCACTGCACCACTCTCACCGCCGTTAGAAAGTATAGCAAGCAACTGAAGCAAGTGCAATTATGGAGGGTGGAGATTTGTAGTATTTAATCAAAAATAATTGTACTAAACTTCCGCTACAGCAGCAACAACAAATAAAATCTGATGACAGGCCAATGCCCAAACTGGAGCTGTGTACAGCGAGGAAGAAAGGAGCGAATCGGACGTAAAACGTTAAAGGTCTCCTGATTTAGTTTGTGAATGAATGCTTATTAGAGTTTCGGCTGGAGAGTGCGTGCGGACCTGTCGGTTAGATAACAGGCGTGTGTAAGTCCTGCATCTGTATGATAGGCTACAAATGTGTGTAAAATGATACCGGGTGCTGTAATCACTCATCTGGTTACGTTATTACATTGACCACCACACCCCTGACCCAAAAAAAAGGACGCATTATTGGCTTCCCCTAATTTTTTCCCCACGCCACGCTACTGCTCCGTTCAATGTCTCACTATGGGATATTGAAACTCCCGTATTGCTAGACATGCTTATCTCGAAAATCACCAAAACAACCAGTACTTAACAGGTAGAACCCTGTCCCAACACGGGGCCCAGCACTGCACGGGCCACACTTGGAGCAGAGACATCTAGCCTGTAAAAGCGGACAAAAGTGAGCGGTGAAGACCAGCTCGCTGCTGCACAAATGTCCTGGGTGGAAACACCCTTGAACAAAGCCCAGGATGTAGCCAGTCCACGAGTAGAATGAGCACGCAGGCCCGTGGGTGCCTGCAAACCCTGACTCATATAAGCCAGAGCAATCGCTTCCACAATCCAGTGGGAGAGCCGTTGCCTGGTAACGGGCTTGCCCTTATGAGGGTTAGCCCAGGATACAAAGAGTTGGTCATTGCATCGAAACTCTTTTGACCTGTCCATATAGGTGCGCAAAGCACGAAGTGGGCACAGCAAATTCGGCCACTGTTCTTCAGAGGAACACAGCGGTGGAGGAAATGCCTCAAGGTCAATGGGGGTACATGAGCCAACCACCTTAGGTACAAAGGCAGGGTTGGGCTTCAGCAACACTCTCGTTTGCCCCGGGGCAAACTGAGTGCATGAAGGATGTACAGAGAGCGAGTGAATGTCACTGACTCGCTTGGCAGATGCCAGAGCCAGTAACAACACTGTCTTCAGTGACAGGTGTTTTATGTCAGCTTCTTCCAGGGGTTCAAATGGAGGTGGAGTGAGCCCATCTAAAACCACTGCCAAGTCCCATAAGGGCACCAGTGACCTGGAAACAGGGAGGAGCCTGCGAGCCCCTTTCATAAAACGGCAGACCAAGGGATGTTGGCTAGTCGTCATTCCCTCAAAGCCCACATGGCATGCGGCAATAGCAGCCAGGTACACTTTAATCGTAGAGAAAGCTCTGTGTTTATCAATCAGGTCCTGTAGAAATGATAGAATCACCCCGACAGGACATTGTTAAGAGATGTGTCCCTTTTGAAGGCACCACTCCTCAAACACCCTCCACTTACAGTCATAGAGGGACCTGGTGGAGGAAGCCCTTGCACTCTGAATAGTGTTTATCACCTTCTGAGGAAGCCCCACTGTACTCAGGTTATACCACTCACGGGCCAGGCCCATAGTGCCAAGCGCTCTGGGTGTGGGTGAAAAATCGTCCCCCCCGCCTGAGATAGTATGTCCCTGCGTAGCGGGAGCTGCCACGGCTGCCCGCACAGCAGCTGATATATCTCCGCCAGCCAGTACATTGCAGGCCAGTGTGGAGCTATTAGGATCAGTGTGTGGCGATGTTTTCTCACTCTGGCCAGAGTTGGGGGTATCAGAGCCAGGGGTGGGAACGCGTACAGAAGGACCGGATGCCAAACGTGCGCGAGCGCGTCCACGCCTAACGGGGCGTTTAGATCGCCATCAGCCCCAGTAACCGCAGACATGATCTGAAGAGAACATATTTGCGTGGCTGGAAATGAGCAAGGCAAGCCCTGAAGGCTTTCACTCTCTCTGCTGACAAGCGGGCTGTAAAGGGCACCAAATGTAGACGTAAGCCCAGGAAGAGTACAGTCTGGGCTGGGGACAACATGCTCTTTTCTGTGTTTATTACGAAACCCAGGTCGAGCAGGTGTTTCACGAGGACATTCGTCTGCGTAATAGCCTCCTGCTCCGACTGTGTAAGAAGGAGCCAATCGTCTAAGTAGGTTGCCAGGCGAATACCCTGTTGTCTTAACGGGGCTATCGCAGCTTCCGTACATCGTACAAACACTCGTGGGCTGAGAGACAGACCGAAGGGAAGCACTCTGTACTCGTAACAGACACCCTGAAAGGCGAACCTCAGATATTTCCTGTGTGGATAATATACTGGGATGTGAAAATACGCGTTTTTCAGGTCGACTGATGTGAACCAATCGTTTTGGCGCACGAGACGCAGCAGAGATGTGTGACTGAGCATTCTGAATTTGTATTTTTTGAGATACTTGTTCAGAGCCCTCAAATCTAGTACAGGGCGAATTCCGTTCCCTCCCCGTTTGAGAACGAGGACATATTTGGAATAAAAGCCGCTCTGACTCTGTTCGGAGGGTATTATAGATATGGCTTTCTTTTCTAGTAGCGAGAGAATCTCTTGCTCCAGAATATGGGCCGACTCTCCCCGGGCTTGCGAATGCACAATGCCCGAAAAGTGAGGGGGGGTGACAGCGAATTGGAGTCTGTAACCCCGTGATATCGTCTTGAAAACCCAAGCAGAATTTGTGAGCATCTTCCACCTTTCGCTTCTCAAAGCGAGTCGAGATGTCACTTCCCTGTCGTCTGCTCCCTGTGTCTTTATTTGTTGTGTTATGGGGCCCTCTAGTGTCTGAACACGGTGGTACCCCAGGTTGACAACCTCGGTCGACACTGCGCATGTGCGTGGCGATGATGCCTTCACAGACCGCCTTCTGAGAGAGGCAGCAGCCACTCTCAGAAGGGGAGTAGACACCAGACTGTTTATTGTTTTTATTGTTTTTCTTTTCATTATTTGTGACTGCGCCCTTGGCTTTAAGCCTGGAAACGACAGTGGAAAATGATTTATTGGAAAACAAGGGTAATGACATGTGTTTGTGTGACTTGAACGAGAAGCAGAACCTGCTGTCTTTGACGTTAAGTCCATTTCCCTCATGGTGCGAACTTGAGGATGACGTTCTGACATCACTCGAGGCGGCGGGAAGATGGGGGCATGGTTGCACCCCGGAAACACATGAGCATTTAACACGTGTGGAACATGTTCTGGAGCTGGAGAACAGGGAACTTCCAGCTCTTTTACCTAGGAGAGGAGAGAAGGCTGTCAGGCCGCTCTCTTCTTTTTCCTCACCTGATGGCTGAAGGTCTGGGCCGGCTGTGCCTGTGCGGCTGCTGCCGTAACCGAAGACTTTCTTGGCCAGCTCGTCCTCGTCTCGTGTCTGGGCGGGAGACCCGGGGCGGGCTGTGGCCTTTGCTGTTTCTGGATTTTGAAACGGGAAGGACGTGAGGCAGCCTGAGCGATGGACTGCCGCGGGGCCGTTGAAGGCGGCGGCTGGACCCTTCGGGGAAGACAAAGCTGACCGAAGGTTAGCTTGTGGACAGTCTGTGGACAGTTAAGCTAGCCCGGCTACTGATATCTTTGAGATGTGCTCAGAAGCGAGAAGAGGTGTTTGAATGACGCTGCGACGTAGCGCAAGCTACTTAAAGGGTGGGTGGATTCCCTGACGTAGACGTCAAGATCACCAGCCAATCAGGATTGGCGTAATGAGATTGATGCTTCTGTTGCATACGCGTTGAGGCGCATCCCATAGTGAGACATCGAACGGAGTGTTATGAATGAGAACAACAACTCTTGGAATATCCAGCAGTTAAATTCACCCAAATAATGTGAGGAAGAAATTAGGCTTAAGCTACAATTTGAAACAAACAACGCTAACTAACTAGCCAGCTTCTTGCTAGTTTGCACTGTTAGCGTGGAAAAGATTAACAATGCTAACAGAGTAACAACATTACCAGACCATAGATAACAAAACGACCTAGAATTCTCCGCCATCCTGGTGGTATGACTGGGACGCTTACACATGAGGGAGTTTCAGCGCTGGGTAGCTGCCCGCAGACTGGATCCTGTGCGTCATGGCGTGCGGAGAGTGATGGTCACTATGGAATGCGTAATGGCACTGCGCCACTGGCTGCACCCGACTTTTCTAGTACGGGGCGTGCCTATGGGTGATGTCCTATCGCGGAAAGTGGTCACCACAGACGCATCTCTTTTTGAATAAGCAAGATATTAAATGTCTAGGACTTCATAGACACTGCTTAGTCTTTATAAATAGCTAATGCTATGCTAAGGTGAGTTGATAGCATATACTTTTGAGACACCAGTCATTTCAGTTTGTTCATTACGCTAGGCTAAACCCTGTTGGGCCAATCTATGTATAAGAAACACAATATTATATCAACCCAAGATTCATTTTAAAATCTGGCATGTCTGTGTTAAGCTTAAAGGTGGGGTAGGTAAGTTTGAGAAACCGGCTCGAGATACACTTGTTATATTCCATGGAATGCTCTTAACATCCCGATGGCAATAAATATCTTAAGTGCTTTGACAAAAAATCCATTAAAAAATGTAATCTGTGGAAGCCGTAGTACTGTAAAAAGCACGACCAATCATTTTAGCCGGCCCGGCTAAAATAACTGGATGGCCTAGCTGCCTGTCAGCCTTCCATCTGTGCACAAACTTATCTCGTGCCCTCATTGGTCATGTGCGCGTTCGTGTGTGTTGGAGGAGGGGCTCTGTAAGGAAGTGGCAGATTTTTTCCGGCTGTGTTTTTTCAAATTATAGCGCACTCGAGCAGGTTTCTCCAAAATGACCTACCCCACCTTTAACATATCACTTTTCGTTTACCATGAGGTGTAACCTCATATTGCATGCTGTTGCTATTGATGACAATAAATGAATGTCAGGGAAGACGCAAACATTGGGAAAGTTGTTTAAATATATTTTTATTTTAACATCACCCCTTTTTCAAAGAAGGCACCATCAGAAAACAGTTATCGACAACGTTTTCTTTGCGCAGTGTGAAGAAGATGCCTTCATCACAGTTGGCATAGGGCAGGGGTATTCAACTAAAATTCAACGAGGTCCAGTTAGAGAAAATCTCCCCATGCAAAGGTCCGGGAACATCAAAATGTCTAACTTGCTTTATGAATTAATGTGATATATATTGAAGTAGCCTGTAGTAGGGCTGAACGATATATCGTGTCATGGCGATAACCGCTATATGCGCATGCGCAATATTCACATCGCAGGGACGTGCGATTTTATAAAAACACATTTTTAGGACGTGCGATATTAAGTAGGTAAATTAACTCAAACACGTCATGTTACAATTATTTTGCTGCTTGCTACAAAAGGAAAATTTGCGCGGCTCTCATGTCAGGGGTACTTGAGTGAGTGACATGCAGGCTCTGCATGCACAGCAAACCACCAATCACAATCATTCTTGATCAGATCACAGCAGGCCCCGCCCCGCTAGTTTGCAGACCATCAAAACACCGGTAAAAAAATTAGCGAGGAACAGGAGGACAATACAAGCGAGAATGAAGATTTACTTCCAAAAAGAAAAGCAACATCTGCCATCTGGAACTATTTTGGATACAAAAAGGTTATTCTCTTCTTCATTAACAGATGAACCCCCTTATTTGAGGGTAAGCAACATTCATTATCATGACATGTTAGATCATGACTTAAGGTAAAAAAACGCAATATATATCGCAGGGGAAAAGAATATCGCAATGTCAGTTTTTTTCAATATCGTGCAGCCCTAGCCTGTAGCTTTATTAACGTCTGCATATCAACAACTGACTGCCAATCAAATAAAGAAAGTGCAATTCAAAAACAACAATATTTATTGTCAATTAACATTGAACCATACAGATATACAGTAAATACTGTGGATATGTGTAATGTTCCTCTCTGGCTGCATTTACAAATAAAATAGCTTTTGAAAATATGTGCATCTTTAAAGTGCTTGATTTTAGATAAATAAAATAAAGTGTAGCAGCAGCTTGAGTTTCCCATTTTCTTTGTTAACCGTTTCACATCATGACTTAACAGTTTCAGCCGATTCTAGAGCAATATCAGTCTTTACACATCATAACAATTGAACAGTTTTAAAGTTTCTCTTTCTTTCCCTCTTATATTGCAGTCCCTCACTCACTTTGTTTTGTTCCGTGCGAGAATTGAGCTTGAGCTTGTCCTGCCAGGAGTTTAGATCTGGGCTGAAATGGTGTCAGGGCCATTCTCATACACACATGCAGGTACTCATTGGTTAGCCTCGGTTAGCCTGCCCTGGAAATATATTTAGTTTTTTTTAGTCGACTGATCATTTTGGGCTCTGAGACTGCTTATTTTTAGTGACCTCAGTTCTGACTTGAGAGGGAATGTTTGGTCAAACACTTTGTGTTTTGTCTCAGTGGCATTTTAGAACATGAATGAGTCCGCTCAGGGTTAAAAGCTCTGTTCTCACTGTCCACTTTCCTCTTCTTGGAGAGCGCCATGTGCAATTATTTGTCTCTCCCTGTCTGCCGCTAACACGCCTGTTCACTCTCCTCTCCGCTTCTCTCCCTGTATCGCTAATTATTCTCTTCACTCACTTTCCTCTCCGCTTCTCTCTGCCGCTCTCTCGTCTCTTCTTCTGTGTTTCTCTCCCTGTATCGCTCACTCGTCTCTTTCGCCCCCTGTTGGCGGCGGTTAAAATAGAATCGCCCCGTCAAAATTGAAATCCCCTATTAATGCATTGATTATAGGTCCGGGTCCGTATAGGTCGGCGTCTGGGTCTGGATCCGGACCGCCTGTTACTGAACTATGGCATAGGGGCATGGTAAAAGGCAAGCTGAGGGAAACACATTAATAACTTTGCTGGACATTGATACAATAAAACCCAAGTCATTATTTGTTCAAGACAGCTTTATTTTAAGTCGTACATAACAATGCTGTGCCAAAGTAACCTGCTTGCCAAGGTTGTGAAGTCCAAACAGAGCAACAGAAAACTGCAGCCTTAAGTAGAGGCTCAATCAGTGGAAACACCTGTGCTCAATTGGAGCATACCATGTAGTGCATGGGTGACAATTTTCTTCCAAGTGTTAAAAGTGTAATTGTTTAAGGCTTCTGTGGTCAGAAATGTAGAATATGTTGACCTATTTGATTTATTTTGTTTAATTAGTTTGAGCTACATTTTGAATACGTTTGTAGATGAAAAGAATAACAGTAATTACGTGTATAAATAGTGGATTGTCCTATGGGGAGGGGCTTAACATATATAAACCTCTGGCCACAAATGATTTAGAGTTGGGTTTAAAAGTCATTTCTCGGATGAGAATAGGTCATACAGGTCTCAATCATACATTAAGTATAATAGGAAAGCATCCAACCGGAAAGTGTATACACTGTAGCCAGCCAGAAACTGTTGAGCATGTTTTATGCTTTGCAGGAAATATAGTACTCAGAGAAATGGGATTTTCCAGACACTGGAGAAAGCAAAATTCCATGACTTGTCGCTATCAGGGCTGTATGTATTGTGAGATTATTACGTTTCTAAGAGAAATTGATAAATTAAAAATAATCTAGAGTTTTGGTTCGTTGTTTTGTTTTGTTTTGTTTCTTTTGTTTTCTGCATAGTCTCTTGTCCACACTCCAGTCCAGTTGGTGGCGGTAATGCACCTACAAGTTGGTTTGCCAACCGCCAATAAACTCTAAAGTACCGCAGTCTCTTCTCCTAAGTCCTTTTGAATTCTCCTATCGACCCCTTAACCCCGTGACGTTTCACTCAGAGGTCAAGGAATAGACGATAGGGTTAGAACTTAGGAGCTGATTTTTGAACTGTCCGACCGCAACCTTAGTCTGACTGTGGCTGTAGAGCAGAGAGGTACCAGTTTATATTTCTTCGACCTGTATATATATTAAGGTTTGTTTTTCTTTCTATTTTGGACTGTACATCCTTGTTACTTGTTTTTTTCAGCGTTTTTGCTGTTAATAAAAGCACTTAAAGGTGAGGTGTCATGGCCATTTCCACTGATCATAATTCCATTGTTGAGGTATACTAAAATAGAAAAATACTGTGCAATTTTCCAAACTCACATTGGTTTCGCATACAGCATCTCTGTAAAGTGTGTGTATTCACTTTCTCCACTAAACGGCTCGCTGCAGCTCTCCCCCCCCCTCCCTGTGAGCCCAGTGTGCTCCGATTGGTCAGCTCGGCCCCTCTGTTCTGATTATTCAACCACCAGAGAGGCTCCGCTCCGAAAGGTGGCTTCAGTTAGCTGCTAGCTAGCTGAAAACACCAACGGTAGCACACACCATCATATGCCAATATATACACCTTACACACCCTATAACATGTACAGATTCGAGTATAGACATTTGAGGCGTAGAACGGAAGAAGAGTACCTTATTTTTACCTGTAATAAACTACTTTGTTTGATGAAAAATCAAATCATGGTTTGCTATATATGAATGATATGTTATAGGAGCAAATACTTCAGGGAAGAAAGGCTACTAAGTATTTTCTATCAAACTTTATTTTAGAAATGTACAAAATGAACATAAATATACATATATACACGGTATATCATCCATTCCTCCCCGCCGTCTTGCAAGCTACAGCCGGCTGAGGCATCGGAGTGGTCATCCCGTCTCAATCATCGCCAGATACGCCAGGAGTTTCCTGATCTGGCTGGATGAAATCAAATGCAAATCAGAAAATATTATATAATAGAAACGTAGTTGTTTTAGATTCGTTAGTAGTAGTTGTGGTAGGAGTGTGTATCTCAACACCGTTAGATATTGCCAGCTAATATGCTAACCTAGCTTCCTTGTTTACCTTGGTAGCATATGAACGTTAGCTCGGAGAAAAGGCAACTAATGTAGTGTAATAAAACCACTATGAACAAAAGCTAGTGGTTCATATTAGGCTAGCAATAATGTGTTTACAATTGCAATCTTATACAGCGGACTACGTTCGGTCATTCCTTGTAGCTGGCATGAAAACAATGTGTTTGCCGAGCATGTATAGCTAGCCTCGTTAGCATGCACAGTATACTCCGGGTGATTTCCAGCTCGGAGGGAAATCACCTGGAGTATGATGTAGTGTAATAAAACCACTATGAACAAAAGCTAGTGGTTCATATTAGGCTAGCAATAACGTGTTTACAATTGCAATCTTATACAGTAGTCTACTACGTTTGGTCATTCGTTGTAGCTGGCATGAAAACAATGTTTTCGCCTAGCTAGCCTCGTTAGCATGCACAGAGCTGCGTCACAGCTTGGAGGAAAACCACATATAATGTACTGGCCGTAAGGGAAATCACCCGGAGTATACTGTATGAGTATTCCGTGTGAATGCAGACATTATCCTGCCATGACAAACATGTAAAGCCATCTGCTGACATTGTAGTTTATATGTGTAAACTTTAGCAACTGAGTTAGCCCAGTTAGCACCGTGTCAATGGCTCAGCACCCCAAAAAACGTTTACCCATTTTCACAGTTGTGGTAGATATAGCTTGCTTGTTTTAAACATCATAAATACACAAACAACAATGAATACTTACAGATTGGGTACCCGAATCTCCCGCTGGTCCAAACAAAGTAGGAACAGCATCGTCCTTCAGTGTCGTACGCTGTATATATCCGGTATGAATCGCTCCATGTTTTGTGAAGCTATTCTCCGTGAAATGCCGCACACACAGTAAAATACCGGCTCCAACATCTGAAGGAACAGTGTTAAAAAGGAATGTCAACCACTGACTTCGTCCTGCCCTCGGTAAGGCATGCATTGAATATTTCCCCTCACAAGACAGGAAACAGACCCTCGTTGGCATAACTGGATACAGTTTTGAACTGAACCTGAGATTCCAACAGTATATATGCTAGGCTGGCAGAGGGTACGGCCATAGCTCTGGGCGTGGCTACTGGGTGCTTCTACAACACAGCACCCAGGAAGTAAAAAATGGACAATGACGTATCTCCAACAAGCCGTTTTGGGGAGGTATTTTCTGTTTTAGAGTATACTCACTACAGGGTGTACTTTGAGGGTTTTGACTCTGCACACCGTTTACATGCAGAAAAACCTTCATAACACACAAGGGGACGGGTAATAACTGGAATAGCATGACACCTCACCTTTAAGGATACATTTTTTGTGACTCTAGCCATCTTATACAATTCCTAGTTATTTCATCAACCCTTTTTGTAACATTTAGGAAGATGTTTTGTTCCAAACCAGCTGTGATTGTGTGATCAGTAATTGTGGTCTTGTGATAAATCAAAGCAAATGCTTGTTGAATCTTGACACAACACAATTTGTGAATCTGAGAAAATCTGTGGTCAAAGTGCACGCAGCCAATTTGTATCCCTACTTTATTTCACTTAGGGAGACACAATGGTCATTGTGGGGGTTACCCAATTTATCTGCATGTTAACATATCCTACCAGCTTGACACACACACACACACACACACACACACACACACACACACACACACA
>CALSBZ010044507.1:1030434-1044075 GCA_943591055.1 Gobionotothen gibberifrons | reverse complement strand
AAAGGGAACAGCAGAGGAAGACAGACAGGAAGTAAACACTAAAGGGAGCAGCAGAGGAAGACAAACAGGAAGTAAACAGCAAAGGGAACTCGGTATAGAAAATGCTAGCAGACTTGAATAGTTACAGAAAAACTCGATCAGTGCCGCCGCCATTTTGAGTTACATTGCAAAATATTGTATGTCAATTTATATGTTTATTATATTGGTGTAATACGCAGGATTCTGTGCAGCAGGACAGTCATTATTAAGAAAAGTACCATGAGTGAGCAGGACCTCAACACGACATACAGGTAACAGCTCAAACCTGGTGGAAAATATTAAGGCTACAATTTAGTAGCAGTCAGTAATCAAAAATGGTGGTTTCAATGGGGACATTTTTGTCCTCATGGGTGTGTTTTGGCACTTTTGGTTTATTATGACTTATTATCAGAGCTTAGGTGGAACTTTCACAAACTACAAGCAGATCAACACAAATCCCTCCGTGGGCATCCAGGTGGATCAGTGATATAAACCCCTCCAGGTCATGCTGCCTCAGGGTCTCCTCTTCGTTAGTGTTCCCTGGAACTCTACACCTCCTCCACATCCACGACTCCTCTCAATGTGGTGGAGATCAATACTGAGGTCTTTGCCAATTGCTGCTCACATTGAGAAGGAGCAGCCCTCCTGTGGAGTGAGCTCCTCTCTGCTGCTTGTTTCTAAATTCTCAAAGTTTGTGATGTGTTCCTAGATTAGAGATAGATCTGAGATTGGATGGTAGGACTTTCATTAATACGGTGTGGGCTGATCAACAGCTGAGCAGAGACGAGGTAAAGACTGCAATGCTTTATATTGGGCTACATTATGATATTAACAGGCTTTTTGTGTATCGACTTATAAAGCCATCAACCCAATTGCACAAAAAACTAGTACTTGAATAGTTTTGTATTACTTTTGACTTGGAGTTTTCCTTCCTGAGATATATGAACAATATGAACAAATATGAACCTGAACATGTGTATAATATTTCCTCTTTAAAAACTAACTTGGGATTGTTCCTTTACTGTATTGTTTTTAGCAGATTATAACATTTTAAGAAGGAACATACATAATTTACAATTGGGAGCAATACAAATTAAGCTATTAAGTTATCATAATGATATAAGAGGTAATAGACATCAACTAATTTAACAAAACCCTGAACGATTCTAGGGTAGATATGATGAAAAATTGTCTCAAAAGCTATCAAAACAGTTATTACTTTTATGTACCCAGTAAGTTACGACTGAAATACGTTTTTGATGATTCATTTAAGAATGATATTGTAGATATGATGGTCTGAGAAACTGAGTCAGGGTTAGGGTTAGGTGTAGGAATGTGATCTTAAACTTGTGTGATGGGCACAATAATACATCTGTAATTTATATTCAAAATAATATTAAATTAAACAAACTGCTTGTCAGCCATTAAGGTATTATCTTTCAGGGAAACTTAAAATGGACACATAATGAATGTACTGTAATTGTTGGTGTAGGCTGAGTGGCACATCATAAATTGGCTCATTATTCTTCCAGACACAGTTGTGATAGAGTTGCATTAGCATCCTCATCTCATCCCTCCGCCTGCGCTCCATCTTCCTCCACCCATCCCTGTCCGTCTCTGTGTGGTTCTGCCTTCATCTCCTTCAAACTTCCGCCACTCCTCCCCGCTGTTTGGTAAAGATGACTGAGTGTGAAGATATGATGAAATATTTCCTGTCATCATTATGAATTAGCCTCTGCACGGACCCACACTCACACACTGATACAGAAGGCGTAGCAGGCGTGCATACACACAGTGGGAGGCCCATGCATCATATCAAGGTCTCTTTGAGGCGCAGTCACAGCAATGTCGTTGATCTCTGTCGGCTATCAACGAGGAGACGGCCACACATCGTAACACAGCACAAACAGGACGTTTACACAGTTTTGAGACATAGGAGCATCTGAGACTGTGTGTCATTAGCTAGGTCTCCATACAAATGAATGTATTGCTTGAATGAATACATTCTTGTTCCAACCACTATTGTTATGAGTTTTTTGTTTTTGTAATTGGTCTATAGAGATAAGCATGAGGTGGCACCAATCATTTCAGATCTTTCAAACCTTTTTTTTGGAAGACTCAACACCCAAGTTGTGTCAGTGGGAAAAAACTTAAAGAGGCCTTATTGTGCTTTTCCTTTCCTGTAGAGTGTTACATCGTTTTTTGTGCATGTAAATGGACTGCAAAGGCTAAGGTTCCTGTGTTCCCTCAAGAGGGAGTTTATCTCCCACACATCCCCCCACTCCCTGCCTGAAATGCCTCCATTGGACTAAAATGTGTTTACTTCCATAACATAATGACATCACTCTGTAACACCTGTGCTTCTATTGGCTAGCACTCCAACACATTGTGCATTATAGGCTTAGAGACGGGACATCTCTAAGTAGTTGACCAATCACATCAGAGCTTTCCAGCTCACCAATCAGAGCAGACTGGGCTCTGGTTTCAGACAGAGGGTGAAAAGAGGTGCTGCAGCACAGGCAGAGAAAAATAAAGAGCTTTTTGAACATTAAAGCATGGAGACATGTCACAGTAGAGACACAAAATACAAATATGAACCTGAAAACCGTCATAAGTAGAATCAGCTCAGTATACCTGGACAGACTAAGCTGATATTTAATTGTTGTTGTTAACCTTGGAACCAGTAGTTACCAGTATCAAAAGAAATGCTCAAGAAAGTGGACTTCAAGTCAAGGAATTTATATTTGAATCAGTTTCAGTCAAGTTAATAATGCACCCAAAATGATTGCCACATTTATTGCTTTTTCAACATGCACCTGTTGTTGGAACGGCATAGGTCATAGTGGTCAATATATATGTGTTTTTGTGTCTATGTATGCACCACATATACCAAAGCAAATTCCTCGTATGTGTAAACCTACTTGGTAATAAAACTGATTCTGATTCTATTTACTTTCATCCCTAAGTGTTACTTGACTAAAAACATACCTGGAGAGAAATTCAGCCTAAGATAGGGAGGGAGACTCTATATACAGCTCAATTTATTCAGGCCACCATAAGCTTTAAGAGCCTGCTGTTAAAGCCCGGCTCTAAAAGCCACAACACAACAGCTCAGTCGCTCATGCACGGCCTGTTAGCCACAACATGCGAGGCCTTTGGCATGCAACAACTGCTGCCATGTAATACACACAATTCTGACGTCTTCGGTTAAAACAAGACAATGGGTCCTGGTCATATTTATACATTCATGGAGTAAAAGCTGATGTTTGTTGAGTTAAGGGTGGACATGGAGGGGAAAGTTATGAATAAAACATGAAGATGAGCCTAGCTTTGTGCGTGCATTTGCATTTAGAGCTCGAAGGGTAATTGGAATGCACAGATCTTCGCCAATGGTGTTCCCAATATTCAAAAAGAATGTGTGTATATGGGCCCCAATGATTTGGATTCACTCTGAGATGTTATGGTTTCTTTCAGGACCAATGATACCCCCTCTTACCAAGTATCATGAAAATCACACCAGTGGTCTTCTGAAAGGTAGGATAACGTTCTTAAAATGTTTGGTAATAACTTTCTTAAGATGTTTTTTATAACCTTCTTAAGATGTTTTTGATAACATTGTTCGAACATTATGCCCTACTATTCTTAAAACGTTTTCAGTTGGACGTTTTATTTTGGTTCCCAGAATGTTCTTCTGAAAGGTAGGATAACGTTCTCTAAAAACATTCTTAAAATATTTTGTGATGACCTTCATCAAATGTTTTTGGCTCCCAGAATGTTCTTCTGAAAGGGAGGATAACTGACCCAGAATCAGACTCGGAATCAGCTGGTGAAAGTAAGATTTGTTTATTAGAAAAGGGGAGCTGGGAGTGGAGGTTGGTTATGGCGGCAGTGGGAAACAGTTATTCCAGGGTGGGTAGAGAAGAGAGGCCTGGCTGGTATTGGGATTGTGGAAGGCCTTGGATTCCTCCTGGGAGATTTGCATTTTGCCTTCCAGGGGGTAGCCTACGAGTACAACAGACTACCGTTTGGCTACTCCCTATCCCCACGCACGTTCAGCAAATGTGTGGCCACAACGCTTCAGCCGCTTCGCGACCATGGCATGAGGGTTTTATAATACGACCTCATAGTCATGGCCAGGTCCAGGAAAGGGGCAAACACAGCCCAATTGATCCAAGTAGATTGCGGTCAATTGGAAGAAGAGCAGTCCCATACCTCACCAGCAGGTGGGGTATCTGGGGATTTTGCTCGATGCAGGCAGACTACGTGCCACCCTGTCAGACACCAGACAGGCATCCCTGCTTCAGGCAGTTTGCAGACTGCGACAGGGGGCAATGGTGACAGCTTTGACCATCATGCAGACTCTGAGTCTCATGGCGGCTGCTCACCTTGTGGTACCGCTGGGGTTACTCCATATGCGTCGCCTGCAGAGGTGGTTTGCCTGCCTTCGTTTGGATACCAATAGGCACAAACGGAGTCTGGTGCCCACTCGTTACCCACTCTGGGCCAACCTCTCCAGGCTTGGCTCCTGAGAGGGACAGGCTGAGACGGGAGGAACTGTGTGACAAAGTTATTCAGACTATCAGCAAGAGCAGGATCCACCACAGCCTGTCACAGGACGAAGTGGTTGGGATTCCAGCTGTGGTGTGAAGAAAGGAGTCTAGAGCCTCTATCATGTACATTGGGCTCTATTCTGTCCTATTTACAGATACTGGCGGACAGGGGGCTTGCTCATTCCACAATTAAAGTGTATGCAGCAGCCATTTCGTCCTGCCATGAGAGATTTGACGGCAGGTCAGCCTTCAGTCAGCCGCTTATGACGCAGGGGGTCAGGAGACAGCGCCTAGTGGTGCATGTCTCCTCCCCGCAATGGTATCTGCTGTTGGTGCTCGAGGCTCTGGTCACAGAACCATTTGAGCCTCTGGAGCTCTCCTCCCTGAAAGCACTGTCATTGAAAACAGCTTTGCTGCTTGCCCCGACTTCGGCCAGGAGAGTGTCCGAGCTGGCCGCTCTGTTGGTGCACCCGAGTTGCCTTTTGATCCGGGGTGACCGTATTCTTCCACCCCATATTGGGGACAGGGAGCTGCGCGCGCATTCAGGTAGGCCCGCCCTGAGGGGCCAGCTATGTTTATAGATATCTCAGTAGGTGAATGCTCGCATAGCATGATTGAGGCTAGTACCCATAGAGTCCAGTAGAGGGCTCCGCTTGTGCTTATATAACTAGGGTTACAATACGTAACCCCACATTTTGGGATCTACATCTGTTTCCAATATTGGGTCCCTTTTGGGTCCAGTGTGGTGTCTAGCAATAGCTTGTAGCTTATTAGTAGAATCATTTGTTATGTATCTTATTTGTTCTTTTCCGGGGACAGATTAGGTAGAATGTCTTAGGAAAACATAAATACAGCATAAGCAAAATCTTCTCTTAATGCTGTTGGTTATGAAACACATTTTCAAAGCAAGTACCATTGATGGACAGATAGAGATGAGACAGGAGGAGGGGGAAAAAAGGTAAAAAGAGTCACATATTGGAAAATATTTCATCAGACTCTTAGGGTCAGTGGTTGTGTTAACTCTAGCTGTCAGAACCGATTCTTACAACTGTATGACGCATTTTGTGGTTTATGGATAGGCAGAAACTAGGAATGTGCTTTGATCCTGGAAATTGAAAGTTTGGATAAAAACGGCTGACATTTATATTTATATTGCAGTTAAGTTATAATTTCCTTTATACAACTCAGCCCTGCCTATCTACTTTCAAAGTTACAAGGGATAAAAGTAAAACTTTTGGTCTTCATTATGTCGGTAAACTTTTGATTAGAAAACGGGTTATATTTTAGGCAATAACATGAAAAGAAAAATATGAAAAAATACAGTAATATTTGAAACTGTGCCAGCTAGTTTAATGGCCCTTGTTTAATTTTTACTTTGAACAAAAAAATCTCATTTAAAGTTATATAAGATAAAGTTGTTCTTTTATTTATAACTCAGGATTATTAGATACTGTGACGAAGGTAACTTCAGTCACTGTGGACTGACATCTTCGGGCCGGGTAATATTGCACATGTGGGTTTGCACAGGACAAATGTCACTCAGCACTCTAATGAACAGTTTGTACTTTATTAGCGTGATTTGCACAGTACAGTTAAACATTGCATATTTGCACACTTCTATACTATTTATTGTTGTAGTATGTATTAAATGATTAAACCGTATTAAATTGGAATGTCGTCTGGCAGACGCTGGTCGAGCCCTCGGCTCCACCTGGAAAGAGAGGGGAGTTATAGCGAGAGCGCCGAAAGTGTTTGTTTGTGTAGATTGACAGCGGTTGAGATTAGTCATTGTGTGTAAATGATGTTAAAGGTCATGATGTGAAGATGCATTAATGGTACAAGTTACTCCTATAATAGTCAACATCATAACGCTCACCTCCGCCTGCTATCCCGTCTCCGGTCCCCAGGTCCGTCATTGTAAAGGGTCCCCGGGGGAAACAGCGGATCCTTTTATCGTTCCGGATGGGTTTAAAGGAGCAGGTTGGAGGCGGGGGTGGTTTGTTATCATGTACATTTGTCCTGTTAGTTTATAACGGGTTTTCTTTCATACATTAATTAAATATAATGTAAGTAAAGGATGTTTGTCATTTTCCACTAAATGTTTATTGTGAATTAACTAGGGTCCTTATCTGAGCTTATCATCCCTGCACATGCCACCCCTTTTGATGGTACGGTCCAATTGATGGGTCTATAAAGGGTGGCATGTTGGGCTCATTGAGAAAGGAAATAGTGTGGGAGACAGTCATTGGGGGATATTGATGTTGTCAACTATGTGCGAAAGATGAATAAATCCCCAC
Organism: Gobionotothen gibberifrons; assembly: GCA_943591055.1. NCBI lineage: Eukaryota > Metazoa > Chordata > Actinopteri > Perciformes > Nototheniidae > Gobionotothen > Gobionotothen gibberifrons. The sequence goes on along the minus strand of CALSBZ010044507.1, from coordinate 1,037,210 downwards.
ACCGGGTTGTTTCAAGACGTTCTGCCTCTGTCTCCTTGCTTGGTTGGGCCGCTCACTTGTCAGCTTCACAGATACATTTGTCAGTATTGATTTTACATAGTTTAAATATGATGCATTTTGAAACGTTGTTAGCCTACTAGCATAACATTAGGGGTTTAAAATTCTCCAAATAATTTTCTGATATGAAAAAAATTACCCGATGAAGCCCATTTGGTATCTTACTAAACACTTTTCTCAGGGCAGCTGCAATGTGTTCTTTCTGATCAACACAATTAAACCATGATGAACAAAGGTGCACTTTTGACACTTTCTGTACCCTTGAGCCTCAGTCAAGGACAGCTGTGGAGACCACTGAGACAAATGTAACATTTGTGATATTTGGCTATATAAATAAACATTGATTGATTGATTGATGAACACAGAGGACGCTTGGCCATCTGTTTATACTTCTCTCAGCAGTCAATTTGGAGGAATCGTTCCACATGTGAGCAGTGATTGCTATGCTTCTACTTGTATCATAGTCCCAGGCCCCAGTCTCTGCGCAGTCACAATGACATTCCTGTTAAATGTACTATTTACATATCTTTTCGACACCTCAAAGCACTTTAAATACTAAGTAATCATTGACCCATTCACACCTCATTCATGCAGAGCAGTACCACTTGCCATAGGGAAGCTAACATTCACACACCAGGAGCATGGTGTGGGTTAAGTATTTTTCCCAAGGATACATCGACATGTTGACTGCACAGGCTGGGATCGAACCCACAACCTTCTGGTTGAAAAACAACCTCACAGCTACAGTCACCCTTCATGAACCTCAAATTAGTCACATATGATTTAGATTTTATTGATTTAGGTGGTCAATTAGTAAATCATGTTTGTTTTTTTATGGTTGATGAACTCAAAGCTTAAACCTTTTTTTGGTTGGATTGGAAAGTTTTCTCAACGTTTCCTTTTCTACAACAACTTCCCCACAACCCAATCAAACATATTTTAAATAAACTTGATTGACGACTGATTGCCAGGAAGTTCACTTGGGTGGCCAACCTCACTAAGACCCCAGTTACACGGGAACGTTTGCGTTTACGCATGTATGCGTTTTCAAAAAAGTCTTCCGTTCACACGCATTCGATTCATTTAACGTGTCCGTTTACACGAGACCGCTGGAAACGCTGGAAACGCTGGAAACGCTGGAAACGCTGTAGTACATATGCCAGGCCTGTAAGTGGCGCTGCTGCCGCCACAAAATACACCAAAAGCAACGAAGAAGACCCCCGAGCATGGTTGCCCTTCTGTTTATTCTCCGCGGTGGACAGCGTGTGCTCCTGCTGTATATCTCTCCGGTAGTCCACCAGCAGATGAAAAACACCCACCTCTCCGCCTCTTCCAAGGGACGAGGGATGCGGCAGAGTTTCCGTTAACATTTTTTTCCGCCTGTCAACATGTCCGTTAAAGTTTAAATCTTCCGTACAAAATTAGAAAAGTGCCGGTCAGAGGTCTTCTTTGTTATTTATTGAGCTTTAAAACTAATTGATAACGACTCTATATAATAATATAAGAATAATAAACGGAGCCTCTCTTTTCCTCCCCCTCTTCTGACAGCCCAGCAGCTGATCTCTGAGCAGGAGACGTGGGGAGAGGGAGACATGGGTAGAGGGAGGCGGGGCTATTTCATCGTTATCAGAAAATGATCGTATAGAGGGGATTGCACGGAGCCGTTTGACCCCCCAGAGCGTTCCGTTTGCAGATCTATCCACCTTGGGACCCGTTATCGTTTGCGGGGTCCGTTTCTATCGTTTTGTTACGGCCTCGTGTAAACGAAAGGGCTATACGCAAGAGAAACTATGCGGATACAAACCGTTTCGTCCTCGTGTAAACGGGGTCAAATACTCCTGTGGTTGAATGGGTGTGTTGTGGAGAGTCTTCCTAGAACAATTAGGTCTGATATGGCAGAAGTGTAACGATTACGGCTTTATAGAGGGATAACAACAGATACATATAGGTGTAATGGATATGGGACACAATGTTTTGTTTGGTTGCCAGCAAGTTTTGGCCATAATCAACGTTTTTTTTTATCAGTTTGTTGTATGACCCAGCAATTAATCTGCACCCTTTTGTCCAAATCAAATAATACAAGTTTGAGAACATATCAAAACAACAGCTATTTTAGGTTGAAGGCAGGGGGGTGCACTTTGCCACATGAAGGGCCAATTGTGTTCTCCAAAAAAGGCCAACCAGCAACAAGCCACTTCACTCACTCCCCATGAGGCAAGCACATTTTTTGTCACGACACAGTGAGAATCTGAGTGTGATACCATGGGAACGGGCATGTCAAATCATGCCTTTTAATAGAAAGGCACATGTTACCCGGGATTGTGTTGGAAAGTCATATTTTTCTGTAAACATTTAACATAAGGCATTTTAATGACAAAACTAACCCATACTACACCCCACATAATGTCATCAAAACAGCCGTCAATATCTAGAATTTCCAGAAAGTTAAATACTAAACAAAAAAGACTTGTTGCCGTGAAAGCTGCTTATGTTGTTGACGTGCTGGGGAAATCCCAATATCCCAAAGGACAAGGGGACATGGCAACAGTCATTTGCAAAAAAGACTCATCCCCACAGTCATATTGTGTTGGTTTGATTCTTATTGTGTGATCTTTCTTGTCATAGCTTCCCTTGTCATCGCTGCTGCTCTTTTTTCAAAAGGTTTCACCTGTTAAAAAAACGCCAAGTCTCCTTCGAAAAATCATTAAAACTCTTTTTGTGCCTTTTTCCCTACTTTATATATAACATAAGTTAGTACTATACTATATTTATAGTACATAGTAATGTTTTTCTACATCAATTAAACAGAACAATTGTGTCCTGCTTTGCCCCTCATAGATAAAACCTGGAAAGAAAGCTTATAAAGCTTTTTCCTGGATGTTTTGATGAGTCATTGTGGTCAGAGAGGGACACAGAGGTCACTGTAGACAGTTCTGTCGCACACAAGTTTCTCTATACACAAACACATATACATACTTCTAAAAATGTTCCTTTCAGTGAGATAAATGCTTTGAGATACAGCACACAAACACACAGCCGCTATAGCAGCTATCAATCAATCAATCAATCAAAGTTTATTCATATAGCCCAATATCACAAATGTTACATTTGTCTCAGTGGACTTCACAGTTTGTACAGAATATCAGTATGACAATACGACACCCTCTGTCCTTAGACCCTCACATCGTACAAGGAAAAACTACCAGAGAAAACCCACAGTTTAAAGGGGAACATGGGAGAAACCTCAGGGAGAGCAACAGAGGAGGGATCCCTCTCCCAGGACGGACAGACGTGCAATAGAAGCCGTGTGTACATCGAAGAGATAATACATTTTACAGTATGGTAGACCAAATGTTTGGAAATGCATGTGTCTATAATAAGAAGATGAATCCACGAGGATGTCAACAATCCTGTGGGAGCCATCAGGGAAGTAGTATGATGAGAGTCAGGCAGGACCACAGTGATAGGTTCAGCCACGACAAGTCCAGGACTCAAATCCAGAACTCAGGAAAGAGGATCCAGGACACAGGACCGCAGCAACAGGATCAGCCTCGACTCAGGATCCTGGCGTAGATATAGACACCAAAAATTAATTTGGGGGAAGCTGGGTTATTCGGAACATGAGAGTACACAGGTACAGACAGACAGAAGGAAGAAGTAAGGTGTCCCCCGACAGTCTAAGCCTATAGCAGCTAAACTAGCGTGTCTACGTACATGGACTCCCTTAGGATAGGTTGAGGGAAAGGATCAGTAAGGAAAAAGAGTAAGAACTCAAATGTATAGGTGAAGAGGCACAACGTATCTACGTCAATGCACTCTTATTAGATTATTTTATCAACTATAAGCTTTATTAAAAAAAAAGGTCTTAAGCGTACTCTTAAAAACGGATAGGCTGTCTGCTGCCCGAACACAAACTGGAAGCTGATTCCACAAAAGTGGAGCTTGATAAGAAAAGGCTCTGGCTCCCATTGTACTTTTAGAGACTCTAGGAACAACCAACAACAAGAACTTTACTCTGACCTCTATTCTTTCCGAGACTCTTCCTATGACAGAAAACGATTTTTCACTTCTATCATCTAAGACAAAAAGGATTGTTTGATCTGCTCTCCTCCTAAACCCTGAGACAACACTGTGTTTACATCAATATGTTAATTCATCATGGCTTCAAAATAAAATGTGTATTCTATCAAATGCCTTTCCACGTGTACGAACTTTTAAACGCTTAACACGTTGTGTGTACGGGGGTTGAACTTTTAACCCTTACCAACTTGTCATCATCTTTCTCAGTTCTTTTTTTCTCTTTTGAGTGATGACTGCTGTCAAAGTCCTGTCTGCGTTGTTTATTTTGTCATGTATGACGATGACCAGCGCTGACTGCTGTGTGTCTGTGGGCGACTCGTCCAGCCTCCATGGCGTTCCCACTAATGGATCCCTATCAGCTCCGGTCACATCACAGCACTCTGTATTCTGCAACTTCTCTCTACTCTCTGCAACACATGGACCATAATGCAATAGGCCAGGGATGGGCAACTTGGATGGTGTTCCCGTTCGAGTCCAGTTTTGGAAAGTCTGCCATGGTTTCGTTACCTTTCAAAGTGCTGTTTGACGCTCGGCGTAACCTTGGCACACTGCCACTCCATTAAACACACATACAAAAATAATCGTGGCTTGATATTGAGTAAGAACATGTTTTTATGAACCCCACAGCTTCCGGTCTTCCAAGACCCGAGCGGACAAAAAGACGTGGTGCAGGTAGAAATATACTACCAGTAGAAATACATTGCTTTTAAAATCGTTCTGTGTGACAGGAAAAAAAGGGGAAAATCGTGTTGGTGAACACGAATCAATAGATTAAATGTTGTGACTATAACACGAAATGCCGTGAGACTGGGTTGGACAAAAAGTGGGAGGAAGACATGTGGAAGAGGATAAAGCTGTAGGAGGAAGCAAGATAGGAAGATGCATGGAGATAATGGGAGAACATTAAGACAGAGAACAAGGGGGGAGAAAATTGAAGAATAATGAGGGAGAGAAAGATGGAGAGCGTAAACTAGATATAAAAGGATGGAGAGAGTGCTCTATAGTCTCCTCCATGGCTTGTTTGAATAACAATATTGATCTGCTGATACCACAGAGCTTCTATATCAGCTCACTATTAACAACCTTGGCAAACCCCCCCCCACACACATAAACATTTACACATGACAACAAACATTGCATGAGTGTAGTATATTTGTGTCTCTGTGTCAAACCAATGAGTTAAGTGTATTTGTGTATGTTGGTGGCCCCAGAGAATGTGTTAGATCTAAAGAAAAAACAGGTCAATCTGGAGGTCAATCTGATCTCCATCCAGTGAATAATCCAGTCCCGTGTCAGGCTTTATACAGCAAATACACAAACACATGGACACAAACACAGATATTATGGTCCAACGTATTATAAAATATAAGCGTTTGGGTGTGGATCTGTTGGTTTACATAATATTTCTTTTTTATCACTGTACGGATGCATTTTTTTTAGGGCCGGGACTCGATTAAAAAAATTAATCTAATTAATTAGAGGCTTTGTAATTAATTAATCGAAATTAATCGCATTTTTAATCACATATAAATAAAGCTGCTGGATTCTTTTTGTCACTATTTGGGCGATTTTTTCGGTTTTAACGATTAATTTGCATTTTTACTTTCCTACGGTTTGTGAAATGGCTGAACCGAAAAATCGCGATTTAAAAACATTTCTAGACTCCGCAGATTTGTTTTGCTTGAAGGGACTCCGTAGCTTACTCTCTCACAGTTTGTTCATGTCGCTGCAGCTGCTCCCCCGTGCTCCCCGCATCCATTTCTTCACAGCGCCTCTCATTTTCTCTTCAGACATCATAGAAGCCGTTTTTGTTCTTGTTCCTTCTGTGGAACCTCCCGCCACCTCTTTGTCTTTACCATCCATCTTCTTTACAGCTTTTCCTGCCGTTTCTCCGTTTTTTCCGCTGCTCTCAGCTCCTCCGTTTCCACTTCCTCATTCTTCTCCGTCTCAAACATTCCTGACATTCCAGAACGCACGTTTTTATTCTCCGTGTTTTTCACCAAACTGTCCATCCAAAGATTTTTTTTTCAGTCTGATTTAAAAAAAATCTTGCGATTAAAATGCGTTCATTTTTTTAACGCGTTCATTTTTGTGTAATTAATTAATCTTAATTAACGCGTTAAAGTCCCGGCCCTAATTTTTTTGCCTGAACTTTGGGAGAATTTTTCATTTTTGTCTGTTGGTCCAGACTAAGAAATCTAAACAACAATTGGATGAATTGACATAAATTGGAAGAGCCATTCATTGATTCCAGAGGATAAACCCTACTTACTGAAGTTATCCCTGACTTTTAATTTAGTGCCACCAGCAGTTCAAACTTTTAATTTCTCCAGCGCAATACCACTACATTTGTGCCATGGATTGGCAAACAATTGTCTGTGAGTGTCATGTCATGTTTTGTCAGTGCTAGCAGCTAACCATATTAGCAGCTCATGGTGCTCACAGCGCAAACAGCAGCCCAATAGTGACAGAGATAACAGTGTTAACCTTGGGGGGAACCACAGGGTGGGCCTAAAGCCAAATATTTGGTGATAATATTGTTAGAACATTATGCCCTCCTATTCTTAAAACGTTTTCAGCGGGAAGTCTTTGTTTGGTTCCCAGAATGTTCTTCTGAAAGGTAGGATAACGTTCTCTAA
>CALSBZ010044507.1:988161-1000182 GCA_943591055.1 Gobionotothen gibberifrons | reverse complement strand
GGCAGATATTTCATATTTAATGCAGCCGAACCGTGTATTACAAGGCCGTTATGTGAAGACTTTCCAAGAGAAAAGCAAGCACACTCGGAATAATGTATTATTTTATTTTTAAAATATGTTTTCGGATTTCACATTTTACAAACACCAAATCCCAGCGTGCTTTGCGGCTAAATCGATCTGAGGATCCGTCAGTTTCCGGTTTCGTATTTCGTAAGGATGTATTTTGTACACACATTCCTTCACATTTCAATTTTAATTTACATTAAAGTATTTCGTGAGGCCTTCTAACATATTTTTAAATATAACTACGGTTGTAGTTGAAGAGTTTGTAAATGAACATGAACCGAAGCTGTTGCCTGGCAACGCAATCACACAACGGCACGTCCGTTAATTCCACATCCACCTGGATTAACATCGATTTAATACATTAATGTAGCATTTGTTTCGACCAGCTGGGGGCAACAAGAACATGTTCACAAAACCTATCAATGTCGTTTAATCAACAAGGATAATCTGGTGTTTTTGAGTTGATGAGTAGTGGAGATATCACGGTCAAATCAATTGACAGTAAGGAGAATACTTACTTCCTGGTGTGCAATTCTCTGTTATCCAATGGGAACGCTCACATTGCCTTTAAGGGCAGCCCAGAGTCAGCCGACACAAATGAATGCCGTGATTCCATGAGCGTCAAATCCCGCCGCAGATGTGAATACATTGCAATCAGTTGAAAGCTATTTGCGTCCCTTTGTGAAGCTGAAGGAATTTAGGAGCGTCACAACTGCACGCCACGGGACCCTGACCAAGCGTCGCGCCTGGACGATTATGGAATGAGACTGTGTTGGCCAATGAGCAGCTCTCATAGGAATGAATGAGGCCCCGCCTCCTAAGCTGTATCCAGTTGTTATTATACATCCATGGTTCTCTCTCTCTCTCGCTCGCGCCACACATACACACACCCTCCCGGTCCTCCCGATGGCCAGTCCGGGCGTGCCGGTGAGCGTGGAAGTGTGGTCTGCCGCAAGCGGGCGGCAGGAGCGGGGCTGTCAGCATCAGCTTATAGATGGTATTTTGAACTCGATGCGCTCTGAAACTACGGGGCGACCGAGGACAAAAAATACACATGCGTTAATCGCGTTAAAATAATTAGTGCCGTTAATTTTTTTTTGCGTTAACGCGTTATTAACGCGTTATCTGACATTAAAATGACCATTACATTTTGAAAGATGGGAAATCATCAGTAATATCAGTTCTCATCAATACTCACTTGAACATTTTTGTTCTTTTTAGATTTTCGAGTGGATAAAAAACATCTTTTGCCTTTTTTTGTTGCTAGACACACTCACACACACACAATTCACACGCAATTAAAAATCAAAGTCCATCACCAGAGGATAGAGGTGTTACTAGTGGTCGGGACCTTCAGATAGGATTATGTCATGAAGCTTCACAGATAATGTTTTATTCATTAAAGGTGTTTTTAGCTGTCAAGGAAAAAGCACCCACACAAACATGGCCTGTCCTCCTTTAATAAACTGCACAAAGTCTGCAATGATTGACCGCACTGACTGCACCCTGACTCCCAAAGTCAGCATAGATTATTTCCACCCAAACAATCTGCATGGAAAGCCACCTCCACCCAACCCACAATAACATTCACACCCCAATTATGACAGCAAGATAGATAGGAAATAGTTGTTTTAATACCGAGGCCTGTTCACACCTCATCAGTGTTTGTTTTCACCTGCTTCTAAAGCCTTGTTTGCATGGTAATGTTATTTTTGTGATGCATGATTCGCTTGGATATTAAAATGTAAATGTAAACAGATTAGCCTGGGCAAGACTTATGTGGAATATGAGGTTTTTTCTGTAGGAAACTCATGGAAACACAATCATTCATCATTTAACTGTAGTGATTCTAGGGTTATTTTGCTCATTTTAAGTTAATTTGCACGAAGGAAAAGACATATCCTTGACAACTCAGCTTTTTATTTGCTCAAAAACAAACTGTGGAAAGTGAGTAAAATCGGGTTGTAGCTGTCGTTACCGAGCTCTAACTTCAGCAGTTGACTGGTTAATTAAAGGTGTTTTAGCTAATGTAGCGTAAAACGACTAGCTAAGGTTGCCGGAGTGTTTATTTTTGCCTGATCTAACAAAGCAGGACAGACGTGCAAATGTCTTCATAAATTAGCATCAAGTAGCAGCTCTAGCAGAGTAAAACAAAACAATGCTTTTTATGAACAGTTTTACTCTTAAACTTAACCTGTAACACCACAAAATGTAGCTAGCTAATGGCATAACTCTGTGTTAGCTTGCTATTCGTGGCTGTAAGCTAGTTAGCTTGTCATGCTTATATTTGCAGCTTTTGTTAGAGATAAACCTAGTGTTTAATCCTCGATAAACTCTTGTTTTTGGAAAAGTTTAAAGATGACACAATTGACTAAACTATTTAAAAACCCAAACTGTACATTTGCTTTGCTTTGATAAACTAAGGAAGGTGTTAAAAAATGAATTAGTGAGTGAAAAATCTGAGATTACATTCTTCATATTCTCTTTATACAACCCCATCAGCAGCCATCTTCAGCCCAAACGTTACAGGCTGTTGGGGCCGTCAGATTGGATTATATACCCAGGCTTTATACCTGATGTTTTATTCACAAAAGGTGTATTTGGCTGTCAGGCAGAGAGGTGGACAAACACTTTTTCGTGCCTACACTTAGGACCACAAAGGTAGAAAATATGTTTTTGCCCTTACCAAATTATTAGCGCCCCCGCAGACAGAGTACAAGGTGCTCTTTCACTTTTAAAATGATTTAAAATGCACGCAGAGAGTGGACCCCCTTTCCAAATGGAGTGAAAATGTGCAGATGCCAGACCAAACTTGAAGGAAGCAAACACACACATACACAGAATGTGAAAGCAACAGCCACATTGGGACAACGCCACGGTCAAGTGCAAGCAAAAATGTTGTCTGAATACCTACAAAGAAAATGGTTAGAGTGCTGGGTCTGTATTTATCCAGGAAGTCAGAGTAGGAAATCAGTCCTAAATTACCCATGTTATGTCACAGGGAGAGAATTTTGAGTCTACTCTGAGCTTTTAACTTGAAAAACTTGATCTAAGGAAGGAATAAGTCGCAGCTTTCCAATAAACTTGTTGCTACTGTATTGTGACAAGCTTGATCAATTCCACATTAAGCCTTTAATCCTTAGTGCATTTAATCTGGAAATGCCCCACTCAAAGGTAGATGAAATTAATTGAAATAATGTAAGGATACATTGTATTTAACCTAAAAGAAAACTGTACAAATATTACAAAACTGTAAAAGTAATGAAAAACAATAGTGCAGCCAATATAAATTGGGTAGAAAGTAATGTTAATATCAGTGCCTATTGGATAAAAAATACAAGTAAGATACGTTTAGTAAAATTAAGAAATATTTATTAAGCAATGGTTTTGAAAGTAATATTTTAAATGATATTGAAAGTAATATTGCACATGGAATGTATGCTATATTTTATGATATGTTATACTTATACATTACATCGACAACTGTTATACTTTTAACTATTTCTAAAGTTAGCAGAGTAACTTGCTATTAAGTTATAATAATTAAACGTTTTAAAGTTTTCTTCTAATTTATTTTATTATCTTCTTAAATATGATGCATTATACAGTTCAAACTACTACAGTACATAAGTATAAAGCAATTCAAAATGTCCCCATTGGGAACATTCAAATGCTGCAAGTTAATGCATCAGTAATTATATTTAGGGCCCCACCACCATAATGACTGCTATTACTTTTGATACTTAATGTTTATTTATCTGATTATACTTTTGTACTTTGCTTCAAGTAAGACTTTGAATGCTGGAGCATTAGGTGGTTAATGTACTTTTAAAACACCTCAAATCTTCTTCCACCATTACCATCCCCGCTGCATCCTATTCATAAATCATCACCTGACCTTACACATGCACACACACATGTAATGTTTTAAATATTTTAGGTTGGCACACCTGCATGCGTGCGTGCGTGCGTGTGTGTGACCCCGGACAAGACGCCATTATCTCAGTGCAGCCACTGAGTTTGTCGGCCTGTTTGTTTCTGTGCATCAATGGTTATTTTCAGATGTTTGTTGTGCATTTTTTAATGAATGAGTCTTGCTTCCTCCCCCTCTCTTTGAATCCGCTGGTGCCCAACTCAAATCTCCCGGTTTGTTTAGATAATCGGATCATTTAGCCGTTTTAATTTCAAACCTCAAAATAAATGTACCCACTTCTCTCTCTCTCTTCCTTTCTTCTATCAGCGGCTCACTCCATCCCTGTGGGCTTTTTATTTCAACCCTTATTTATATAATCTACTCATTTTGCCATTTTTTATTTAAAGAGCCTTTGGAGACTCTTTCCTTCTTTCTTCTGGTTGTTTCCTCTGACTCACAGCTTTGTATCTTTTTTGTGTTCCTCTATTTCTGTCCTCTTTGCTCTCCGTTTCCTTCCTCTCCCACTCCGTCTCTGCGTCTCTCTGTCATGTTGAACAACCCTCTAAATGATCCGCATCTTCCGCAACGGTCTGTTTAGCCTCGATAACGTCTAATTACGTGCATTACATACGTAACACTCATCTCTGATGTCTCCTCTGAGGATGCTTTTTGCAGCATCTGGGGGCAGTACAAATGATACTCAGGGGTTTGGATTGCTCCATATGCAACACAAAGAGACGGCATACAACCAATCCATCAAGTCATAGTAATGTTCCTTTGATGTCGTTTTAAAGCAGACTGGTATACACGTTAGGCTAAATGGGAGCTCTTCACAAGACGTGGATATGTTCCAGGTAGGAAGCTCTAAAGAAAATACCATTTTGAATTGCTTCATGGATCTTTAGGATCCTGGTCCTGCTCACCCTTCAGGTCATTTTATCATTAATAACCAGCTTGCTGCATTTTATCCCACCTATAACAAAGCTACTTACTAATTGAATCAAAAAGTTGACTCACAATACGCATTTAAAAGTTATCATATTGCTTGCACTTAGAATATATATTCTATTCTGTGTAGCCTTGGCTCCACTGCGGCAAGAAGAACTTAATTCAACGGTAGCTCTGATTAAGGTTTTCTGCCCCATACTGTCCAATTCTGTTCACAGTTTTTTCAATGAACAAGTCTTTAAACACTGCACGAGCCTATATGTCAACCTGTTTCCTTTAGTTTAGCTATCATGATCCAAAGTGTGCTTTTCACAAATTACAAATACTATTTTTTTAGTATTCTGCTGCTTACTGCTGATTAATGACTGAACCTGGGTCAGAGCGTCCTTAGCAACGGACTGCTATTGGAACAAAATTGCAGACAACTGAATGTCCAAATTGACCAATCAGAATCAAGTATTCAACTAAGCTGTGTTATACATACTTATACCTGCGTTATATCAGCCTCTGCATTCATTTGACCCTTCTTGTCTGAATCTCACTGGGTGATTAATAGATTATAAATCCCTGAGTATTTTTTAAAGATCAAGAAGTGCAAGATTTGCAAACCAACCATTTGAATACGACTATCTGCATTTCATAAAATAAATATCTTCCTTCTCTAGCTTTACCCAAATAGCTTTACAACTAATGTTTTTCCTTTATTATATGTTTATCCAGTCTTTAAGTCATAAGTCAAAAACATTTAAACCCTGACACACATTACCAAAAAGGCAGTTGGAGATCGTAGATCTCTGCAAATAGCTGTTTTATAGGAAAATTATGTGTCTCCCTATTCTTTGGATCCGCGCCAATATTAAATGGGTTATTCCTTGGCCGATGCTACACCCTTTCCCTAACCTATCATCTTTCTGTTTCACTCAAGATCCCAATTTATAACCAAAAAGGCCCTCTGGGAATACATTCCTCTACCAAGGTCATGATGTGGCAATGTTAACGAAATCATAGAATAACTATCTGCCCCTCGATTTGGAACCCTTCCCAAATGTGATGGTTTCTTCCTTGGTGTATTGTTAACCCTTCAACAAGTTTCATACAAATCGGGCCAGTAGTTCTTTCTGTATTCTGGCTGATAAACAGACAAACAAACCAACAAAGAACAAACCAAACAAAAAATCTGTCCTCCTTTGCAGATAACGATGATAATATATACACAGTTATCATTTAAATACATTTTAAAAGTTACTGCTTGTCAATAGGCGTGTTCACACCGCAGTACTTTTCCCACAAAGGTTCATGAGAACTTAGTTCATGAGAACTCTTTAGTTCTCATGAACTAAGTAAAGATCGCGTTCACACCGGAATACGTTCCTGGGGAAGGATTAGGCTAATTAAGCCGCTGACGTCACTTCCTCTTCTTCTGCTTTGGGTTTACTGGCAGGCCGCAAACCACTTCACGGTGTACACTGCCACGCGAAGTCCCCGGCCGGAAGTCCCCGGAGTTAGGGACTGGCTTCAGTAGAACTTCAGAGTAAATCGCCAGAACGACGACACCTCCTCATCTCCACCGCTCCCATGAGTTATTTTGTGTTGTCATAAGTTAGTCTCTCTGCGTTTCTGCGCTGGGCTAATGCTAATGCTAATAATGCTAATGCAAGGATAATAAAATGGCAGCTTCACAAAACTTTTGGGAGTTTTACGGGGCGTGGTTTGCATTCCGCCCAGCCAATCAGACATAGGAACCTTTTTCTCCCACAAAAGTACCTGCTCTCTAGCAGGGACGGAAAAGGGGGGAAAAAGGTTCTCATGAACACATTTTAGTTCCGGCTCTTTTTGGTGTAAACGCAACATTTCGGAACTCAAGTGGGAAAAGTGCTGCGGTGTGAACGTGCCTAATGCTGTTAAGACTATCTCTCATCGTTGCTAACAGCAGTTACCCTGCCGTCAGTGCATTGAGAAGTGTTAGTGCCATGGACAGCTCCTGCAACTATTCCAGTCCTACAGTCAGCACCTTGGACAGCAGTTGTGACACATTTTGGTACTGAGTGTTCCAAAAACTCATCTGAGCTGTACAGGGAGGAAGGGATGCTGTTTATTTCATGCATTTCAACAAGGAAGTGCTCTGAATACGTAATGTGTGCCTTCTTACTCCATTCTACAGTGGAAGTCGGAATGTTTTATGTTGTATTTTGACATTGTTTCCTCATTCAAGCATTATTGTTAAGGGTGCTTCATGAAAATGCATGCAAATATTTCACTAGAGCCGTGGAAAAACCTTTAAGAGTGTGGTAATTAAAATGTAATTGTAGAAACTGACAAAAAGAAAGAATGATGCACCCTAAGAAAACAGATCAATTACAATTGAATTTACTATTCAGTACAATCTGCCTCATGAAGCACACATGTTTTATCAGAATAACTAACAAATCAAGTTGTTCTTTATGTTAATAGAACACAATTCATACTTTTCACCATTGAGGAGCAACCTTTTCCTTCGTTGAGTTAACCTTGTGTTAAGGGAGCATTGAGTCGTTCCCCTGGCCCAATAAAGAAAACGACTTTCTTATTGGCATGTTATTGACAGACCAGTACTGTGCCCACATATGAACTCCAACCAGGCTGCAAGTGCCTCAAACTGCCAAGTGTAAGAACAGTTTATGTCTAGAACATGTGTACAGTACATGCTGAAGAATATGCTTGTGATTGCTGCATCTAGTGCTGTGTCAAATAATAAGTACACCTGGTATTAGTTCATTTCAGGTACGTTTTTAGTATTTCAGGCAAAGATAGTATTTGTCTGTGCAAATGTTAAAGGCCAAGTTATAAGGCAGGATTGATCATAACACAGATGACCCTTTAAAAAAACATATCATTCTAAATATTAGAGATCGGGAAGTTAACCTGAGTTGTTTTAATAATGGCCACAAGGGGAAGCTAGTGGGTCTCTGCTTTGATAGGTCAAGCACAAACTTGTGGTTGTTTACCAAATGTGTAGATACATGTTACTGTAGCCTCCCTGTGGGTAGAATGTATGAGGTTTAACAGACTTGTGCCTATAGGCAATACCTACAACATTCCTAAATGTGGTCGCAGTCGAAATTGGCATTGGTGAGCTATGGCATGTTAGGCAATAGATTGGTACCAATCGGTAAGCAATACCCCAAAACGTACAACTTTCGTTAGGGGTGGTCAAGATACGCAGCAATCACACAATTATGTCTAATCTCGGAAATGGTATTCAACTCAAAATGTTGTCCATTATAGCTCATACAGGAGATGTATGCTGTGTTCTATAATGCCACAGTAGCTACGCACATGCTGAGGTCATGCACTTGGTTAAGGTCATGGTCACACACATACATTCTCAGTCTGTCTCCATATGGCACACACACGGAGAGTTGCATTCTCACACACACACACACACACACACACACACACACACACACACACACACACACACACACACACACACACACACACAAACACCTATTGTCTGCATCTATTAGCTTTGCTTTGCTGCTCTGACCTGGCGTAGCCCTGACCTACTTTGTTGTATTCCCTGAGTGTGTGCTTGTGTGTGTCAGTGTGTCTTTTGTTCTGCTTTCAAAGTGAAGCATATCTGAAGGTATGAGGAATATCCTGGTTGGATTGTCTGTTTTGATAAAGAACACGCTGTACCTGAAGTGATGTGTCACTGTGTGAGTCTGTGTGTATGCGTATGTGTGTGTGTGTGTGTGTGTGTGTGTGTGTGTGTGTGTGTGTGCGTGTGCGTGCGTGCGTGCGTGCGTGTGTGTGTGTGTTGCTGGCGGGGATGTGGCTCTGAAAGCACATACTTGCTCCAGGGGGAAGCTTTTCTTAACCTCTATTAAACTCTTGACCAGGGGACACTTTCATTAAAACAGGATGTACTGGTTGGTAAAAAATATAAAGAAACTGTTCTTGTTTGACCAGGAGGAGAACACTAAGACACTGGCTGATTAAAGATGGCTGCTTCCCTGTGCCCAAGGTGGATAGGTTAATTTGTGCATTCTCCTTACCAGTGTGAGAGAAGTTGGCTGCAAATATCAAGAGGGGTCTTTAGAAGTACATATTGGGTTTTTTTGTATTGTGGTTGTATTTTTTGCACAAAAAAAAAAGAAAGTGTATTACATTCTTAAACTGTTTTAGGTTGCATAATTGTATCTAGTGCCTCTACTTTGACATGTTTCTATGCTTTAATGTTCAAAAAGTGCATTTTTTCTCATACTGCCTGTGCTGCTGCACCTCTGTTCACCCTCTGTCTGAAACCAGAGCCTTGTTGTGTTTTGGTGAGCTGGCTAGTTAAGTACCCTCAGATCGGACATACAATAGAATATTTATGGGATTTCGGAAAGCTATACTAGATCTATTGATGCATTCATGACGCAATTGGTTTTCCATTGGCTAGCATTTTATAGTAGTTTTAATTTTTTTATTGTGACAGTTGGAGGAGTTTTTGTGCAAAAGGAGGGTAAACTCAATAGCATGCACATACAATTACATGGTTAAAGGAGGGGTAGGTAAGTTTGAGAAACCGGCTCGAGATACACTTTTTGTTATATTCCATGGAATGCTCTTAATGTCCTGATAGCAATGCATATTCTAAGTGCTTTGAAAAAAAATCCATACAAAAAAAATCATCTGTGGAAGCCGTAGTACTGTAAAAACTACGACCAATTATTTTAGCCGGGCCGGCTAAAATGACTGGTTGGCCGAGCTTGCTGTTAGCCTTCAATCTCCGCGGCGGCTGCAGCAGGACGCGTTCACCATGGCAGAGTTTGCTTCAACATCGCCTACAGGTCGCAAAAGAAGAACTGTAATGCAGCAAATTATGAAGAAAAAGAAAGTGGAAACTAGGAGAAGTCAAACCAGAGTCAATATCGGAGTTGCTTTTCAACGATGGCGACTACTTATGGAGCACACCGGGCCGGAGCTGACGCCATGCTCGACTCTTTTTCTCTTGGACTGTTGTGAGCTTATATGTGGATCTGGGTACCGGTCGCGTATCTTCCAGACACAGCAACTGGGAATAATCACTCTGTGACCCTGTCCCAGGGCTCCATATTGCCACACAACAAATTGTCTGTATGCAGCATAGCTGAACTGTATGTTGCTCTCCCCTGTGTGTCCCAATGTGTCACCGATAATAACAAACAAACGCTAGGTAGCATAGCATTTATATTTACTCATTTAGCAGACGCTGTCTAGCGTAGCTAGGTAATTAGGTACTGTATTTCGTTCGTCGACAAACATGATGGATGAATACGCTAAATATTTCAAATAAACATTCAAAACCAACTTGGGCTGTGTAGTATTGATAACCTTTTTTTTGCCTGATATGTAACGTTACGTTCTAAGGATAGAGGGTGTCGTTTTTCTCATATTGATATTCTGAATAATCTGTGCTGTTGTATTTGCTGTAAAGTGTCCCTACTGTAGGCTATTTTTATTATATGTACAGCACTTTGGCTCGATCAAAAATCGTTTATAAATGTGCTATATAAATAAAACTTGATTTGATTTGGTTACCGCAGCCTGCTCTCCTCAGCTAGACGTAACATTTTTAATATATTTTCACAAAACAAACATGCTAGCTTCAAAAATATAAGCACTGAAGGAAGGGGCGGATTCTTTTCGGCTGTGTACTTTTGAATTTTTGTGCACTCGAGCCGGTTTCTCAAACTTACCTACCCCTCCTTTAAGCTATTGCATTTTGAAACTTGACCATTTTTAAAGTACCTTCAGATTGGACAAACGATACAGCATCACAGCACCAGATCTGATAATGTATTCATGATGCAAATGGTTTTCCATTGGACAGCATGGCATGAACACTTTTTGTTATGAGGTTAATGATGATTTGGAGGTAAACTGGTTATTTTACAAGAATATGTTTCCCGCATAAATAAAAGTCATGCTCAAATTCTATTTCAGAGAAACATGTTTTCTTGCGTGATTATGGTTGCAGTTTCTTCAAAATATTTGGTTAAAGTTGCGAAACTACTTGGTTAGGTTACTATTGTTGTTTGGCTTGAAATAAAATACTGTGTTTGTAACATAATTTAAGCCACGGAGGATTTACAATAAATCCAAGTGGTTGCATAGCAGTTTAATTCGGGTGAAAATCCTGTTAGATTTTTAAAGCAATATGCATAATTCTGAAAAGTTAGTTATCTCTAGAGGTCCTTTTCAATCAAAAGTGGAAACAACCAAAAATAAGGCTTCCACACATGTTTTGACAGTACTCTAGTATGTGATGAGAAATTCCCTGTATTTGATGTTTTTTTCTGATTTACGTGCTGCACACTTTCATATATATTAAGGCAACATTTTTACTTTTTTAAGATAATTAAAATGTTAGGGGGGGGGGGATCGATCCCTTTATAGAGAAAACAGCTGAAAGGAAGGAAGTAGAGAGGGTGTGACAGTCTGATAAATAAAAACTCAGTGTCTGACAGTGGTTGCCAGATTTGCCGTAACTCCTCTGCACACACATCTATTAATCATGTGATCACTTGAGAGCTGCTCTTAAAGGTTACTGCTTCACGGTAAGTAGGTTTGAGCTGCTTAATATATGTATGTTATTCTTCACTTGAAGAGGAGAACGATTTACTCTTAAGTTAGCACTTTAACTCAATCTTAAGAGTTATGGGAGTCACACTTAATATCGCTATGGCTTTGCAAACCGAGAACAACATTGTGATTTTTCCCGGCTGTGAAACTTAAAATTAAAGTAAATCAGTGAAGGAATCACTTAAAAAGTCCACAGTCAATGTTATCTTAGCTAAAGTGGGCAGCAATGGGCTCATTAAAAAAAGGTCCAAAAAGTTAACTATTACCTGGAAAAGACTGCTGCAAAGACACAAAGGTAATCACAACAGCTTTGAAAAGGGGAAAAACAACCAGAAAGACTAACAAGAACAAGGAGGCAAAAATACTTGAAAGATACCAAGAAAAACTACAAAGAGATCAAAACAGATACAAAGGCATACAAGATACACAACAACTATGAAAAGGGGCAAAGCAAAAAGCACACAATTACTACAAAAGACACACAAAGTGACTACAAAGACACA